>JANXJC010000021.1:25944067-25992929 GCA_027564655.1 Leptodon cayanensis | reverse complement strand
GGGGGGGGAGGCAGAGGCAGTGTTTTCTGTTGAGAAGTAAAGACTAAGAAACCAGATATTCAATTTCCAGTATTTACCTTGGGCGCTTTTGTTTTTATAAAAATGGATTAGCTGATTTAACTGAGTTGGGATCCAACCTTTCTCCCACCGAAAATAACGGCAAACTTTTAATTTTTGCTTCTGACAGTGGATTCGCTCTTACAAGCTTGTTTTGCTCAGATGTCTTTGTGCTCTGCACATAATTCCCATTAACGTTAATGTGACTTAAATGGGCGAATCCCTTGGGAACGGATGCGGTTGCCGCGTGTGAGTAGATCACCTAATTGCTAGCCTGTGATATGAAGGTGTTTCTGACAGTATCTGGCAGTCTCTTTAGATTAGTGCACCAAATGAAGACTGCATCCCTGTTTGACAAGGTGTCTCCTTGCCTGTGGACAAGCAGAAAGCAGAGGTGACTAGTGGTGGTCCGAGCTGCCTTGGCTGGGCAAGGGCTGCTCTGCCGGACCCCCACCAGCAGTGGCTTTACGTGACAGCAGGAGCCTCTCGGCAATACATATGAATCTGGGGGGATGGTGGTGGTGGTGGAAAAATCCCCCCAAACTTGCTTTTTTCAGCACCATGAGAGACAATGTGTTATTTTACAATACCATGAGGTTGGGAGATTGCTGGGTGATGGAGGCTGTGGAGGAGACGATCTGCAGCATCACCCACTGCTGCTCTGGGATGCCTAACTGGGTTAATCTGGCAAAAGGAGGGGGAAGCTCATCATGGTCAAAATGAGACTTCCCTGGGCTATGTTACGAGTAATTTATTACCATCACCTATGTGTGTGTCTATATATATATTCTCCTGTTGAACTAAATTAGGTGTAGTTACAGTAGTGTTGCTATGGTGACCCAAAGTGACAGTTGTGATTTTGTGCTTCTTGGAGGACTGCGTGATAATGATGGTCATTTTCCCAAAGGGAATGGGTTGGTATTAAAAATAAACTTGAAAATCAATGAACAGGTTAGTATGTAAAAATCCATTCTCATTAGCAGTAATTAAACAAGCCTATAGGATTCTAATGGTGGGGGGGGAAGCCAACTTAAGATGAAAATATCTTATACTCCATGATTCTGAATGGGCATTGTATTTGTGGGAGGGAGAATGCAAAAACCTTCATGTTTCATTATCGTAATTTTCTGCTTAGACTTGAGACGCAGTTCCAGTATAGGGAATGTTTCTTCTTGGGCTGAATCCTAAGGCATTCAGAAGAAAACATTGTCCTCCTTTCAGATGAGGTTGATTGAAAGAAAGATTTTTTTTTTTTTTAAGGTTGTTTTAAATACACCTACCATTGCTGAGCCATAAGTGCATATAGATAAACTTGCAAACTTTTCTCTGCTTCTCAGATATTGCCGAAACTGGAATTTAAGTGTAGAAATCCCCAAACTTCACAAGATTGATGACTGAAAGCACTGTCTCCTAGTTGCTGTGACTGTCTGATGTCCTTCTCCTGAAGGAAACCTAAATATCCCTGTTGTCTGGTTGTTTGTCTTCCTGCCTTTGATGAAGTATGTCTAAATTTCTGAGTTGAGAAGAATCTCTTACTGAGACTGGTAGCAAGGAAATGTTTGGTGCTGTAAGCGGCTGTAATTTCAACAAAAAACCCCGTCGTGTTGCCGCCCATGCTGTCATCTCGTCATGCATAGTCGTTCTGCACTATTTGCTTGTGGGTTGTCCTGTCTTGTACTGCTGCTGCATCCCCCAGTCAGCCTGGCCACGGTTACAGAAGTACCTGGTTTGCTGCCTCTGCCTTAATTTTGCAGCTATATCCAGCTTCAGTCTCACCTACAGGCTTTAGCTTTTTCTCTGCTGCGTGATTCAAGCAATAGGATTGTCCCTTCTTTATTTCCCTCGGCAAAATGAACTCCGCAGGCTGGAGGCCACCCTCGCTAACCTGGGGTTCCTCTCTTTTTTCTTGGTGGTCGCTGTTTGACTTGGGGAGGGGATGTAAATGGAAGGTATGTAGAAGGTGAAAATACCTTTTTATAGAATCAGAATGGTTTGGGTTGGAAGGGACCTTAAAGATCATCCGGTTCCAACCACCTGCCATGGGCAGGGACACCTTCCACCAGACCAGGTTGCTCCAAGCCCCATCCAACCTGACTTCGAACACTTCTAGGGATGGGGCAGCCACGACCTCCAAGGGCAACCTGTTCCAGGGCCTCACCAACCTCACCATCCCTGGAGGTATTCAAAAAGCGCATAGACGAGGTACTCTGTACCATGGTCTGGTGGGCATGGATGATGGTTGGACTCGATGATCTTGAAGGTCTTTTCCAACCTAAATGATTCTATGATTCTAAATGTAAATTTTCTTTCCCTACTGATACTTGTAGAAGAGTCAGCAGGGTCAGGGGAGGAGGTAAGTCACTGAGATCTGCAGGTGGGCATTTGATTGCACTTCTGCAATGCAATTTGGTTTATCGTAACCATTCCCCTCTTGCTTGTTTGTTTGGGGTTTGTTTTTTTTTTCCTTACTGCAGTTTCAGGCAAGTAATTATGGTGTTTCAATTTGCCTCATGTTTTGGAGCTTTTCTGTCCATAGGTCAGCTATTTTGGGTATGTTTTGCTGTATCGGAGAACTCTTAAGTACCTGTAACTGAAGCCTGCACTGTGAATGTGCTTATTGCAAAAAGCTGCCATGCAAGTGTGGCTGTAATTTAATTACCTGTGGAAAGCTTGCAACCAGAGCTTTGAGGAAACATTTGAAACCACCTGGCAGCTGCTGTACATAGATGCAAACTGAACAAAACAGTTAGACTGAAACAAAACCAAAGAGGTCCTTTGGAATGAAAGTAAATAGAGGAATTTTGCCTGTCCCTTGCAAGAATTAAACTCTTGTCTTGTATGTCAAGTTAAAGTTCAGTTTGCAGTCAGTGAATATCAGCACATTTTTATTAATGTATCAACAGGTTTTGAACCCAGTCATAAAAGATATAAAATTAATTTTGCTGTAATACAGGCACCACATAAACACACTTACGTATCCTAAAGCAGAACTGGTTTGTCATAGCTGTAGCTTGCATCCAGGGAACATTCTGTCCCTGTCAGGTGGAATTAGGGTGCAATGGGCAGAATTTAAGCATTATACCTTATTCTATCAGTGGCTTTGGTTAGGGTCTTTATGAATCATCTAGGTGGTCAGGCAATTCTCATTCTTGATAGTATTTGGGTAATGAAATGATTTAATTTATTCCACGTAGTGCATCTCTGCTTAGATACACTACTGTTTTATAGAGGTGGGTTGACATCCAGTGAGGTGTAAGCCATAGCAGTGTTGCTGTAGCTCTTGGTTCAGTGTTTCTGGATGCAGAGGTTGCCACGAAGATACCTGTTTGTCCAATAGCCTCAGCGCTGCCGACTAAAGCGCTGAAATCTGCCGAGTAAAGCACTGGGGACTCGAGCGTAAGCCAGAGATCTGCAGTGGTGCTTAGTGGTAAGTTTTGGTCATCACCGTGCCATCAATGGGAATACTGAATTCCCACTCCTGTCTTGCCTGTTCTTCAATTCGTGAACAGCATCATCTAATGGTGAGAAGAGCAGTTAAGCTTTCCTGTCCCAGCCAGCGTTTAATGCTTAAAGAGATTAGTTCCTTTATGAAATCTATACTCACAGGACAGACCAAACCAATAAATAGATTACTGTTGTATCTGCTTACAGTACTGATGGCATCTCAGCAGTATTTCTTTCTAGCTGTTTAGTTTCGGTTTTATGAAGTTTGTTACGTATTGTGGCATGGCCGCTTGGCTACTCGAGTGTGTGGAAGTCCAGAGCGACTTCCTAGCCAAGTGCTACTGGTTGCTTAGGCTTCAGGATGAAATAAGAACATGTACCTTCTTCGATGTGTTAAGAGGCAACCAGAAACAGTACCGCAAAAGATAGATTGGTTATTTTTTTGCTCCAACAGGTCCATGTCCTTCTTCTACTGATCTTGTCACCTTTGTGACTTACCCTGATGTTAGGTGGCTCGGTGCAATTTTAGTCTCCTACGCTGCTGTGTGAGTGGAAGCATCGCCTGGAGCTGCTCTAGTGCTGAGACCCCACATCAGCGTTTCCATTGCTCCCCCAGCTGTGTCCCTCCTGCGCCTGGCACGAAGGAGGGTTTCCACAAAGGTGGTCTTCATAGCTCCATCTGACTCACGGAGTCTGAGACATTGGTTATGTCACCTTGTATAAATGAGCAATAAAAAGCCAAGGCTCTGTATCTCTATTTATCCTAATTGGAGCTGGGAAGCTTACAAGTGTAATAAAATATTACTGTTCCCAGTTCTTGTCCTGAGCAGCTTGCATTCGTCTGTAGTCCCAAGGTGTGAGCGAACATTTATACGATCATAAACAGTTTACCCTTCATTACCATTGTGAGTATTGTTAAATATTTTGTGTAAATGGCAATATCAGAGATACTGGTTTAGAAAGGAGTTCGTAGAAGCTTCACTGTGATCACAATAAAAAAGGAAATGTGAATTTTAGATCAAAATATTTAGACCTTCAGATTTGAGGTATGAAAATAACACGGTGGTTAGCTCTGTTCTGTGAGAGAAAGCAATAAAAATCTATTCTTCTCTAACATATTAAGATTTCAGTCAATGCTGGGGATGAAGTGATGGCTGTGGATTGTTTTGTCAGCTAGATTTGATGTTCTGCCTCTCAAAAGGAATAAATAAAGGTGGCTTGATTACAGTACATTAATAACTTCACTGTGAGAAAATACTGAATAGTAGAAAAGCTGTAACAAAAATCAGCCTCTGGAAGCTGAAGCCAGGTAATGTAAGTGTGAAATCAGGAACATTTTCAAAAGTGAGGTTGTTAAACATTGCAAAAGTCACCACCTTTCTTTGGTGCTTCTAATTCAGTACTTGGATGGTTTTGAGAGAGTTTTAATCAATTTCAAGTTATTGGTCTCACCTTGAAACTTAATGGCCAACTTTTGAGAGGGAAAACAGATGGGCCAGTGAAGCCCTCTCCCCTCACTTTGATTTTGTGCCCCATACTGAGAGTCATAGCGTGGTTTTGAGCTTTAGGTTTTTGCTCAGGACTGTGTACGTGCTTTCCGTTACAAATTCATGCTTTCTGCAGCTGCTGGCATCCTCTTTCTCAAAAGATGGAGGGAAACTGTCTGCTGACCTTCATTCTGCTCAGAAAGGGGATCAGCTACTCATGGGAGGCTGTTGCTCAAATGATGTATCATAAAAATGTTATTCACTACATGTTTATGAAATGGCAAGTACTTTGTGCTATTTAAATCAACCCAGAAACCCCCAAACTGTATAGTTAAGCCTATGAAAATGAGCAAAGTAGTCACGCTGCAAATGTTGAGGCCCAACTCTGATGGGAGAAGTTACTGTTGTCTCATGGGGTGCAACTGCTTGCAGTTGGTGATGCTCTTGATGGTGTATTTGTATTCTGACTTGTGCTTTTGTCTCAAAAAGCCCCTACTCTAGCCTAATAAAGACATTTGTTTGAGGTCATAACTTTTTGATATCTGTTATGGCGCTAAAAAAATTTGGGGATAACACAACCATTTGTGAAACGTGTTTAAAATGTAAGCTGTAATGCAGACATCTAACTTTGGTAGGGTAGATGAATAGCTAAAATCACTGTTGTGGTTTTTTTTTTTTAATCCTATTCTTTTTGTGATTAATTTTGTTTGGACAAGTCAAAAAGTTTTAGTATTAAATGCCTTCTATTAAGATAGGGAATATTGTTTCAATGCAAAAAATAAATCACAATCAGCTGTTAAGTCTGTAAATTAGTATAGCTTCATCAGTCTATAACATTGTCTTAAATATTTGTGATGGATGATTGACAGCACCATAGAGTCTTTTCTTTGAGCATAACCTAGAGCTTATAGAGAAAATGAGTGTTCCTTATGGCTGAGGAGCAAGCCCGTTTGATCGCAGGTGGGGTTCACTGCAGCATCAGTCTCTTTATTTTCATCAACTTTAATTTTTGAACAAGAAGTTGACAAATGCCCAGCCGAACTACTTACCAGCATATCTGTAAAACACTTTGCTCATCTTTTTTTTTTTTTTTTCCCCTAGTACTGTGAATAATGTCAAACCAAACAAAAAAAAAAATTATTTGGCATTTTAGAAGCAATAAAACATTGACATAACACTTCTTAAGCAGAACTGCTTCTGCTTGGCAGCGTGTGTGTGTTTTGAGGTTTGGTTCCATGTATTATAGCCTTTTGATTTTGGAGAATCTTTGTCCCTTTATGGGATTTGCAGTTCCACTGTAATCTTAATTAGATGTTGTCCCTGTTGATTTTCAGTTAGCCGGGGACACCTGTTTCTCTAGCTGAGAGGCAATTTACGCAGGCAGCCCAAAACCTTTTAAACATGTGAAATTTTCTTGTTATGCAGGGGCTGCCTGTGAGTAGCCATCCTGAAATCTGTAGGTGGCAACTGTATAAGTGAGCATTTTATGCTCTATTACAATTCAACTTTACTGAGCAATTTAAACTAGCTGCTTGGTATTTTGTTTGGTTTCTCACCTAAGAGTTTGCATCTAATGGGCAGAGCTAAAATATAAAGTAAAAATAACATTTCACCCTTGTCTCAATGTCCAGAACCAGTCACTGGAAACATAAGAGAGTTTTCTTCATTGAGGACGGATAATTAATTAATATTTGAATCTAAAAAAGTATTTGTGGTTGTGTTTTGTTTTTTGGGGTTTTTTTTGTTTTGTTTTGTTTTTGTTTTGGTTTGGTTTGGTTTTTTTTTAGTAATGACTGATTAGGCACTTTGGGAATGAATATGTAGAAGATTTTCTTTAAGATGAAATAAGCAGAGTTTAAAGAGGCTGAACTGCAGTGAGCAGCTTTTGATTTAAGAACTAAATGGTTCCTCAGTACCAAAGAGGGGGTTTGTATGTTTTATTTGTATATAAAAAGAAATTAACTGTAACGTACACTGGTGGAAAAACTTAACATGAAAATATGAAGAACTGCAAAGCTCATTAGATACAAGGGTTCCTCTAGCAAGTTTTATCATTGGCTATATTGCGTACACATTCAGGAATTTATGGGAATATTCAAAGTTGCATGGTATTTTGCATGAGATAAAATAGGTATGATTAAAGTTCCTCTAAGAGCTTCATAGTTCTAATGTCTTAACTTCTCTGTGCCTAATTGCTTTATGTTAATGTTGACTAATGTACATTTTTTTGTAAATATCTGTGACTAGAGGTTTGTATCAATCATTATCTTCAATTGTCTTGAAGTAATATGCTCAGTAAAGCCTGTGTTGTAAATGCTGAGATTGTTTATAACGCTTTACTGAATTACAAATATTAAATTACATTGCCAGGCGAGGAAAAGGTTTTTATTCCTCCTAGCATCTGACTTCAGTAAATGTGTAATTGTGTATGGAGCGGAGCACTTCATCCTTTGCCCAGGGAATACCTTGACTTTTCAGAGATTTAAAGAGACTGCGCAGCATTTAGTATGCTGAGAATATTTCAGAATGCATTACATGAGTAAAAGTATTTTCTGGAAATACACAAAGTAACTATTAACTGTTAATTTTCCCAGATCTAATTTGATGTGTTATTTTTTTGAATAGTAGCTAAACCTCCTTCTGTATCAGTCTTAACGGAAGACTGTCAAAATGTTTTGGCTCTTACTGCTTGGCCATGGATAGTATGAAAATATTTTTTTTAAACATGCTAGCTTTTCATGGTTAAATAAATAAATATGTATCTTCAAACAGTGAAAAACGATCTAGTTTTTTGAGAATTGTTATGTGTTAGACATATCTACTGTATCTCTTAGTATTGGCAGAATTAAGCCCTAATGTTATCCAGCTGCACGCTGCTTATTTTAAGAAGGCAATTCTTTAAGATGAAAAAAAGCCAGTTGAGCAAGATGGTTACAGCATTCCCGGTCAGTCATGGGCTACATCTGGCTGCTCAGTACAGGGGTTGGGTGGCTGAAGTGGCTGCGGTCTCTCTGTTTCTTTGCTCATCTGTTAATTGTGGCAAATGACAATCTCCTAGAACCCCAGATCCATCTTTGAAATGCCAGCACTTAGAGGAAAAATGGAAGATAGGAAGAAATGTCTGGTGTGTTGGGAGAGGAATAGGTACACCCCAACTTTTTAGGAAAAACCATACTCATTTCTTTTGAGTCACAAATGCTGTTGAGTGGGACTGTGATCACTGCTGACTGTTTGGCTGGATGGGTGGCAAATAAGATCAGTGGCAGATAGCACGAGGAAGGGGCTCAAATGCAAAGCCACACCGTGCTGTATTCCGGTACTCATCTCGGAAGAGAGAGGAGGCAAGGGGCTGCGAGCTACTGCACCAGTTTAAAGTGAACGTGGGATTTTTTCTTTTCAAGTAGCGTTGAGACAATGTTGTGGAGAGAGCAAACAAGGCTAGCTGGTGTTTTTTTTTTTTTTTTTTTTTTTTTTTTAATATAATGGGCAGAAAATGTCCAGAGGAACATCTATGTTTCTATGGTTACAGGATTGTCTACTCCTGTGGCCTGTAAGGATGATGATAAATGGGTATGATGATCCTGTACTACACCTGAAATGCATAAGAGAAGCAGGAACATGTCACAGGTTTACAAAATCCTTGGTGTCTTGGACCAGGGAGCTTCTTTAGACCTCCCTGCTATTCTTGGACGACATTAAAGTAGGAGCTTTAAATAAAGAAAATTAATAACTAGAAAAAATAGCACATAAAACCCAAAAACTAATAAATGCATTCTTTCTTAAAAGGTCATATTTTTAGTAACTAAATAAAAAAAGTTGAGATTATTTTGTTTGCTGTTAGCTTAAGTGAAATGAAGAAAAATCACTAGAAGAAGTGATGAAAACTTGATCAAAACCTTGGAAAATTTAAGTTTACCTCATTCATATGTCTCGGAGTGTGTTCTTAGCCCTCCAGAAAAGAATGTGTTGGTTACAGTCTACTTAAAGATCTTTTTTTTCATAGGTTTATAGTGGCAGAAGGAATTAGCAGTTAAAGCTTTTTTGATTTCTGTTTGGTGGCTGCAATGTTTCAGGGCTTGGGAATACACTGTTGGTTGGTCCTATCAGGTACAGTCCGTCAATTAGCTCTGCATGATACATCAGTTATTTTTTCATGCCTGAAATTCGAATGTTATTTGTTAAACTTCCAATTAATAAAGTCTTGCAGACAATAGAGTTCACTGCTCTGATACAATGTTTTTTCCACTTGGCTTGAAACAACAGGATTGGAGCCGGGACACTTATAAGATGCAGCCACAAATTGCATAATGCTGTGTGTGGGTACCCAGTCCTGTCATGCTCTCAGGGAAGGTTCATTGAAAGGCAGCCTGGTGCAGATGAAAATTTTAGCCACGTAACCTAGTTCAGGAGGATTTGGATAGTTGCTGTGTCCACGTAGCAGGAACGCAAAGAACGTGGTGTCCTGCCTGCTTAAAGCTGTGTCTGTCCCTGCCCAAGTGTGTTTCACGTGAAGATGGAGAAGATGTCGGCAGCACAAATCCGTAGATTACTGCCTTCGAAACTGCCAGGAATATGCACAACCAGTAGTAATACGTAATCAGCTGTGTAGTGCAGAAACTGTACCACGGGGTGTTTGCTTTATGGGCTATTTGCTACTTCCATAAATATGGGAGGTGGACGAGGAGGAAAAAGAAAAGATAGCTATGAAAAGAAACCCAATTGCAGAACTGTTGGCCGCTGGGGAGTATCTTTACAGTTTATTCCCGTGATAACCCAACTGAATTTTATTTTTTCAGCAAAAATAGAGGTGTAAACCAAAGCAAATTACTGTCTGAGTTATGCCAGCTATTTTATTTCCTTAGAGATAGCTGGAGAAGTTTAATTTTTCTTTTTACCCCATGCGAAACAAAGATATGCAGAAGATAGTGTCGGTCTTTCTAATGTGGTTACGCCAATTGAAGATGAATCCGGAACAAAGCTGGGTCAAGGGTAGGAATTACATTTTTTTTCTGGAAATGGGAAGTAGCGCTACTCTTGCCCAGAATGAAATATTACAGGGTTACAGTGTTGACAGAGGGAGTTGACATGATGCTGCCGAGGTTGATGGGATTATAAAGGGATTAAGTAGTAATGGGATTGGAAGATACTTCTTGAATGAAAAGACAGCTGTAGAGGATTTTGAAAGGAAAGTTTATAGGGTTGAGTCAGTTCAGCCTTGTGGTCGTAGCCTTGCCTTGAATTAGGGGGCTGTACGGGGGCAGGAAGCTCAGAGCTTGCAAAGCCCGAGAGGTAGAAATACAGGCAAAATCAGAACCGGAGCCCTTCATTCAGGGGGTTACATAGACATTAACAGAAACATGTTCATATAAATGCTTAATTGGAAAAAAAAAAAAGTGCTCTATGTATGAAGTTTTGTTTTCTAAGCAAGGGCAGGAATGTTAAATGTCCTACAGTGACATGTTGGAGAAGGTCTATGTTAATGATATATTGTCCCGCTTTCTACCTATGTAATTGCTAAACATTTGTGGTAATTAAAAAAAAAAAAAGTTTGTTCCTGCAATTACGAGGGAAAAGAAAGTATTTTTGAATATTTTAACTGTTTGCGGCCACAGAGTCCATTGAAAATGTGAACACTTAGGAGATATGTGGATGCATGCCTTAATTTCTGTTACCAGCTGTTAACTTTGCTTGTTCCTTTTTATTTTCTTTTTCAGACCAGTATTTATCTTGCGTGGACTGAGTTTATAACTGGCCAGTACCCTGGTTGGTCTGTACTGTAAGCCTAGTGGATGCTAAAATACTATGGATATTCTCGTTTAGGGAGGCAGATACATGGTTTTGAAGGAACTTGTCACTGTCAGTTCTCTTTTGGCAACCAATGATGCGAGGTTCAATTTTTCAAGTCATTTATTGCATTCAGCTTGAATCATAGCTTGAAATCATGTGCGATTTATCCACTGGAGACAAGGTCTCTGCTTTCCAAGGTTAGCGCTCTTTTTAAAATTGCTCCAGATCTGATCGATTTTTTCAGTATCAAACAGGAGTTCACACTAGAATGGGAAAAGTGCTCATCTTTTGTGTTAGTTGGAGACGGTGGTAACCAAATTAGCCTTCTGTAAAGAAAGCTCTGCTGAACAGGCACCTAGATTACTGCATGATCAATCTCTGAAAACCCATGTTCCTTTGCTTATTTACTTCCTTACACCCATGTTACCAGAACTTGATAATCCAAAATACTTGATGATCCTAATTTTCAGTGATAACTGTCCTACTAAGCACAATTCAAGGCATTTTGTCATATAGTATTCCGACTAGTTTGTTATCTAATTGATTATTAGCCGCAGGTGCTTATCTCTTCTTTTTTCTTAATAGAGGTACATCAACTGAGTCTAGCCTGGGAGATGATCAAATTCAGCACTGTGTATCAAGTTTTTGATCTTAGTGACCCACTGTGGAGATGAGTACTACAGGTGGAATCTGTTGTTTAAAATCTGAATTTTACAGTCTTTTGACCTTACTGAATGAATGTTTCTCTGTGTATTATAAGAGGGTGAATGGTGGCCCTATGTGTTGTACCCAAGGTGCTGTGTATGTTCTCATCATTCCCTTCTTTATTTTCTCTTTCACGTAAAGAAGTTCGCTCTTTCAGAAATACTTTTTGGAAAATTGACTTTACATGTGCAATGCTACAATAAGTTAGAGAAAGCATCTTATCAGGAGTGAGCACCCGAATGTGATGTATAACCAGGGTTTGGGGGTGATCAGGACTGAACTTCCTACCGCTGAACCACAGCTATAGCTCAGACATCGTCTCCCATATACTCTCTGAATTCTATTTGGCTTTAGAATTATTTTTGGCTTTGATGTGGTGACATTTTGAAAAATAAAAATAATTGGACCATATCCATTAGTCATTTTTCAGTGATGTGTCCCTATATTACAGAAGAAGAGGTTACAGGGATGGGATTTAGGATTGCCTCGCTAGAGCAGAGGAGGTGTCTGTACCTGGCAGTCATCACATCATTGCTATTAGTTCAAGGCACCAAAACATTAATATCCCGTGGTTATTATGTGATAATTGAATCATCTGGTAAGATGGCGGTGAAACAAAAGGCAAGAATAGCTGAAGTCCCCGGTAAATGCAAGATTGAATTAATACAGTTGGTAAAGCAGATACTGTTGCATCAGTGTTTCAGCCTTCTTTTAATATTTCTCTGAATATATTGTTATTTCACCTAATTAGCCTGTTGTGTGTTTTTTATTAAAAAAAAAAAAAGTCTGCAGCCTTGTACAAAATGACGTTTAGGAATCTTTTGCTTATACTCCCCCTGTTGCCCGTGTGTGCATTGTAGATTTCTTTTTTTATTATAAAAAGTATATTCAATATTTGGGACAGAAGATTGCAGACTAATTATGATTTAACTGAAGGCTTTGAAATTATTATTATTGTACAAATACAGAGTGTGTGGATGGAAAAGGGATGAAAAAATGTTTGCCACCTATCTGACAGATTGATGCATGTCTCACGTAACCTTTAGGCCAGACAGCTTGGAAGTCTAATGAGCCTGAATTATTCAGAAGCCAGTGAAGATTAGTTTGATAGTGAGAGTATGTATTGATCTGCCAGCATTCTTTCTGCAGTGTTGAGCTTCCAAAATATTTAATAACTTTAAAAATAGGGTTTTATCTTGACCAAAAGAAAAAAAAAAAGCTGGCTTTTTTGCAGGAAGATGGTGTGGTTTTTTTTTAAATCTTTGCTAGATGCTAATCTTAAAAAAAAAACAAACCAAAAAAAAACAAACCCAAACAAAAAAAACCTGATGCTTTTTTTTCTTTTTTGCCCCCCCCCCTTTTTTTTTTTTTTTAAACAGAGTGGCTAACAATATATCTGATACTACCTTATATCCTTCCGCAACAAGATCCATTTCTTTCAGGCAATTACCGGCTTCTCTTTCAGATAAGATATACGTTTATTGAGTTTCCCACTGTGCAATTACAGTTCTCAAGAACAGATTACTACATACCAGCAGCCTGGATGATGGAGTTGATTGCAGTGGAAAGTAGGAGAAAGATGCTGCAGCATGGTGGGTTTTTCTTTGGTGGTTATCTGGAGTATACAGGGAGAAACTTCAGTGTTGTTACTCATCGATTTTACTTCATGGCCAGAGCCAACCTAATTCTTGTACAAACTAGTGATGTGTGGAGCTGCAAAATGAATTTCTTTCTTTAATATGGAAAATACTAAGACCTACTATTAGCTTAAAAAACACTTTCAAATGTCCAGCTTGTAATGAGAAAGACAAATAATATTCATTTTTACAGCACTTTTTCAAAACAATTTTCTATAGTATAAACTGCCGGCACTTGAAAACATGTTTCAGATTTCAGCAGTGCTGAAGTAAAATGCTACTCCTCATTGCATTTATCAAAGATTATTAAATGTTGGGGATCCAAAGAGGGGCTTATTCATATGCAGACACTGTGCTTCTAGGATTAGCATTTCGTTCCCAACACCAACTGCACTAGGATTGCCTTGTGGGATTGTTGCTTTTGGAAGGTGAGGACAATTATTTTAAAGCATGTAGCAGGCATATGTATTTTTTGAAATTCCATCAGCTTAAATGATTTCTTGGGACATGTATCTTCTTTTTACAATTAATATGTAGCTTTGTGTTTTAGAATAACTGTGTCTTGGTGAAAACTGCTTTGTATTCCCATGCTTCACCCATATTATGCTTGCTCAAGTTAAAGCTTATGCAAATATTTTTCATTCTCTCATTACTCTGCAAGGCTGAAGATTTAGTCAGGCTTTAGAAGCCCAGCTTAGCTGTTTGTGTGGGAGGTATGCCTCTACTATGGGTAACGCTGTAAATTCTGGGCACAACACAGTTTTATATACAGTATTTTTTTTTTTTAATGTCAGTTTACAATCCTTCTCTTAATTATTTACTTGGAGTGTAGTTCTAAGTGCTGTCTTTTTAAATAGAAAAAGAAAGGTGTCTCTCCCAGCAAAAGGGTGCTGCAACAGGAGTCTAATGCCATTACACTAAGATGAATGTTAGAGTCAAATAGCCTTAAATTAGTGGGCATTTTTACTAGTAAAATAAGCAAGTCTAGACAATTGTGGAAGATGGATGTTGTTCCACAGAAGTCAGCTGTACTGTGCTTTAATTGAAAATAAGGCGGTTCAACAATTTCATCGTATGTTGGCACCCTTATTATTTCTACGTCACTGAAGCGTTAAATAGGTACAAAATCTCTGCTTACCTCTACTACAGGGTAGGCAGTATTGCCAATAACATCGTAAATGTGACTCTAGTCAATCACAAATGTCAAATATAATAACATTTACGATATTTTAGGCATTTTAAAAATGAAGCATAAATGTTAACTTTATATAACTTGTCCAATATTAATCAAGCAGGTTGTTTTCCACTGATAATGTTTCAACGTCTGCAGTTCTAGTTGAGTCCAGTGGGATGTTAGTGCCTATGAAAGCAAGCATGCTGTGCTGTTGTAACGTAACTCTTCTCTGCAAGGCAAAACTTGTAGACGGGGACATGGCGTGTCACTGTTATTTCAGCTCTACATAGAACTGGCTACGGTATCGCCAGTCTTGCCTTTCTTTTCTTATTTGAAAAAATGTCTTGATTTCCATCACTTCTAAATCTTACACTGTCACGAGGGCCTGGCGATCACGGTGGTCACAGTGCTGGTCTCTTCCACTTCCAGCTGTGTTTTACAGCTACCCTATAACACAGCCACATTGCCGACTAACCAGTTGGATCCTTATCAAGCATAATGGTACGTTTCCCATCCATCACCCATCGGACTCCATTTATTTTGCCCCTCGCTAGGGTGGTTGTGCTGGCCTGAGTCCCTCACCTCTTCCCTACTGTTGTCCATCGATTTGAAGAGGAAGACTCTTTCAAGTGGTTTGCGCAGCTGATTTCATGTCAGCCACATGAAAAATGTGAGTGGCAAGTTTCTTTTCTTGAAAATAAAGCCTATATATGTCATTGATATTTGGTTGAGTGTGAAGTCAGTGTTGAAATGTGGTCGTACCATCACATTCTGCATTTTTAAAAAAAGAGAATAAATTCTCTAAAGTATGGGAGGTTGTCCTTTTCTCTCCTCACCCTCTGACCCAATTGCTCTACTCAACAGTAAAAGAACTGATAAAAACTGTAAGTCTGAATCCTAGTATAATTCAGTTCAATTTTAATACTACTTATACGCTAATCAGTCAATTTATAGTCTTGTTAACGTCAAGGCTGGCACTTTCTATAGAGACAGCTGTTGTGTGTTGTAACCCTGAAGATCCCCATCATCTTTTTGTAAATAAGAATTCAGTGAACAGTTTTAAAAGTTGGTAAATGCTGTTTGTGTTTCCACTAAACTTAATCTGTTTACAGATTTATTTTTTTTTTTAATATCTATCCTTTGTATGTAGTCTAACATTTGTAATCTGGCAAATGATTCTGTGCCCCTCAACTAAGAAATAGTATCATCTATATAAGCTGTAGCGTTTTCAGTATGTGCCGCAAAGAGGCGCAGCAGTGGTGGTCTGGTGGTTAGTCTGTAATTCAGCAAAAGGCAAAGACTTCTGGGGAGCTAGTGTTTTTGCTAAAAGTACATGCTGCCGCAGAATTCTTCATGAAAGAAGTTTTGATACAAGTGAAAGAAACTTAATTTAGTGTAAGTTAGTCAACTACGCATGCTCTTTTGGTCTACTTGGTTCCACTGAAGTATTTCATACCACCTCTGGGCATATTATGGTTTTTAAACCATCCTGGACTGAGAGAGGGTTCACTGCAATTGTCAGGGAATTTCTTTGGGTTCTGATCTTTTGTTGTGTATCGATCATTTTTTCCCATCTTTGTTCTGTACGGTCAGGGCCCAGTGTCTCCACAGTAATACCTGAACATGAGAGGAACGTACAAGATGCCCATCTTCATTTCTGTAGATGCGTGGTAAGCCTGCCCGGGTGAGCAATTGCTTTTATGAATTAGTAGAGTGCTTAAAAATAGATGCAGGCCTTAATATCTCATGCAGTCAATACCTGGTTGGTGGAATTCCAATCAGTAAATACATTTTTTTCCTGAACTGGCCAGGATATGTGGTTGAACTTGTTTTCCCTCAAAGTACTATGTTTCAGTGAATATTAAGAGATCTGCTGCTGCTTAGAATGCATGTAGTGCCTTTGTTAATCACTGACAAATGCTGCTGAAGTTGGAGGGATTTATGCTGTAAAACTGGGTGCCTAACTACAAACCTTACTGAACTGGCATGCTGGATGCCACAAAAATGGAGAAAAGACTTCAGTGGGTCTTCGCAGGTTTGCAGCAATTAAAGAGCTGGCTCAGTGAACTTTCCTCCTTAAAGATGGAAAAATTAGAGTTGTTGAAATCTCTAATGGAGATCACTTCTACTTTACCCTTGTAGATAAGACTCTCTTCTACGCATAGACAACTCAGCGACATGGTCTTCTGACGATTTAGCACTGCTGGCGTTCCCTAAGTGCACAGCTTCAACAGCTCCTGAGAAATTTTTCTGTTTTCTGTAATGATAAAACCTAATTATTTTAAATAATTTTGCTGCTTCTGGAAGCGGTTTCTTACGTGAAGTTGTGAATTTTTGAACATAAGCAGAATATGTGAGTGCGGAGTAAATCATTGTCTGACCTATCAGAAAGGATAGAAGTGACACAGCTGAAAAATGTACTTGATGCACTATTGTGTGGGATCCACGAAGAGCCCACTGGAGAGAAGTTTGTGCGTGTGCGAGGGCACTGTGTCAAATGGGCTCTGTTAGTATTCTCCACGGATAGTATGGAATTGTCTAAGCTGCTTTAGATGCTTTGTATTTTTAGGTTCAGCACATGCCACCTGACTCCCCTGCTGCTGACAAACCAAGCGTGCAGGCGCTCTGTATTTTAAATGTTAACTGCGCTGAAGTTGGCTATCAGGCCATTTGTATTTGGCTATGTGTTCATAATTATATGGATAATCATTTGAACATTGCTTAAAGTTTTACTTTGGGAATTTGGCTCTTACAAGCCCCATTTTATAATTAGTTTATTTGCATTCTCTTTATTCCTTATTAATAAATCATGGTTCAGCAGTTTCAGCCGACTACTTTGATCACAGTGACTGGTGCTTCACAAACAGTTTCATTCCCTGTTGGCATTTAAAATGCAGCGTTGTGGCAATGCGAACAAGCACGCACGGCTACAGTTTGAAGAATTAGCAATTCTGCTTATCATAACATCCTAATGAATGACTCGCTCCTGTTCATCTGTGGTTGTTCATTAAGTGAGCGAGGTGAGGTCATTAGCTGGTGAATCCCTGATGGCATGACCTCATGGTGGAACTCTGGCAGTGGATATCAGTGCTTTGTGGCATCTGTTACCGTTGATTTTTTTTGTTAGTATTATTTTTTTACTTTTTAAACTCCAGGAAAGATGTTTCAACCAAGGATGAAGGAAACAAACGTTTTGCTTCTAGGAAACTGCAATTTGGGAAACAGTCTTCTAATGAGGGAAAACTAAAAACAATAAATAAATAGAGAATTCATGGGAATCAAGGAACTTAATGAGAAACATTGATTGTTGATGAATAATTTTACACGCGCTTTGACTTGTTCTAGGTAGGTATGTATTGGAGCACTGAAATGTCAGCCTCTTCTTTTGGACCCATCTTCTTTCCTTACGGTTTGCTGATCTGAGGTGCTTCTTATGGCCTGCCATATATAGGATTGAAATCTCCTCTGAAGAAAACTGGTCGCAGTGGAAATAGGATGCTTTATACTACTGGAAGTTTCTTTGCTATCCCTTTTGGTTCCACAGAGGTGCCAGGTACATGGTTGAAACATCCCTGCCTTTTGCTGTAGACAGAGGGGCCCATCTTCTCAGTATCCATTCTGAGATAATAGAAGTAGAAATGTATTCTGTTCTTTTCCTTAGATTCAAATACCACCACTTCTAGTGAAAGAAATCATTCTCGTCAAAAGGTCTCTGTAGCTCGGAATAGTTTAAGGCCTGTAAATCCTTTAGGGATCAGGTTTGTTTACCTGAATATACTCCATACTTAATAACGATTGCTTCATAACACTTCTTGCACTTGAGGCAAGAGGAACATGTAGCTGAGAGCCCTATATCAATGAACTTCTGTCTGACCTTTGATGTAATCTTTCTTTGCTATAGCTTCAATGTATATGGAACAGGGAAAAATATCAAGTGCTGCATCTCATTCACAGAAGCACTTTGAAGTTAAATTCCCCATTATAAAACATTTTTAGATCCCTCGAGGGAAGACAGTAGAACTGCAAGCTGCTTGGCATTTATATATTGCGTATATGAAGGAGAAGGAAAGTTACATATACATTGTGTTATAATATACTTTATTCAATGGACTGAGTCTAAATATAACAGCTGAACAAAAATGTGTTAGCTCATTACAGTTCGATGGTATAAAACCAGGTTGGAAGTAGGTATTTTTCTGAAAGAGTTTTAAATGAAAATACTTCCGAAAGAGATGCGGATCAAAGAAAAAGCCTGCAACAAGTGCAGGATGGTTTGTATGTTTGCACACAAAGGACATGCCTTTCTTCCTACACGTTTTCTGTTAAACCTGTTTTTTGCAAACAAGTTTACAAACACTGTAACTGTATCCAGGTGCCTAAAACCATAAGTACAAATATTCTTAACATGCAGGGGCTACCTTTCACGTTTTCAGTGTGACAGTTGAGGTTTATCAAGGGATTAGGGCAGTAAGCACTCACGAAGCCTGCCTCTTCCTTATTCTGCGTCTGTGCTATCTGATTTTTGTGCAAATTGGGTAACCTGAAAGCCAAGAGAGTTATCTGTGAAGTAATGTCTCCCATATAGTTATTGCACGGCACTGTCGTCCAACTTCTGCTGTAAAATGTAGGCAATTGTGCTTACCATCCACCCTAACTCCTGCATCCCATTAGCCAGCCATAGCCATAACTGGAAGGGTAGGGGAAACTTCAAAATTCAATTAAGTTTATGCGAGCTCTGTACATTAGCGGCTTGGTAGAAGAAATAGACCCAAATCTGTCCCTCGATTGAAGAAAGGCAGGGAGAGTTCAGCTGCCATGCATTTTGTCTGTACTGATGGAGCAGAAATCAAGGGTATGGGCTCACCTGAAATGATGTGTGTGTTTGTGTCTGGCTACCGACGATGGTGCCTGTTAGAGGACACAAGAAAGAGAAGGTGAAAAGGCAAGGGCACGTATAGCACAAATCCGTACGCAAGCAGGTAACGCTCTTCGTACAGTTCATCAAAGACACATTTCAAATCATCGAGTAGCACATTCTGGGCAAGGAGAAGGTTTTGTAATATCTGTAGCTGAGCAGGATGAAAAGAAAAACTGCAGCCTTGTTTTAATCTCATTGCCGCATGGGTTTTAATGGCTTTGAGCAGCTTCATATGTTAATGCTAAAATGAGCAATGGAACAGTATGCACAACTTAAATTCAAATCACTTAAATGATTAATGTTTAATTTGTTCTTGCAATTAACTCATTCCCAGTGGCAGTGGCAACGGTTCCGAGATAAGACTTGTTTGTATCATTGAACTGTTAGTGTTCGTTGCCATAAAGTGCGGTAAGAGCTGATGTGTTCTTGAGTAAAAAAAGATTAGCTTGACTCTGGATACTGACAAAGTTCAGTGTAATTGCAATACTGCCTTCTAAACGGGAACTGGGTCACGGAACTTCTGTTAGCTATTTAATGGATTTATTTATTGTTAGAGAATAAAAAAATGTAAGTACTAACAAGCATGTGTAATCTCCAAATAATGTATGTTTGTTTGTTTTTAATCGCAATCGATTCCGTGGTGTTTTTTTTTTGTTTTTTTTTTTCTCAGTCTGATTTCACTGCGGCTACTTAAGGAATCAAATTATCTGGTGATAGAAATTTCCCCTTGGGAGACAGTGTGAGTCCCTCGTAGAACTAAGATACTGAAATTTGCTACAAACCAGGCCTTTCTGCCCTGCCGTGTAGCAAGAGGAACCTTTTTCTGTACTGATTTAAGAATTGTTTTTCACTTAAGGAGTGGGACTGCTTTTTTTTCCTCTTTATGTCAAATTCTAAATCTGTTCTTTCCAGTCTGTCAGGAAAATCTTACTAGTGCCAGTGGCCATTAGCTACACCAGTGATGAGCTGAGTTGACCCAAAGGTACAGATGTGATATCCTGATAGTTAGCTCTGAATATCTGAGCAAAGGGAAATTGTGGCCTAGGATAATTATTTTCCTCACCTGATTCTCAATGAACTTCTACCAAACTTTAACATTTCTGCAAAGGGCTTTAAGGCCCTTTCCATTTAATTTATTCATGTTGTACCTTGGCATGAATTCTTCAATTTGTAGATAAGCATGGAACTTTTCAGGCTATTAGAGCAACTGCCCATCTCTTTATAGCATAGCCACATAAAACTTTGAAGCATTTCATATTATGTGCCTGCAGCAAAGAGGGATTTCATAGCCACAGAAACAAGAGGGAACCACATTACTGAAAGATCATCTACTTTCCTGGAAAGTGGAGGAACAAACTGTGAAATGTCCCTGTACCATTTAAGTATCCTGGGCATTTAAGCACCTGATGTATATATTGTATCTCCGAGAATTTCAGCTGGTACAGCGACATGCAGGGGAGTCACCACCTTTTTTCATATTTGTAAATGAAATCAAAAAGCAGATGTGCTGTAATAATGAAAGTAATTTATTAAACCTGCAATTTGGTAATTTGTTTGGAGATGGCGAAAAGAAATCATAACGAATATGCATAATATGCTTACTCACAAATTCGTAGGCGCTTTCAGCAGATAAGTATCATCTGTTCTCGTGCAGGAATAGGATGACAGGTTAATAGTAACATTTGTAGGGACTTAAAATGCAGAACATGCCAGAAGAAAACATGTCTCTCTGATCTGTGGTGCCCATGGGAGCCATTTTCTTCAGCGGGTCATTTTATTTTGTAATAATTAGATGCTATCATTGATTTGAGTTGCAAGCCACCTGGTATCTTACTTAAAGACCACGTTTACTGTCTTAGATGACACAATCTTTCGTATTTGGGCAGACTCCTGAAAGTCAGCTGGTTAGCTTATATGAGAAAGTACTGCTTATATAAAATGCCTGTGCAGCTTAGTGTTCTCTTAAGAAAATTGTCTTTATATTAAAAAAAAAAAAAGTAAGGCTTTGGTCACTTTTGGAATGTTTTTGCTCTACACAGAAATACTACTCTTGCTCTAATACAATATTAAAAAAAAAATTGTCTCATCTTGAAGCTCCATGTGAAATTATGTTTTACCTTTGTTGAACAGTTTCTCCACTGATGTCAGGCCTCTTTAGTTTGTTCTTGCAAAGTAGCCTTTTTCTGAAAGAAGGGGTAGAAATAAAGATTTTAAAGAAATGCTGAAATCAGTAGACGTTGTCATAGAATCAAATTAACATTGCCTGACTTGATTTGGTCGGTCGTCCAATAAGTGACTTGCTCTTTGAAACTATGATGATAGATGTGGAAAGTGATTAACTAACTAATTAACAAGCCATCATACTTATTAATCACAGAAGGACTTAGTAAGTCACCAAAAGGTTGGCTTCATGCTGCTTATGAAAAACAGCATGATACATTTTTTTTAAAACTTTTTTTTTTTAATTTATGAAGAGTAGGATTTGTATGTGTAGGCTGAAGCAGCGGACAGCCCCAGCTCTCTCACACAGCTGAGTAGTTAGATAGCTGTAGTGGCAATCAAGTCTGCAGATTTATGTGGATCTAAACAATTTCAGATATGGCCAAATGAAAACTTCATAATAAAAAGGAATTCAGCTGTGAAATGAACTTCCAGAAATGAGCCTAAGCCACAGTTTCCCTGTCTTCAGTGCATGCTGCAGCAACCACCACTTTCTCTTTGTGTTATAAATCCTTATTTACGGATTTATAAAGATAGAAGCAGAAGTAGATGACCCAAACGTGCAGATGGATTAGAAGGTCTTTCTCTCTCTTTTTTTTTTTTTTTTTTTTTTACTTCCTCTCTTGCAACAATTTCAGGAAATACAAAGAAATAATCTTTAAAAGGCAATAAACAGGAATATATTCCTTTTACAGGTATTTTCTCTTAATGCGCGTATGGCATATAGCAGCATTTGGTCATTGAAATAGAAACCCCTGTGAGGAAAACTAGAAGGAATTACTGGTTCTGTCTTGTATAGCGCAAACCAAAAGCTTTGTCACTCGGTGTGCTACAAAGTAAAAGAAATCTAATGATAAAACTGTCTAGGCATTTTGCTGAGCTGAGACATAGCACTTACCCAATGGTACACTTAAAGCAGCTCCTTCCCATGGCTCCTGCAGGCTCTCAAGGTCAGCTGCGTTCATTTGATGTTAATGGGCTTTGGAAACTGATGCAATCAATATTAGTTCATGTGCTTATCTCCTGCCAAGGAGTTCCCGATGCGGTTTCCATTCCCTTTTACTTTTTTTTGAACTAGTTTAATGCAAAAACAATACATCTTGTGGAAAAATGGATGCGTAAGGAAACAATCACTGACTAATTTTTTAGTGGTTATCTGTCTGTTATTTACCATTCTGATAGTAATCATGTGTTTAACGATATACATGGCACCATTGTATACAAAGACCAAAAACACGTGGTTGATGCTGCCAGACTAATTTATATTGGCGGTGTTTATTTTTCAAGTTACCTGGAAACTGCCGAAGACTGACTTGACTGAAAGTGCTGCACTGGTTTTTAAAAATACATGTTCAATGACTGCAAATATTCAGATATTCAAGATCATTCTTTTGACCTGATGCTCTGCCAACAGGAGAGGACTAACCTATTTAAAACCTCCCAGGGAGTGTTTCACCTGGTTCCTTAGAGGGGCCCTTCAGGACAAGCCAGGCATGAAGATTTTGCAGGGAGATTGAAGATCCAGAGCCCAGCTAGTAAAATGCTTGAGCCAGTGGCCAACTCAGAGTAAGGTTTTCCAGGTAGGTATATCCTGGTGTGGTCAGGAAGATCCAGTTCCCACTGCAGGGTTTGGGGACTTCATACGCGTACAGAAGTTTCTAACTCTTTGTGGCTCTTTTCAAAGGGAAGGATGAGGTGACACCAGCAGTGGGTGCTTATCTCTGCCCACCCCTGCCTCCTGTGCTCGAGGAAAATTGGGATGCTCACCAGAGTGAATCAGGGGACGAGAGAGCTGCTTACCACTCTAGGTCCTTTTGCAGGTGACCTTCACAGAGATCTCCATCTTCAGCCTCAGGCTGTCTGTTTTGCCATCCACAGCAGAGTGAATTAATTATTAATGCCGAAGGGTCGAGTTGGACTGAGTTCCTTATAAAAGGAACAAAAAATGATCGGGGCGCTGGAACACCTCTCCTATCAAGACAGGCTGAGAGAGTTGGGGTTGTTCAGCCTGGAGGAGAGAAGGCTCCGGGGAGACCCTACAGCAGCCTGCCAGTACCTAAAGGGGCCTACAGGAAAGCCAGAGACCCTTTTTACAAGGGTCTGTAGTGACAGGACAAGGGGTAATGCCCTGGAGCTGAAAGAGGGTAGATTTCGATGAGATGTAAGGCAGAAGT
Organism: Leptodon cayanensis; assembly: GCA_027564655.1. NCBI lineage: Eukaryota > Metazoa > Chordata > Aves > Accipitriformes > Accipitridae > Leptodon > Leptodon cayanensis. The sequence continues at coordinate 25,969,326 of JANXJC010000021.1, read as the reverse complement.
TCTTCGCTGTGAGGGTGGTGAGGCCCTGGAACAGGTTGCCCACAGAGGTTGTGGCTGCCCCATCCCTGGCAGTGTTCAAGGGCCGGTCGGATGGGGCTCGGAGCAGCCTGGTCTGGTGGAAGGTGTCCCTGCTCATGGCAGGGGGGTTGGACTAGGTGACTTTTAAAGGTCCCTTCCAACCCAAACTATTCTATGAAAAGCTGTGTGACCAAAGGCTGACGGTGGATGTGTCTGGAACGAGTCACTTGGGTGGAGAAAGTTATGTGCATGAAATGTGGTATTGCTGCCAAAGGTAGTTTAGATTTATGCGCTGTAGGTGTTTTATTCAGTACATTTTTTAAATCCTAAATCCATTAAAATCCTAAGGGGCAGGCATTGACTATTTGACTAATTTGAGGGTGTCGTGAGGAACGTCTTGTTGCAGTACTGTGCTGACTGTGTCTGTTGTCTGTCTGCCAACGCAGGCTATTTCAGAAAGCTGTCTAACCTCTTGGAAGACCTAGGTAGTAAGGAATCTGAAAGAATATCTGTTTCCATCCATGCCATCAATAAAGAGGCATTTTAGAGGATATTGCATTCCTATGTGCTGCGGATGGATTTTGGCTTTATCGCATAAAATCAAAAAAAGTATATGATCTGGTTGTCTGTCAGTTTTATGCAACATTGCTCTTTTGCAGCAAGCCATTTCCTACGGAAAACTGCTTCTTGACCACATTAGTTTTATCTGCAAGAGCTGAAAGATCTGACTGCTTTAGAGCTTAGAGGATAATTTCCTCTTGAAGGTTTTGTTGGTATGTCTATGTGAATATACTACTGTAAAAGCTTCCTTACAGCTCTTCATAATTTGCATCTTAAAGATGTTTGACTCGAGGTTGCAACACATACTAACACCACGCGTGGACATTTGGTCGCTGCTCTCGGGGAGATGTGCCATCTGCTAAAGCAAAACCAATTCCTCCAGGTTTTCTTGATGGTCTCTCATGCACGTAATAGTTGAGTCCAACTCTACTTAGTACAGCAGATCTAATGGGATCTGCAGGTCATAGCCTGTAGCAATCTTCCAAACCCATGTAATTAAAAACTAAACATTTCCGTTGTCTGTAGTTTCTAGTTGCAACTGAGGTGTCACATTTTCCCCTTCCCTGGTCTGTCATCTCTGGCAGGTTGTGAGAACCTCCTAGCCAGCCTAATTAAATAATCAAAACTGCTGTTTCCCTCTCCATAGCTTATTCTCATTCCTTTATCCAGTATTTCCCAGAACTTAACAAAGCAGTAAAAACAGTAATTAGTGCTCTAATTGGTTATAAATAATAATATAACAGACTTACTGTCAAAATAACAACTACAAAGCAATCTGTTCTTTGAGAATCTTTCAGATTCCCAGCACTAAGGCATTCAAAGTAGTAAATTACATTACAGTAATTTGCTTCAAAAAAATATACCCTGTAAATTTATTTTATCCTGACAGCTGTGACAAGCTGCACTCCTAAGTACGTATCTGTTTCAGGTCTGGTTGCTAATATCTCTTCTCCTGATCCGTAGTGCCGATTAAAGGGCTATGTATACTCCTAATTTTGTGGTTTTACTATTTGCTTTGTACCGAATTCACAAGCTCCGTGTTGTGTTTATTTTTTTCTCGGCTTCGCCATCCTGGCAAAAATCTTATCAGCCCCAATGTAGTGTTACTAGACTGTTTTCTTTGTCTCTTGCAGCTGGTAAATTATTAATGAAGCCGCTAAAGGGGAGCGGGGTGGTCAGGCGGAATGGGTGGGGGTGCTGGTAGGAGAAGATGGGCAGGGGGAAGTTGGGGGAGCCCCAGGCAGCTGATGGGGGGTGCAGATGGTGGGAACGCACAGAGTGGTGACTGCCAGGTTTCCCTACGTTGAGGTTTTTTTCTGCCTGAGGGCAGGACAAAAGGGTATTTTCCAACAGCAATGACAGAAAGAAAACAGATGGACGGAATATGCGAGAAGAGCTTGTGGCGGCGAGAATTTGCACTTTATAGATATCGACAGTTTAACATTCTTTATCTTTTTATAATCATTCAAGCCCCCGAAAATGGATTGAATTGTTATTTGGAGTCTCCCCTTACAAAATTAATAGAAAAGTGGTGGGGGGAAACCCATCTAATGCTTAATACTTGGATGCTGGTTTAGATGCTGTGTAGTGCTAATGTCTTTTATTGACATATAGCATTCTCTGTGATTCATGAGCGATGATGAGGTAATCTAGAGATGGGTCTCTTTCCACCCACCCAAAAGTGATAAATACAACCTTTGGCAGAATCCTCAGCTTGCTCATTTGCCATAAAACCCTTGAGAAATCTCTCATGTATATGAGACACAGCTGCAACAAACAGCAATATTCACTGCGTGGTTTTTTATTTTCTTTTTTTTAGAGAAAGAGTTACAGTGCTTACTGAATTATTTAATGCTATAGGGATCTTATAAATTTAGAGACCTTCCTGGTAAGCTGTTAACATTTGATAATGTGTTTGAAGGGTGGTTTTTAGTTTAAAGGTATCATAGTTTATCGTGCAATCTCGTAGGAAAGGGGAGGGAGGCTTTTTTTCCCCCCTCATCGCTCTTGTAGGTACCAGCACTGAATCTCTAGTCATTTTGGCTATTACGTGGGGAGGGGAATAAAAAAGTCAGCAGTAAGTCATAGCTAAAAGACATAATCTCAGGTTAGAGCTGTTTCTTTTTCCAAAATATGCTGATTCAGGAGGAAATGTGCCCAGGAAGACTGACTCAGCTCTTCCTTCTTCCAAAGCAAGATACCCCAGAGGGTATCCCCCCACAATAGGATTTTATTCTCAGTATCGAAAGTAAGATTTTTGTTTGCTCGACATAATTATTGTGACTGTCCTGGCATGCTTCCCAAGGCTTCTCGAAGCAGGAGTCAAAATGTTCTGACTTGTCTGCTGAACCGTGCGCTATCGCTTTCTCCCCCAGCCCTGGTAGTGGCTGCGTTTCAGTAATGTTGCAGGTATTTGCAGACACTTTGGCACTTTTTTTTTTTAATGAAAGTTGTTTCTTTTGGGAATTTGTATGCAAATACTTATTTGAGCATTTTTTACAGAACTTTTTTGTCAAACTGAGATGATTGCATTTGAAATTACAGAATAAATACTAACTCAAGGAGAGAGTACTTGCTGTGTGGTACTGATTCTGGGAGAATGCCCCAGGCACCCAAAAAAAGAAAGATCTAGAGTGGCAATTTTGAGCCAGTGAATTTGTAAAACATCTTCGCATTTTCTATAGAATGCTTTTTCTCAATAACACTCTTCTCAGGATGTTCAGTGCTTTATACGTGCCCAAATGGGTTAATACAGGCAAAGCCCAGTGAGGAGAGTGTGTCAGAGGGAAGGTATGAGTCAGGGAACTTGAACAAGCTGGATGGAGTTGCCCTGCTGGTGTATTTGCTTTCCTTGTGTCGTAGTATAGGTTGTAGCATGCAAGGCATTGCTGAAATATGTAAATGCATCCTTAGATAGACTCCCCAAAGATGGCTGTGAGGAGGGGTGTATACCCTTTAAGTATTGATTGTCTTTGCCCTCACCACATACACATCCTATGCGTATCTAACTGGAGATTGTCTTTCCTTATAAAATATGTTAGTTACCTAATAAAAATGTGAGAATTGTGATGGTACATGTCAAAGATGATCCCTTCTTGTTAAAGTTTATGGGACGAGGAAGTGTGTATATCCTTCATCCTCTCCTGCCGCAGGATTCTTGCTGGAAAGAATATTTGGTGAATGTATTTATAATGAATATTTGGATGTATAATTTGTTTGTATATCGGAGCTAAATAATACGGTTAACTGCATTTGTAGCTCTTCCTTGGTTTGACTCACAAGCCCGCTGAAGTGGATCGAAGATAAGCAGTTTGTCTTGTAAATGATTAGAACATAGCTCCAGGTGGATATTTGGCTATAAAAGGGAATTTTGAATTGCTAGCTTTTTTTCCAGTGCCTGTTGAGGGGTGTGTATGCTGAGCTGTTTGGTGAGGGCATTTTCCACGTGAATCACAGGAGATGGTCCTCGATAGGGTTTGGTTGCTGTTTGGAAGGGCAGAATCTGCCCTCTGCTGGGTTGTGCAAGTATTGGGAAACTGGTAATTTACAGAGCCTTATATAAGACTGATAAAACTGCATATTTAGCTTCAATCCACTTTTGCTAGTCTGTCCCAAAGCTACCGATTTGTTGTTCTGAGTTTCAGCATGCTGATTCTTTAAAAATGGATTAAACTAACTCATTGAAAATGAGCAGGAAAAAACCCCACCATGGTGCCTCAAAGGTGGCTCCAAACAGTTATAAATTGAAGATTAATTCTGGATATTTGAGTTTTAACTAGAATGTGTTGATGGCAACTTGAGATAGCAGTCAGTGGTGAGTTTTTAATGTGGTTTTGGATTGAAAGGTGTTGTATAATGCTGGAGTTAAGAGTCTCTTAAAAATTTATACAGTCCGAAACCAACCCAAAGGAGTGGATATGCAGAGCCTGCCATACAAATGAAGTGTTAAGAGCAAAATGCCATTTGGAAATAGATCTGGGCTGGGCTTTGTCCCATTCTGAGGCGTTATCTGTCCAGTAAGTCGATTGCGTGAGCAGGCTTGTATTTATTACATGAAAATTTGGGTTAGATGCATTGCTGAGAGTGATAGAGACCATTGAAAACTGAAACGGGGTTACAAGGGGAAGACGTGTCAAAGGCTTGAATAGCAAGTATTCTTTCTGGGAAGAAGGTTTTTTCTTCCAAAAGGAACTCGTAGTGGATGGCTCCCCTGTCTCTTTGAGGTGCTCTTTTTCCAGAAGTGGCTGACTCTCATTGCTCGCTTGACTTCTAACCAGAAATCGCCTTTTAAAATCAAAACCAAGACATAGATCTCAGCAGCTAAAACCAGCCTGATTTGATATTTAAAGATCAATGCTGAACTTTTGGTTCAGCAGTGGAAGGTGTTATTTTTGCACAAGAATTATCTATCATCCATTAAAACTAGGGACAGAAGCCTGTGGTGGACCTCAGTATGAAAAAAAATCGACGCTGTGAGCAGGGGTTGATGATTCGTAAAAGGAAGAGAACAAGTTGGGGATGCTAATCAGTGTTGCATGGCTCTTGAGTCATGCTACTTGGCAGAGGGACATACTGCTTGAATATTTCTTTTCTGCTACATCCTAAATGGAAATTTTCGACTCAAATCCCAGCTGCCAAGATAGATTTGCAGTGAGGATAGTATTACCTTTATATTAGGCTTGTTACATAGGACCTAATAACAAAAGAAATTTAGTTTAATAAAACCTAGACTCCTACAAGGTAGCCTAGCTGTTCAGTTTTCGGTCCGCTTCAATAGTTGCCGTAGCAGAGAGGAGTCCCTGTCAAGTACGTTTAGGAGATAGCTGTGGCAGCAATTGAAGTTAAATAGCTATTTTAGTTCTTCACCTACTACAGTCAATAAAATAATTTTTGAACCCTTTCTGTAACTTCATACACAATATTGTCCTCCTTGGGTTTTCACAAATTGCTCGATAGTGCTTGTTCAACAGAAATCCCAGGAAGCAACCCAGGGCTTGATGGGTCAAGACAAGTGCTCTGGCTGTGGTCTAGCCAAACCCGAGGACCTCCATATAGTGAAGGTTAAGCATGTCCTTGCGTGATCTCCTTGACAGGGTTTGGAATATGTGGCACCTTAGAGAAGAAAGCTTTGGTTGTGAAATGTGGTAAACTCAAGCTCCTGGGGAATTACAGAAGGTTATGAGCGGCTGCAGGATTGTGGTGGAAGGCAGGTGACTGGTCAGGGATGCCAGGACGTAGCGGCTTTCCTCAGTGATTTAGTTGCATGTCGCTGGTCACACCACATCTGAGGTGAGTTACAGTTGTTCAAATTTCACCATAGACCTTCACGATGACTTGAAATCACAGTGACACCAGATGCTCAAAATTTTCTGGTTGTTCCTGCCCCCCCATATTACTAGATGGAAAACAACCAGGCAAGTGGTACAAAACCACCAGCTGATATCTGTGGGTAGCCATCTGATTTATGGTCTTATGTATTAAGACTTGGTTTTACTTAGAAGATGGGAAGAATTAGGGGCTTTCCTGAATGGATCGCACTTTTTTCTGCTCCCCGAACAGCATTGTTTGTATTTAGTTTTAGTTTAGTTGATCTTGGAAGACATCTTTTAAACAACTCATTAAATCAGTATCTCTTTACAACATTATTAGAGTTACATGAAACTGATGTGCACTATTTATGTACATCTGCCCCTGTGTCTATAGGGTTAGATGCCTCAATCTTTGCAGCGGTCCATGCAGATGTTTGACTGGCGATACCTCTTTAGGATGAATGCTCATCTCTGCAGGACCGAGACAGCATTTGCTAACAGCAGCACAAATGTTTCTGGTATCTAGCTGTGGGGAGGGATAATAAGGAAGCAGTCATTTCCTCCGCTTGCTTCTGTGTTATTCCCAGGGCAGAAGTTAATGACTTGCAAACAGCATCGCAGGGGAAAGGGAATGTAAAAGTCCTGCCTGTGTGTATCTGTTGGGAATCCCATATAAAGGTATTCTGTTGAGTTAATTTGATAAATACTTTAGGCAATTACAGTTGGGAAATTACAGTATGCTTAATGCCTCTATGCAACACACAACGAGCTGGGTTTGACTCTTTGTCTGCCTTTGGCAGCTACAGGAACAAAAATGCGCCCTCGGCTCGGTTTTCCTTTCCGTTTACTGAAGTGGCTCAGAAATGAGATTGGAGGGCCTGCCAGGCAAGCTGGAGCTAGAAATGTTTAAATTAGACTATCAAAGTAAGATGAAAACATTGAGGAAAGGTTTCGAACAAGTAAATGAATAAATATATTCAGTTAAAATGCTTCTAATAAAAAACAACCCTTCAACTGGAAGTACCTGAATTGTAGACTTCTGAAATGGTTACGCTTTGTCCCGGACTCCCAGGATTACTGGAGTGGTAGCCGTAGGTCACATGAAATGTAATAACAAGCAGTTTGGAACCAACATTAAAGTCTGGTTTTATTTTATTTTACTTTATTTCTTTTTCAAGAAGCATTTCCGTATTTTGCATTATATATGGTTCCTGTACGTTCCCCATCCTGGAAGCTGTCCTGTGCGCTTTGCTTTTTTGTAGTGAATTTGAGTGAAACCTATGCTGAGTGGACGTAACTGCTAATGAAACCAGGCGTAAGTGTCCCTTATAGCTCTTATAGGGGCTTTTCCTTTGGGAGGGAGGCGGGAGGGAATGCAGGCTCTTCGGGCTGAGCCGCCCTCATCGCTAGCCTCGAAGGAAAGGGTAGCTCGTCGCGCTCCTTCTAGCGATGTTTTTGCTTTTCCAACCCAGGTATGAGGCAGCGTAGGAAGTTAAACTAGCAGAAAACAAACTGCAAAATGCAGCTGTGGGAGCAGGAGCTTGAGGCAGCTCCTGTGCCGCTCCCGCCTCTGGAAACTGTTAACTCGGCTTAGTTGTGTTGTAAAACTGCTGCCAAAGTGTTAAAATGTCACTTTTTTTGGCTTTTGCTCATGTGGAAACATATAGATTTCTCGTTAAAGTCCCGATTTGCATGTTTGAGCGGTAGTGTGTTAAATTAAGTTAAAGGAGTGGTAGCGGTGGTCTTAATATCAGCGCGTGTGATATATGCAACAATACGTCGCGTTATAGAAGCATATGAACCAGCCACAGAATTTTAAAACTTATTTTTCCATCTAAAAATGCACAAATGAATGTGGTTTACAGCAACAGTAACAAAATGAGAAATGTCTCTTTTTCATTCCCTACTTAACAGTGTGTCATTCAAGTTTTCAGTCCAAGTGTCTGAAAAAAGAAAACCCAGCCAGCGACTTGTGTGAATGCTTTCTTGCGAGTTCCATAACGCGTATTTTAGGGCAATTCAGATTTTAGGGCAATTCAGATGGTTAGCAATTCAAGGTAAGGATTGCATGTAATCAGGGATATCTGCTAGATCATTCTCCTTCATAAACCCTCCTGGTCATCTGCAGCAGCTTCCTAAAGTGAGGCTTACATGGAAAGACTAATGTTCATTATGGGTATCAGGCACAGTTTGCTGTACGCATGTTTTATAACAGGCAAATGAACGGAGTAAGAGAGCAGAATTGGAGAGGACCTCTTGCCTGTTACACTGTAGATGTTTTCTAAACGTCCAGTTGAAAAGAGTGTATTAGCTAAAAAAGTATAAAGGAGAAAAATCCTTAGTTCTTATTAAACAGTGGACTTGAACATTAATATATGTGTCCCATCTCCATTCTGCTTTCTGGTCAGTGAACAAGAAGGTGCTTGGCCTCTGTCTCCTGCCAGGATTTATTTCAGGGTGGGGAAATAAACACCACAACTGCAACTGAATGCCAGACGTTCAGAAGGGAAAAATTATGGGCAAGACTTGGAGCAATAGTTTTCATATTTATGAACACTTTAATACAACAGGAAAAGCCAAAATATGCTTCTTGATGATACTTCAGATTACTCCTGTTTTCACATGAGAAAACGTTCAAACCCAGAATAAGCTGTTTAGAAGCAGCTATTCATGGATGAATACAAAGTTGATACCGGTAACTTCTCCAATGCGATATAATTCTGTTTTATTTTCCAGGATTGTTTTATTTCTTTTTTTGCTAGGTACAATTTCACAGACAAAGTATGATTGATCAAAAATCACTGGCCAAAGGGCAGCTAGTGAGGATGCTTGTAAATAAATGTATGGCGATACTAGGCCTGCTCTGGAGCACGTACATGATTTCACAGCAAGCAATTCCAGTGGCTTTAAAATAATATATCAGCAAAATTTAGAAGGGTTTGCAGAGAATGGAGGCTGAATACTCTAAGTAGAATAACTTGCAACTGCTTCCAAGGTGAAGGAATGGTAGCTGAGGGCGGGGAAAAAAAAACAAAACAACTGGAAAATAGATTCCGGGGCAACAGACAAACCTTGATTTTTTTTTTTTTTTTTTATTTTTAAGAATAGCTATAACTGATTTCTAATTGCTCAAGTGAGCTAGAAAAAGGCTCTCTTTCCATTTGCACCACCTGAAAGCCACAGCTATCTCTGAACTGCATGGTGTAAGCTGCTTGCTTACATCTGCTCTATCCTGGAAAGGAGAAGAGCAAATTGACCCCCTGGGCATTTAAACCTGTGGATTTAAGGAATATTTTACTTGAGATTAGACCACTAAGCCATTCCTTCTGGCTATTTAAACATTTTATTCTAAGAAGGACACGGGAGTGCAAATATTATTGTTAACTGTACTTGGAGACAGGAACTGTGTATTTCTATCACTGGTGAGTTTGTTTTATCAGCCACTTCATTTTTGAAGGGGTAGCAACGTGTTGGTTAGGAATGCCTTGCAGTTGCTGTGATCTAAGATTTTGGTTATTCCTTTTCTGTTGGATCGTTTTTGATCACTAAAAAGTTTTCTTTCCCCCTTGGTTATCGTCTTCTCCCCCAGGTGCCGGGGAAGGTCTAAGGAGCTCAGAAGCTCCCCAGGCGAGAGAAGTCTGGGGAACTTCCTAAGCTGTCCTCATAGGTGCGGGTCTGTGATTAATCTCACCACAGGCTGGCTACAGCAAATCTGCATCATTTTGTGATATAGAAAAATGTCAGTGACAAATTGTTGCATTCATTTCACTTACCGAAACTGAGATATAAACTCACATTATAGCTAAAAAGCTAAAGGCTGAACTCGTGGCATCGATCTTTGCCTTATTCGGTATAAGCATTCAGAGGTAAAGGGAAAGAAAAGGCTTCTGAACCTTGACAAAACTTATCTTTAATTTCTTCAAACATTTTCTTCTTTTTTTTTTTTCTTCCTAGAGCAGCTAGTCTTTTTTAATACCCAAAACACTGGCCACTTGTATACATTTGGTTTCATATTCATGGTGATGTTTTCCAAAAATAATAATATACTGAGGAGAGAAAATAAACTGCCTCAAGCATGCAGATAATAATTCAGGAACATTTTTCACTATGCAGCAACATATTCTTAAAATACCTTTGTGGCATGCTGCCTTTTGTTTTAAATAATTCTCGATATTTCAGCCATTCGGGTCCTGCTGTTTGCCTGCTGCTGCAGGGTACGATTTGTAATTTGCTGACAACAGGGGGCAGAGTGAGTTTATGTTTTAAAGGAAGAGCAATCACTGTCAGAGGAGTCAATGATTTTTTTTTTTTTTTTTTTTAAACAAATGTAAGCCTCATCTTATTGAAAGAGATAATGGCAAGTAATTCTCTGTTTAAATCTGCTGTGCACAACTTGTGGATGTCTAAGCATTTCAAGGGCTCAGTTGCTATCTTAGATCCTCTTTTATAAAGCAGATAAGGCAGTTAATCTATAAGTTTGTATTTATTTAGGTTGATTTGAAATCTTTTATTAACTGTTTATTTAATTTTAGCCACCCAATATGGCTCTGGCAAGCTCTCAGCATACTTCTGGCTGCCTTGACTGTCTAAAGAGACTTTTGGCAGGGTCCTAGGTCTGGGATTTGCACGCTTTTTCCATCCTAACAAGCATGCTTGAGGCGCCTAACCATACTTAGAAAATAAAAAAGGAACAAACTTCACTTAACCATGAAAGGAGTAGGAAGGGAATCTGTTGCTGCCGTTATTACCTCCACACGTCTTGATCTAATTTGGACTTTGATGCTGAAGAAGTGGCGACCTGGTTTCTGTTGCGCTTAAAGAAAGGCACAAAAGCATCCTAAACTGTCTTTGTAATTATTACTTGATTTTACTTAAAGGGGTAAAGCATAGATTTAAGGGTATAATTGTAATGTTTTTCAAATATTCATAGTTATCTGATAAGGTAACACATTGCTTCCGGAACAGACTGCAATCCTAACTTCATATTTTGAAAGCTTTTTCTAAAATTATTAGTTGCTTACTGTGGATTCAGTTTTACTGACCCGAGTTTCATGTTAATATGTATACGGACAATCACCTAGGGAAAATATTTGCAGATCCCATCAGAGCTGTGAATAACAGCTCCCAGGTAACTCAGTACTTCATAATACACAGTCTTGAATTTTCTCTCTCTTAATGTCGGACTTGGGTTTCCCAGTACCTCTGATGTATAGACAGAACATAGACGTCTTTGTTTTTAGCTGACTCCAGTTGAATTATTAGGGGCATTGTTAAGCCAATGGCTAAGGTAGTCTTCATTTAGAGTAAGACATTGGAAATTCCATGTACGTTCTTTATATGGAAATGTTTATACAATATAAACTTCTGCCTAGTAAAGCAACTCTTTTTCATCTGGACAGTCTCTCCATACAATGCATCATGCCAGACAATAGATGAAGTGTTTTAATGGTGGTAAGCAGTGTGCGTGTATATGTATATACATATTAAAAATATATATTTATAGATATTCAACCACATGTGAAATGTCCTTACATTTCCTGCCTTTTAAGGGGAGATTGTATCGCATCGCTACCTACCCCCCAGTAGGATGTTTAGTTCCCGCATTTGAATGCTTCAGAGCTCATTTTTTGAAATGGGAGGGAGACTAATTACCTACATGTTATAAATGGACAAATTTATCCCTTAGAAGTTGTAATTAAAATTCTTCTACACCTTGCAAAAATTACAGAGAAATCACTTTGAATTGGTGATAGCGTGTGTAGTAGCCATTTAAAATACTGCTCCTAATAATAAATTCCTGAAGACAATATTCATCTAATGTCTAAACTTTTGCATGGTCTCTCTGCAGCAGCCGAGATGCAGTGTTTCCCAAAATAAGTTTTACTGTTTCAAATGACTGCAAATAAAAATTGCAAACATCTTTGTTGTTTGTGCTTACAGATGTGTGCTCAAAAAAATCTATTCTAAAACTACTTGTCGTACAGTTGCTTTTAGGGATGAAAGGAAGACAAAGGCAGCACAACAGAATGCTCTTTCTGTAATATTTATAATTGTGATGTAAATAATTTAGTCTACATTATATTGCAGTATTTCCTTCTCACTTTAAAGAAGAAATGGAAACAGCCTCTCCCCCTTACCTACCACATGTGCTGACCAAACGTGGATTCTCTTCATTTAACCGTCAAGTACCCAGCTCTCCATTTCCCCTATTACGAGATGGCCGCCTTTCTGCATTTCACATCGCTGATGTACCCAGCTACTTCAGATGCCACGTGAACCTTTGTTGAACCGGTGCAACGTACGTTGAGTCGTTGCACCAGCTCCTGCAGCTCAGACATGGATGAAAAAACATTAATGTATTTGAAATAAATATATGCTGAAGTATCACTGACCTTGGCGTGAATGAGTATGTGCTCAAGGTTTTCCCTGGATAGGAATGCTTCTCTAAAGTAGGCAAAGTTATCTTCTAAGAGACAGCAGTATCTATTCTATAGCTGCAATGACTACAGGCAAGTAAAGCCATGCTGGCTATTTAATGCGCAGACAAGAGCTGCTTGTCCCACAGTTCTCATTCAGTTTTCACTCCAATATGAATTTTGTCCAGGAAATGCTTTCAAGTTTTATATTGTTTTATTGATCCACTGACACATTGAAAATTCAAATGTGGCTTAAAGATATATACTGTATTACATGGTAAGGGTAAACTGTCAGAATTGGTTCTACAGAGCCATAGCCATTAGCTTGTATCCTTGGAGTTCGTACATTCAGCTCTGATCGTTTTTAATTCAAAGACAATGCTGCATGAAAAGGTTTCTTAGAAGGCATTAATTTGTCGCTAAATATTAATGGATTTAGCTGTGAATTTTTAACATATGCCATTCCAAACTATTTCAAAATGCAACATGTATTTTAGCTTTTGAAATAGAAATGCCAAACGCAACTAGAGGAAATGGGTGGTTTTGTTTTCAGATGCACAGTGCTGCTGCTCACAGGGTTCCTTCTGTGGAAGACTAGAAAAGTTCTCAGCCACTTTTAGTAGGACTGGGTGAGAATAGCTTTTATTTCTGCTGTTGATCTCTTGATAGTTATAGTCATAGATTTGGTTGCCTGTATCATTACTTCATGTTGGGGTAATTTGGAAAAATGAAGTAAAATCCTAAGTGTCACAGGTGAATCAATTACCCACGGTTTGGGTAAGACGTGGTCATGTGCTTTTGAGTTTTAGGTGGATCCATAACTTGCTACGCTGGTGATTCAGCATGGCTGGTTAGTGAGTAAAACTCCTCGAGGCTTCATTTGAGGTTTGTTATTGCGTTGTCTTGTTAAGCTGAAGCTGAATCTGGTTAATACCAACTTGAAAACAAGCAAGCAAGATGGCACTGCTGTACCGTGGTGTTCGAATGGCCGTTGGGCCCAAAGGAGCAGATGCCTTGCAGTGACACGGACACGCAAAAGGATTGTCGCTATACATAACTGTGAAAAATTGATCTCATCATTGCGACGTGTTTCCTAAAATTAAGTCTGAGCTTTCTTCTTACTGATTTTCCTCCTGCATACTCTTAAATTAAACAATTTTTACCTTCCTCATGACCTGGATGCCACTTTGTTAGTTATTTCCTTGGTCTTTCTGTAGTGGAGTGTTGGAAGATGTGGCTATCTGCACCTGGGATTTTATCAGGAAATAAGTTGAGGTTTAGGAATAACTTACTAAGGTTGATCTCACTGTGTGGGCAAACTAGAGGGGCTGAAGAGGTGGTGGTGGGCGTTCCACAGCTTCATTTAGTCACTTGTGGTGAGCTGGCATACTCCTTTCTTGAAAGGAGTAACTGTCTTCATCTGGTTTTCTGTCTTACCAGAGCACGTGGCATATATTGTACAATACAAAATGTCTCATTCATAATGCTGGGCCTTTCTAAAAATACATTTTATTTCAGACAGTGTTTACTGATGCAGATATAAGTGAAAGTCATGGAATCTGTTTTCACAGAATCTCAAAACCAATACTCTGAGTGACTGATTCTGACTTTAATATGTAGGTCTATAAAATAAGAGAAGAAAGCAAACCTTACAGTATTACATATTCTCTTGTTATGTCCGCTCAGAAGTCTTTCGTAGTCAGCAGGTGGTATATTTAATGTGCTTAAGTTTCCCTTGCGATACGAAGGCACCTTGCCATTTCTTTTCTACAGCAGTAAATGTTGCTGTTGCTCATGGAAGGCAGTAAATTCACCATTTTCATTTTTACCTTTAAAAAGTCAATATTCGTAAAATGAGAGGCAAAAATAATCTGTTGTGGTTGCCTAATATGGGCATGGATATTATTTTATCAGCAAAATAAGTGATTTAATTTCAGATAAAGGTAGCACCTGTTTCTCTGTCCCTGTATTGCTGGGCTTTTTTCTTTTTCTTCTCTGTTTTTATTCTTTTCTCCTGCACAGGGGGCCTGAATGCCAACAAAAATAGCCTAGAAGGGTGTTAATGTTCTTCTCCATGAGCTAGCAGATCCACGAATATGTTTTATTTGAAATGCCTAAGATTCCCTAGTAAAGCTCTTGGGCTGCGATAGAGAGTGGAGCACGTACGTGGGTTTCTTTGTGCATCCCAAAGGTAGGTATACGTGTAGTTTATTTTGACCTACTGGTTCTGGGAGCGAAGTGAATGGGAGAGCTATGTAAGGCAAAGTCTTAGCAATAGGCCTTCTGTCAAGGGTTGTTCGCTTGCTTTGGAGCTGGACCAGCCATCAGTGTAAACTGCAGTGTGAGTGCAGCGGAGGAAAAAAATGCGTCGCCTCTGCCAGATCTCCTGCTGCAACGAAAGGAATATTTCCCCCCTTCTGTGCCTTGCTCCATGTTCTATCTTTTTAACAGCTTCATTTCCTTTCTTTTCAACATATCTATCACCGAAATGCTTTCCATCATTTCAGGCTATTTTTATCCTCTTATCATAGTTATTTCCTTGGGTAAGTAGTTTCCTGGCGTTGCTGCTGGGAGCTGGAACGCGCGTTGTGGTACAGTAGGTACGGGCTGTGTGGGAGATGAGAGGCAGCGCTTCAGCAATCCTTTTTTTTTTTTGCCCGCTTCAACTAAAACAGCTCCCATGTCAGCAGAATGGTGCCGTTGAAGGAAGAAAAAAAAAAAAGAGAAATAAAAAAAACCCCAAACCCAGAAAACCTACTCAAATTTCATGGAGGTAAAATATGTTCAAGGAGTCAAAAGGAAGAATAACTAATTTTTCCAGTTTGCCTAGCTGTGCAATCGACTGCATGCTCTTTGCTATTTTTTTTGATGTATTTTTCTACCTGCAGCTGAGTTAGAGTGACAGTGTCTCTTAGCAAAGTACCTGGGGGGAGAAGGTTGGAGGGCATGGGTGGAGGCTGGAGCATGGACCTTTGATTACTGTGTTTAGACATTCTGATATTTTTGTCTTACAAAATCAGCGTAAACAGGTGGGGACCGAAATCTCCACTATGCGCAGCAGGAGCATGGAAACCATGGTACCTGTTGTTCAAGCTCTCCTACAAGCATGCGATCCCATACATGCCTCTTTATGTGCTGTTTGTTATGAGTGTCTTCTGAGTTGGTCTTTTCAGTGCAATTATTTTGAGGGGTTTTGCATACTATGTCATACAGAAGAAAAGTAATTGTTTCCTCACATACCTTTTTTGGGGTGGTTTTCATCGAGATTCCCTGGGAGCATTTGTTCTGCTTTTTTACCATGGTTTGCTGAATTTATAATCCCTCGAAAATTAATAGGGGTGTGGAGGAGGGAATTACACAGGGGTGCCTGCACATCACTGGAATGAGCAGTTCTCCAAGTCTTGAAAGCCTTTTCTAGAAAATGTCATCATTTTCCCTAGATTTTATAGAAACTCACTGCATTCAGTAGTAGCAGAGGAGACACTAATTTAAAAGAATGCATATCATATGTCAAACTGCTGTGCAAAGGGAAGAAAAATACATAAGTACTTTTTTTAATCCCTTAAAAAAAAAGTCCCAAAACAGCCCAACACTTTGTTAGGGCTTAAACTGACATTGAAATGCATTAGCTGTGTGACTTTTTACCATTAAATTGGAGTAATGGCATTTTACTAATTTCTGTTACTGGGTCATTTCTTGTGCATGCTATATTAAAATTTTTAAAATTAAAATATTAAAAATACTGTTGACTTCTTTAAACACACAGAAGATAACCCAAAGAAATGCTAACTAATAAGCTTCCTTAAGACAGAAGCAAGTTTTTTAAGTCCTCTGTTGTTGAAGAGGACTGCCTTGAAGTGAACGTAGACTCCTACGTTAATACAAGCTTTAAAATTGTTGAATTAGAAATCCAACCTTTGTTGCCTTTTAAATCACTCTTGCAGTTCTTCAGCCAATCTTGATGTTCTTTTTTTTTCACCCCCTATGTTTCTAGCCAAACAAATGTTCTGGGCAAATTGAAAAATAGATGGGGCAAATGCTTTTCAGAACTTGTCTGGTAGCTTCCTTGAAGCTTCAGGGTATATCAAATTTGATAATAAAAACTAACTGTGAAAAATGAGTTACCAAACTGAAAGGTGTGTGTCCAAGTGAGCTAGGAGTGGAGTTGTGAATCTGGCAGAAGTTAACTTGATTGTGGTTGTATTTGAAGGTAATTTGAAATAATTTGGCTGCGGATGGAATTACTTTTGAGAAAAACTAAAAATTAGATCTCTAACATATGTTAACTTCAATGAGAACTTTGTTATTCAGCAAAACGTGGTTGCACTGGTGGTGTAGTGAGTTACTTCTTCTCCGTGATGATAGTCAACCGTATCCATATTTAAACTGTGACTTCCATTTTATTACTACCTTATTTTGTAACTTGATGTTGACTTTGGAAATGTTATGTCATTAACCTAATTAAGGTGCTGGTATGACGTTACTGCAGTTCTCTTTTCAGGGTTCAGCCTGATCTGTTCCCACAGTGCAAAGAACTCTGTTCCTGTTTGTTTTCTCTTTTTTCCCCTCGATTCATGCCTTAGAGTTATGCCATGCTGCTAGTGTTCAAAATTAAGGTTTATAACTCACCTTTATCTTTGATCACAGCATTCTCATATCCATTTTGTGCTTTTCCTATTGGATTTTTAACAATAGGTTTCACTTACTAATTTTGTCTTCTATTCTTCTACATATAATAGCCTGTATTACCTGGCTTGACTTAATGAAATAATGATAGTTACTTAAAAATAACTCTTCGTTGGAAATGTCTAGGTATTACTTCTTTGCCTTGAGGCTCACTACATTTGGTGCTTTTTTTTTTTTTTTTTTTGCATTCCAGTAAGTTAACTGTATTTATATGTTAGAAATGCAAGTCATAACATTGTCTTTGCATGTTTTTGATTGCAATAGGATTATGGCTTTGAAAGATTATTACTTGTAAAATTACTCTGCTGTAATTAGCAGTCGCTATTAATTAATAATGAGTGTTAGGAGTAAGAGGATCCTCAGTCTGTACTGTCACGTTCAGTTCACAAAATCTCTGCAGGTAGGTTAGGGTCAGATCTGTTTTTCCTGTTGATCTCTTTCTAGTGCAAGTACCATTAAGGAAAATGAAGGCTTCCTTGTCTCTTGCTGTCTCTTAAGGCTTCGGTGGCACGTAACTGCTTTGGGAACTCAAAGCTTTTATTTTAAATGCTAGAGCGGGCGCGCCAAACTCTTCTTTGATCAAGCCTTTAGGATATTTTGGATCTTTAAAGAAAATGTGTGATGCTCAATAGCAAGAAACCACAGTGAGGCTTATTGTTCAAATTACTTTTAATTATTACCTTATAATGATTTAATAATTTAAATAATTTAAAGGATTCCATAAGCCTTAAACTCACAAGTTTGTGTTGGGACATTGTGTGTTGAATGACACAACTAAAGCAAGTAGGGTTGGGTTTGTGGAGAGCACCAGTGCTGGTGTGCACAACCATCCTCAGAAGAATCTGCTTTATTGCAATTTCTTTCTAGAAGTTTGTATGTGGATAGAGGTGGGTTGAATTGAGCCTGGGATAAAAGATTAGATCCAAGATCCCCCTGAAAACTTGAAGAAACTTGAGGCTTGCTCTCAAGCCCTAGTCTGAACAACACAGCTGGGGCCCATCTTTTTCAAAAGCTGTAATATCCTACAGATTTCAATCTTTCTGTTATTTGGCGTAATTATGCTGTGTATCAGTTTCTTCATCTGAATTTTCCTGCCTTGGTTCATCACTGCAGGAGAAATAAAGAACTTTTCTAGAGAGGCAGCAAGATGGGTATGGACATAGGTGTGTACAGTGAGGTTGAAAGGGATGTGACCGCTTGCGATGTCTGCATGGCAGGCGGAAGGTATTTTCAAAGAAGAGAGAACACAGCCTCTCAAAACCTGGCAGGACAAAGCAAATCCAGAATTATCTTCATGCCCTTTAGAGCGGACAACTCAGCATGGTGTATTGCACTTGTTTCCTATAAAGCCCCAGTGGAGCACACCCTCTTCCAAAAACACTAGCGACAGGTCAGTTCTAATATCATTATTACATCTAGCTAAATCTGTTCTGTTGGTTTTTGGTTTGTTGGGGTTTTTTGTTGTTTTTTTTTTTTTTTTAACCACAGATGTTTCATATCCCCATGGTGTTATTAAAGCTGTTTGCATTAGCATTTTGGAAACTGTTTTCAAGCATTTGCACCTGCCCCTACCTACTACTTTATTTGTCCTTTCAAAGCAGACAGCTTTGGCTTGTTTAGGTGCTTTTTACTCGGTTGGGCTTCCCAAAGGGATCAACTTGTTATATAGTTATTTTAAAATTAAACTGGAGGCTTTTACTTTTCATGTATATCTATAGCTTTTTATTTTTTCTTTCTCTCTTTTTAGTTTGCCTTTTACACTGTGATGGCATTTAGTATTATTGAATTCTATTACAGGAATAGGGGGTGAAGTTTGATGCCATTCAAATTAATCAGCGTATTTCATAAAATATGAGAAATTAAATAAATATAATTAAATAGTAAAATATGAAATTTTATGGTGATGAAAATAAGTGATCAAATAACTTTATCACTGATGGAAAATAAGACATTTTAAAATCTTCAGTTACTTGTTCATGTTTTAGATTACGCTAACATAAGAATTGATGTTCTAACTTGATGTTTGGTTTAAAATAATAGTGAACATGAGGTTTCTAGGGGCAGATGTAACCAGCTGGACATGCCAGATCATACCTTCTGGATAGAAGGAGGCAGACACAGTAACTTCAGGAGGGAAGATAGGATTGTGGCGTGTGTGTGTAGGTAGGGCCATCGTAGCTTCAGTTCTACAAAGCTTTTTTTAAATCAGTTGACTAATACAAGGAGGTAGCCATCAGGAACAGAAGACGTGATTTTGTCCAGTTCACTGAGTGAAGAGAAGCATAGGTGAACTCCCTCTTGAGAGTACTGCCTTCAAGATGTCTCGTTTTCTTTAGTACATTCAATTTGTTATTCTAAACCAACTATATCATTATTCTTCAGCTACAGGAACTGTCCTACCTCTTGCTTTCCTTGCCTAACGTGTCGCTTCCTCATTTCTTCCCTCATTTTCATCTATACAAAGAAGGGATGCATGCCATAACTTTTGCACTAGCCCTACGTTTCCTTTTGTTTCCGTAGGGTTGGGGATGGCCAGAAAGGTAGGCTTGCTTTATCTAGCACACCCCAGAAATTCATGCTGAAACATAGCTAACCGGGCTTAGTATTCTGCTCTGACAGCAGGGCTCTTGGGGATCAGCCTCCTTAGGACTACGAGTCCCTTGAAAATTCAAATATTAAAGTGTCGCTCACCTTCCAGCCTCTAGGCTGGTTGTGGTTGTCCCTTTTAAACCCTAGACTGATACAAATGATTTTTAAACCTCAAAATGCATAGGGAGTTCTCATTCTTTTTAGCATTTGGCTCAGTTCCTATGGTATGAATCCAGGGATGTTCCTAACTAGGTCAGAAAATGAAGGTTTAGCACTGACATGGTTGGAAGTAAATAAAGTGGGGCCTTTCAGATACTACTTGACTTTTTTTTTTTTTTTTTTTTTTTCCAAGACTTGGAACTGCTACGACCTCTTGGTCAAAAGATCCGGTGCTGCAGTCATGGTGATCGTCAGCAGAGAGGGTAAAACGGCTATTTAAGGGTCTGCGTGAGCAGGTTTCATCACGTAGTAAATCGGACTGAGTGTGCTGCAGGGAGATGGCAGACGCTTTGGAGCAGAAAACGGAGAGAAAAGCTCTCCCAGCTAGTTATGCTGCTATATTAAGACTTTTCTCTCTTTTAAGCAGGATAGATCAATCTTAAACAAATTTGAACTAACCACTGAATAAGCTTCCATCTGTAGCAAGAAGTTTGGTTATTGCAAAACTTCTCATTGCATTGAGCACCAGATCGCCAACAACACCCTAGCCCCAGGAGAAATCAAAGATGATTCTGAAATGCTGTTGCGTAAGCTGCATCTGAAGATCTGCCCCTTGTTCAATTTGACTAACCTTCAAATATCAGTGGGATTTCTTTTGTTAGATGACTAAAACCTTTGCTTGTGTGTTTACCTTTTTTACTGATACTTGGGTGCTTTGTCGTGTAGACTAGTTTGTATTTCATACCAAAAAGAATTCTCTGTATCTGATACCTGACCTGAAAGTGTTACCAAAGAGAGCTGTTAAACTTGTAAATCTACTTCCCCAATGCATCCTAAAACTCACAGTGGTCACTCACATTTTCACATCATGAAACACAGCAAGCTAGAGGGTGGTAAGAATCAAATTAATTAGCAAAACTATGGGGAATCTGGATATTTCTTCCCTTTAATTTCAGCATTAATCCCACTTTAAAACTCATTATGCCAATGCTTGTTACTAATGGAGGCTGATTTACTAACTTCATCCCTGTTTTGCACTAGCATGTGTCTCTTAGCTAGAGCGTGAAAAACGAATGACACTTGTTCAAAAGAAAGCTGATGTTAGTTGTACCATGGGGTATCAATTAAAGCAAACACTTTTCAATTTGCTTTGTCAAGTAGGGGCAAAGCAGGGGATGAAGAGGAGATTCAGCTTTCACTTTGTTGGATACGTTCCCTCAATTCCACCTCAGAAACCTAAACAAATGAAGGTACGACCACCGTTTCTCATAAAAACCCGTGAGGTGGAACAGGAGATTGCCAGTCACTACTCTAGGGGTGGAGATGCTTACCTTACCCGACGTGCGAGAGAACCTGGTTTTGGATCCCCATTCTCGGGCGATGAGGTATGAACCCAGGAGCGGTCCAAGAGCATTTAGATGCAGTATTCAGGAATGGGTTACCTCAACCGCTTATTTTCTACAGCTTTGTAAAACAATCAAAAATCCCTAGGTGCTCCTTGGCACGGGAACTTACTGCCTCGCCTCCAGGTGAATGCCACAGCCAGCAGACGCTGGAGTCACTCACTACCTTCTGCCCAAAGCCTAGGTAGAAATTTTGTACAAAATGAAATACTGTCAACAGAAGAGGAGTCACCTCGCCATGCCATAAGAGCTAGCGATTGCAACATTCTGCAGGCTTGTACAAGGATTTGGTTCCAGTAACAGCTTGGGATGAGGCCAGCGGAGAGTTTGAACCATGATGCTGCTGCGGAGTCCAAAACCACCGCTGCCTCATCTTCCGTTTTCCAGATTTGCCCGTGAAAAAACATGGTTTGTTATTTATGCTGTTTAGTATATTCAATTTAAACTCATTACCAGGGATGGTTTAACCAAAATTGGGTTTTAATGGATAATTTATTTGCTGAAAAAAATCGTGCAGCTTTGATAATCGGAATTTTCCAGTGATCATTAGGTGAAGTGTTTGTGGCAATGAGAAGGTCTGTGAAGTGGCTGAATGATCCAGTTTGTTTTTCTGGCACTGATATTGGCTAATGTTTTCCCAGTTACCAGAAAATCTGCAGGTATCACAGTTGTGTTGTATGCCGTGGGGTGAAAGAGCAGCACTATGTATGAGGTTTGCAACTCTAGTCTTTCTATTAAATCCTATTTTAAATGGAGCATATTAGTGCATCGGGGTGTTCTTAACTTCTTAGCGCTACAGGAAGCATTTCAGAAAATACCACTGTTTAGTAGAAAACTGTCAGCTAGTACATGAATTGGTATACTTACTATTTAACGTTATTAAAAGCCAGAGTTTTGCACTTCAAGACCAAACTTCTGGTTTGTGAGCAGAAATTACCTGTGCGTCTTATTGACTGCCTTTTTAGTAAAATGAGTGGTGTTGTTATTAAGCCATTACATTAGCAGTGAGTGGGGGGTTTTGCCTTTGTTTATTAGCAACAAGTTGTGGAAAATCAAATTAGCAACAATTCTGCTTCTGAATAAGAAATTAATTTCAAAGTAGGTAAAAATAGTAACTTGAGCCAAGGTATCATGAGTGATTTCAACCTCCTGTCCGAATTCCAAGCAAAATATTGTGTAAAGGAAGAGTTGCAGTTATAAGGTAGAGATTCCTAAGGTTCCTTACCAGACCAAAGGGCTTACACAAATGTACTCTAATATTAAAAATGTAAATGATGATCCTCCAGTATGTGTTTTCAACTCTTTTAATTGACAACTCTCACTTAATTTGGCAATATATTTAGCAGTGTTTAATCTCAGGTACAATTTAACAAGAAAGATGGCAACCAGGGAGGGTGGGCAAACAAGTTATTGAAAAAATTCCTGGTTGCCATCAGTGTATTTGTTTTCAAACTAGGTCTCTTAGTTTGTTTCCCATCACAATGTCCTGCTAAGACCTTGATCTAGTTTTTTGGGTGGAGTTTTTGTTTTGTTTTGGTTTGGGTTTTTTTTAAAGCTTTGACATGTGTTCTACCCACGATATGTACAAGTATTCCATTAGAGTTAATCAATCAACACCAAATAACAAATGCTTTTACCATTAATGGGAGCAATGGATGTGCAAGGAGGACAGAATCGTGTGTGTAAAGGCAGCAGAAAGAACAGGTTGAAGCGCTGTGGGGTGTTTGCTGTTTGAAAATATCCGAGGCGGGTCTCGTGTTGGATTTGTATGGCTGCCTTTTGAGATAGAACTGGATTAGGGGGTCATAAAATGTGCAGCTTGTTTTCCAGTTATGGACTTTGCCGGATAATGGAAGTGGGAATAGGGTACTGCTTATAATATGTAAGGATGGCAGGAAGAGAAAAGAATAATTCATTTAAGAAACATCCCGTCTTTTTCCATTTATCGATGTAACATACCAGATGCATGTTTTTAGCACATTCCGCCTTGAGGTATTCTGCAGTACTTGGTAGTTTAAATAGCAATTTCTGCTTTTCATCTAACAGCGGTCAGGAATAGTGTATTTGCATATCTCTAATTTCAGCATAAGGAGATGTGTAATTAGCCGGTAACGCTACCCGACTTTTTACGTGAACCTGTCGTTGATACGAGGCCGTGACACACAGAGACCACTAAATGTCTGTCTATGAGTGACGTTCAAGGCTGAGGGAACCTTCCCTGTCGTGTTTTTAACTTGCTCTGTCGTTTAGCTTCCGAGGCTGTCTCGGCTAGCTGGGGAGCTCGAGAGGGGCGGCAGGGATGGCTGTGCGGTTCTTGTGCCGCTCTGGCACGCAGCTCACCGCTAAAAGTCGCGGGCATTTGCTGTAGCGGGCGCCTTGGCAGCCGCCGCATCCGAAGGCGTTGACCACTCGTATGTGGCCATCTGCTTTGGTTTGCTTCCTTCGGCGGGGGGGAAGGGGTGATGGCTAGAGCCAAATAACTGTTATATACGTATTATTCTACTAAAAAAAGTGTGAGTAAACCACATACCCAGCGAGCTCAAAAGTAGCTAATTATATGGCCTTGGGATCAGAGGATTTGCGTATAAAATAAATTGCCATTTAGTCCGCTCAGAGTTTGGCCTGTTTCTTTTAGCTACGATTCCTAAATGGACATCCCTGAAAAAATATATGTGCAATTTTCTTAGCTCAATTTATAGTCGGTTGCTCAGCATCATTTGTGCTGAACCTTTTTATACCAGAAATTAATCTCTCCGTAGTCAGCTGCACGCTAGGGAAGCAAGAGCATAACTGCACAAAGGAAAAATGAATTGGTGTTCAGACAATGAGTGTTTTATTTTTTGCAATCATTATTGCAGCATTCCAACAAGTCTCTGTCGTTTTGGTTATACCCAAGTGTTTGTTTTATTAAGTATTCTTTCAAAGAGGTAATAAACCTAGTGATAAAGGGTATGCATATTTTCTAAATTATCTGAAGCTAATGTGGTTTTTTTTGTTTTAAAAAAATGAGACCTTAAGAAACAAATTTCATTAAGAACTTTTTTCTTGAGTTTCCCTATATATAATACTTCGTCTTGGGGAAGAAAATTCTACAGGATTAGGCCAGATCTTTTAACTATAAAACCTCCAATTTAAAAAAGTTACAGCAAGTACAGTGTGGGTTTTTTTAAAGAAGCTACTATTCTCCATTAAAATGACGGTCATTTTATTAATATATTTCTCTTCACTGTGAAATTTTATGAATTAATTCAATTGACCAGGTGAATAAGAGTCTCTTAGTTAAGTTATTTAACTCTGGTCTCCAGTGAGGGGGAGATTTCCCATGGAGCTATTTTTGATTTATGTTAAGCTGAAACTTTATCTGAATTTTAGGTCGTTTTCTATTAAGCCAACACTTGTGCATTGTTTCACTTGTGTAGTTTTATCATGAACCTCCCTCGAACTACGCATGGATGACATAAACAGTCTCACATATGACGAACATCTGTTAAAGACTGTAAGGAAGTCCTGTAGAATCTTAAATAGCAAATTCTTAGAGTGGGATATACAGTATGAGTAAAAAGTCACTGGTTGAGGCTGAGGATGACAATGTTGCCACCAATATTTTAACTAAATTCACAGAAGAGGGTTCTTATAGCCCTTTCCAATTTATTTCTGGTTAATTTAGACTTAGTGACTGATACTGATATTTTGTGCCATTCACAGCAAATGGAACATTGGACTAGAAAGGTTTTTCATTTGGTAGAAAAGCAGATGTTTAGAAAAATTAATTGCATTTAAAGAACCCTAACCAACCAACCAACTACACCCCTACCCCAACTGGGGAGTCTCTTATAAAGCACAAAAATCTGATTCTTGCTGAGAGTCTTTTTTAATAAGCTTAGATGATGTAGGTTCAAAAGATATGCTGTGGGCCGTGATGAATGTTTTGTAAATTTATCACAGGTTAAAAAGTCTGTGAGTAGTTCAGATTTACTTGCTTTTTTTGTTCTCAGGACAATAATTCCCTGTGGGATAGAGCAGCACTATTAATACCTTCGAAGACATATGTTGGCTTTATCAGGCTTCCAGGTAGAGTGAAGGAAGAAGGGATAAAAATCTCTCTCTCTCTCCCCCCC
>JANXJC010000021.1:25908065-25943967 GCA_027564655.1 Leptodon cayanensis | reverse complement strand
TTCCTTTGTCTTGCTTAATGGGCCACATATGTTTCACATAAATTTTGCAGATCTAAGTTTAAAGAAAAATACACATCCAGAGTATTCTTCAACTATAATTAATAACAAGCATAATGAGTCATTTATTGTTTGCAAAGGCTTTGAGGCATTTATTAATGTCACATTTTACTAATGATTTAAGAAAGGAGAAGTTAATAACTCCAAGTTATGACCCACTGATACTATTGACTCATTTAGTATTTTGTAATGCTGACTTGAGTGCACTTACGGAGTGTTAAATGCTCTAGCCTGGATCTGATACAATATTCACACACATGCTTAATTTGGGAAGTTATGGAGAGGCTTAATTCTATTCACATGTTTGATTGCTGCATTTGCTATGGGACATCACGCAGCCTTAATTGGAAGGATGTTCATTAAGCATATGCCATTAATAAATAATAAGCACCATAAATACAGTGACCTTTGAGATAATTGTCATTTACATGTTTTGATTCATTACTGCATTTTCCTCTTGTTTATTCATCAGGCATGAAAATGTATGAATTTCTTAGCTTCCCAATGCCTACCAATATATCATGTGTTTTATGATAACTTGTAAGGGATTTTATAGAAAATGTTTTGCTCTCTCTGCTTTAAATACAGTAAATGACAGAAAGATGGTATTAAGCACTTTAATTAGCATAGCAGTGACTATCTATCACTATGAATTTAAATGTAAATATGTAAACAGACTTCATATTCCTTGCGGACATGTAGATTCATGTAGACATACGCCAGCCTAACCCGATGCTCTGCAGCTTTCCCACTGATTCAAGAAAAGCACCATCGGCAGAAGGCTCACAGCATCTCTGCTGCTGTGGGGTGAATATTGTGGCCTCCACCTAGCTCCGTGCTGCTGATCACTATCACGCTGCTTTAAAGCCAGTTTGGGCATGTCTACGTGAGCTGTAGTCGCAGCTGATTGCCAAGCAGACGTTGTGTGTAATTCCCATATTCCAGTTTAACTTGGCAGGTGTGTATATGTGGGGGGGTGGGAGAAGAAGAAAAAACCCAAACCCAAATAAAAAAAAGGGAGGGGGGGCAAATCAAGAATATTTCTAATAGGTAAATTCATAAAATAATAGTTGAGATGTGATCCTTTCAGTTTAAGACATCCTCAAACCATTTGCAAAGCTGGTTCAATTTCATTTAGCTTTCTTTTCACGTGACACACGAAATGCAGGGTCTTCTAAAGATTTTGGGGTCAAGTTTAATTTTACTGTCTGAAAATAGTTTAAGGATAATATTAATTTTTTTTTTGTTTTGTTTTCTGATGAGGGTTAGAGTTGATATATAATAGTTGAAGAACAAGGTCTATCAAGAACCTGAGGCATGTATGTAGTACATTTAAAGTAAACCTTCAGTTGCGATATGAGGGTTTCTATCCATAAGCAGTACTTAGTTGCTTCCTCTTAAATACCAAGTTATGGTGAAACATAATTTCAATTTGCTATTATAATGGCCTGAGTTATAAACCGAAGCTTCCATTTTCTTTTTCCTACCTTTTAGTATTAAGCTTGCACCTACCCAAAGCAGTGAAGTGTTTTAATCAGAAGACCAAGAGGCCTTTTTATTCCCTCTACCCCAACAATTTGAATTATTTCCAAACTATTGATTGATAGTACATCTCATTTTATTAACTCACCGTGTTGACTATTCCTAATGGAGCAATTACCCTCCTAGGGTAATGCTCTGATTCAGCAGCCCCTTCTAATGCACACTCATTCCTTTGATTCAATTTCTCTGAAATAAAAGGGCAGCTCTGTTGGTGAAGGTTTTGTGTCTGTCACCGTGGTCTTGTACTGATGAGCTCTGTGAGCAACTTCAGCTCACAGACCCTTCGAAATAATGCCTGGAAGTTGTGCTTCCCTCTTTACATGAAGTGCTCTGGTGACCAGCAAAGTGGCGTATGATCTATTTTTATCTGTAATGCACCCGTAAAACTCTTCTAGAGGCGCGGTATCAAGTTGTTAAGGAAACCTTCAGTCTGATCTTTGCTTGCTTGTGGATTAGAAGAGCCCTAGTCCTTTATATGTGTATAGCTTCTGGAAAGGTTCTTTGGCCTTTTGGAGATATCTTGGAGTTCAATTTACTACACCAAGGAAGCAATCACGCAAACAAGAATTGAGATCATGTTGTTGCTGCTTTTTTTTTTTTTTTTGGTAGAGTATATGGCTAAAATGTTAAGAGGCAACATATTAAATTCTAATATACCAAATATGAGAAGAACCCCGGATGAGAAAAAAGGGATGCAGAGGGACAGAATCCACAAAAGAGTTGGATATGCTCGTGGTGTTTCACAAGTCTCCAGTCTTATTCGTAACTATATTTGTACCTAAAGTAAGTTCTTGCAGTCTTACTAACTTCCCTTTCCCGCTATACCCTGCCACCCGCCACTCTCTGCCCCCCAAAAAACAAACCCCAAACACAGAGCTTTCTTGCTTTTAGTTCCTCTAGTATAGCAGCCTTGCCCGTCTTTCATTACTGCTTCTTGCGAGACTTAATCTGAAAATCCATCACACTGAGCCCTTGGAGGCTTCTTTTGGAGGCATGGAGATGAAGAGTAATTATCAGGTTTATGATAATCTGTTCCAATATTAATAACTCGCATTGCAGGAAATGAAGATGAAATTTTGACTCATAGGACCAAATCCTGACAGGCAAATGGGTTCAGATTGGCCTTTAATCTGAATACAGTTGTCTGCATTGTGTGGCCCCTTTGGTCTGTCCCTAGGTTGGTGACTAAGACAGTGATTGCACTTTAGTGGGAATAGCAAACTTTTCTCAACAGCAATGACTTCAGAGATATTCCAGTCATACTGGTTTTGTGGTTGTTTTTTTTTTTTTTCTGCATGTCATTGTATCTATGCGAAGGTTTGAATTTTCAGCAAATAATCATTAAAATGATGTTCATTCTGTGCCCTCCTTAAAATGCTGATTCATACCCAGATTTAATGAGAGTCTGGATACAATAAATGGACAGAAAACTGCTGGAAGCTGTGAGTGACTGAGATGGACTAGCCTAGCCTGGAGTTTCCTGCAGTAAGAAGAGAATTTTCCATCTGAATCAGGGAGGAAGAGAAATACAATTGAGATGATATGTTGCATCCTTTATAGAGGAAGACTTGGAAGCAACTCCCATTTAAAAAAATCGATTTGCTTCACAATACCAGGCTACACCATATCTTTTCTAGGATTTTGCACCTCGTGCAGGTAAATGTTGACTTTTTCCTTGTCTTCTGAAGTCCATATTCTTGGATGAACTTTATTATGCGTTCTCACACATTAGCAGGCTTCAGTGTCTCAGAACAAAGCCTTATGGTATCTTTTTACTGCTGGTGGTAGTATTTACCAGATGGAAGTGATTTAGGAGTCTAGAGCAGATATGAATTGTTTCCAATTTGAATATTTTTCCATCAGAAATTTTTATCCCTTAAACCTATTCCTATACTAATATATTATCTATCAGCACACAAATAAGATGGTATTTTCTTCATGCCATGATTATTGAAGTTCCTATCAGCGTTCTATGGTTGATGGAAAACTGGCAGAGCTAGATCTGGCATAGCTAGTTTAAAGGATTTAAAGGATTATCAGTTTGCATGTTTGGCATTCTTGGCCTGTTAAGCATTGTATTTTACACTTAATGCTTCAAGATTAGCATGATAGATTAGTGTGCTTAGTTAAATGTTTTTACAATTTATGCTCTTATTAACTGTTCTGTTGTTCCTAGGAAATATGTCTGTCTCTTTTTTTCTTGATGGACGTCATGTCACAGTAATACCTCAGCTTGTAAATCAGGTGTTGCTTTCTGCTGTGGTGATGTTAGAATCAATTTCAGGTGAAAAGTACTGAGAGATATATAAATAAAGATATCTATATATATTAAAAAAACATCAGGAAGTGCAAAAAATCCTTCTGCTGACTTATGATATAAATTCACAAACTCTGTCATCTGCCTTGCAAGCTTTGTTACTGTAGTGCTCTCCATAGGCACAGTTAAATTTACTGAAGGTAAAATGAAGGAGCTTGGCAAATCCAAGAGGCATCAGAATTCAAGAGACAGCAAGAGCTTATGCATCTTTAGGCTTAACAGCAGGATGTGTGAAACTTGAGATCAGGAACGAGCAAGGCTGTAAAAGAGTACAAAGCTGTTTAACTCTTGTTCTAAAGGCCGTAGGGGATCTCACACATATGTGCTTATACACATATGCGCTATAGTATCTGAGAGTTTGGATGCTATCTATCATAACTATATACAAGAACAAATTCTGAGATATATATATGTAGACACTATGTAACATCTATATTTCTTTTTTAATCCAGATTCTGGAATATGGTGTCCCTTAGAAAACAGCTGGAGATATGAGAGAATTTTGGAGGATATTTCCTTCAGATTTTTTTCCTGGATGCTCTGAATTCCTAGGTTTCTTCTTGTGTCAATAGTCTCTCTCATTACTGCCAGTCAAGTTATAGAATGGAGATAGAGAGAGACATAGGTGTATATATATGAAAAATATCTGCATGCATCTATTTGTATAGTTCAGAAAACTAAAGGCTGTGCTCTATCTTGTTTTTTTAATACAGTCACTAGAATTTCAGTTCTTTTCCAATGGAAAAGGTCATCAAGTCTTCATTGCTAACCATCTGTGTAAATAACTTTAGTTATGTATTTAATGATTTTTTGGAGATAACCTTTGGCTTGTTTTGCACCTGCTCTGAGCTGGTTAAGCATGAGGCAGATCCAACCTGAAACTTATATATAGCCGCATTAGCATATTATTGTACCTGAGCTAGTAAGCCAAGGCTCTTAGCTTTGAACTTCGGCTGGCTCAGGCAGATATGGCTCTGAACATAAGCTGAATATGAAACACAAACACTGATAGCGTAAATCTCACCCTGTGGGGCCTCGGATCATTCTGTACTCTTTTAAGTGCCAAACACGTAACATTTTTATGTCCTTCAGAAAATCTTTTTTAACCAGGCCCGATTCCAACCTTCACCTCAAAAAGAATATTACTAAATACAACTCAAATAGCAATTCTGAGTGTGAAATACAATAGGAAACATTGGTCGCTGTGGATGTCTTTCGAAACGGAATTATTGAATGATTGCGTAATTACTGTTCTGCACTAATAATTACTGAATTATTAATACCTTTTAAAAAGGACAACTCTACAAATGCCAACTTTTTCATGTGAAAATCTCTAGCGTGTAGCTTATAGGTAGAAGATCGTGGTAGAAGTCTGTGGCTCTCCTCGTTGTATACATTAGACACCTTGTCATTAGGTGTCTAAAAGGTGTCACTGGTACCTGAAGAGGCTAGATTAGAAACTCTCTGATACCCAGGCTAATTTTAATTACTCTCTATTGTGTAGAAATAAATGTTAGTTTAGATTAATACTAGATCTCTCTGAGGCACTTCTGAAATAACCCAGGCAAATAGTTCCCATAAATATATGTATTTTTTCTTTTAGCAGTGATGTTTTTGCTTTTTTCTGGCTAACTAAAAATAGGTTTTGATGTCTGTATCTTCCTTAGACTGAGGAACTAAAGATCTTTGTTACAAGGTTAGGTCCTTAAAAGGAACAGATAAATCCTCTAACAAGCGTTGTGCGGGTATGTATTTGTAAGCTACTTTTTCAGTATCACAGTGAGGGGTTTTGTGGGATTGTATAGTGTTGTTTTCTTTGCTCTCTCCTTTTTGTTTGCCCTCCTCCTTTCCATTCTCCTAAACATTAATTAATGCCTAGGATCAGCATGGTTGCTGCTGCCATGAGAATATACTGCAGGAGGAACAAAAGAATGACGTATGCTTTGAAAAGGAGCCAGATAGTGAAAAATGATTACAGCCTGCTTAATTGCGGGCTTTTTCAGAGCAGCATGTTTAGTTTTGCATCACTTCAAAAACTAATAGTTTCATGGCTTTTGAAAAACAAGATAGCCAAAAGAAATCTGATGTACATTATAAAAAGAACGGCAATTATTTATTTTTTTTAGTGTAATATCTGGAAAAGTTTAGGCTGAAGAACAGCTTTAAATAAATCATTTCATAAAAAGAAACAAATATCACCTAAAAATACAGAAAATGTGATTCACCATTTCCACTCAGCTAGAGATGTTTGTTCAAGAGCGGCTCCCCTGCTGCTGTCGCAGTCATTATCTTTGATTTCAGCGGGAGCAGTAGCAGCCTGGGTTGGGGCAGCAGCGTTTA
Organism: Leptodon cayanensis; assembly: GCA_027564655.1. Lineage (NCBI taxonomy): Eukaryota > Metazoa > Chordata > Aves > Accipitriformes > Accipitridae > Leptodon > Leptodon cayanensis. The sequence goes on along the minus strand of JANXJC010000021.1, from coordinate 25,937,711 downwards.
CTTTTAACGCCTGTGGTCTTCGGTCCTCACCACCTTATTTAGCCAAGGGGCAATATTAGTGCTTGGGAGAGAAGGTTCTCCGTCCTTTTCTGAGGTCTGTGCCTGCTCGTCAGGCAGCGCACAGGCTGGCTACTCCCTGCATCCCTCTTGCGCTCCGGTTTGCGTAGGGTTTGCGTGGTTTCCATTTCTCTTGGAGCACGGCTCTTAGAGGGCTGCTCGGGCATCAAGGCCAGCTGGTAGAAGTTCCAGCAGCTGGCCCACCTTGCCTTCGTTGTTTCAGGGGATGCTCAGCTGCCCGGCGGCTTGTGCGCAGAGAGCCCGTGCGGAGGGCGACCAGCCTGAGCTCAAGGAGAACCCGCTCAGGCTTTCTGCTCCTCTCCTGGCCATGCTCGTGTTCGGAGCAGCTGCCGTTCCACCCCTGCTGCCGCCTCTCGATTCGTGCTGCCTCGTCCTCCCAGAAATAACCTTCCCTTCAGAGGTGCAGGGGGAGCAGGAGGTGACTTCTCAGTTGTCTATCAGATACTCTTCCCAAGAGCTTGGTCTTCATCCCGCCCAACAGACAGGCCAGCATGTGTATTAAACTTGCTAGGAGGATTGCTTTCCAGATTAGAAATGCAAAAGAGGAAAAAAAAAAGTGCAATTCTTCAAATATAATGGTTCCCAGGTAGAGCTGTTCTGTTCAGCCAGATTAGAGATTGTAGTTGATGCTTGTTGAACTTGCCTAACCTGATCTTGAGGTGGGCTCTTGGGCATTCATACGTAACCCCATGTTCTGAGTCCGCCATCAAAGCCATGAGCTGGCAATTTTTGTGTTTCCCTAATGGAGGGAAATGATAATGCTGAACCCATATATACACATACTGTGCACACACAAAACCCCAGTGGGTCTCTATTTGATGTATCATGGTTTAGGTACAACTGATCAACCTAAACATGCCTTTGAGCATTAGGTGCGTCTTTTAGAAATACCTTGGTTTTTACTTTTATAACAAGTTGTTGACATGGAACATCTTCAGTTATCCTCTGTCCTCTTAACAAGAAAAGTTAAGCCTTATCATTATCTGAAGATGGGTTTTAACAAGTCTTGTGTTTGCTAATATCTGAATCCTAAGGTAGCATTCATCTTCTATTAAAAAAAAGGAGATGAATGGAGCACTCTCGCTATCATCAAAAGCTGAAATTTTGCTGTGTTGTTTCATACAACTTGCTTGGAGTTATGGAGGCAAGCATCATATCAAGTGTGAAACTACTGATTTTTCTTAAATAATACCATTTTAATATTGATTACCTGATCAGATTGGTTGTGTGCACCGTGAGCTAAACCGAATGGGATATATTTCAGATATTAGTCAGTTCCAAATTTGTTCTAAAAATAATGGAAATTAAATTATCTGAGAGTTGATAGGGTCTTTATTTTGATAGCTTTTTTAAATTGAGGGATTTTCTCCTATTTACTATTAGCATCTGAAGAACGCTTTGCTAAAGGAGGAATATGAAGGCAGTTCAGTTTGTATTTGATAACTTCTCTCAAGGTTTTTCGGGAAAGGTTTCTGCTAAGGTTTCTAGGGAAAAAGTAGGTAGGCTAGACTTACAATTTCTGATATCTCTATGGTAAATGATGAAATTGGCGGGGGGGGGGAACCTAAACAAGTATCTCAGTATTACTCCTTAAACATCATGAGGAGAAGAACAAAATTGCAGCTTTTGTCTTGTGCCTCTGATGCATTATTTAAGCTAAACATTGTTTTTGATAACTCTGCATCTTATCTGCTTTTGGCAGCATCATGCGTGTTTTCCTATATAGGGAAGCCCGTATTTCCCTTGTATTGAATGTGCAAAATCTCTTATTTACCCTGACTTATGTTAGGTGAATGTCATGATAGTACTAAGGCACTTTCACGCTAGTTCTAAAATGGCAGGTTGATTTTTCATGTTTATTTTTATAATATTGAGAGAAAAAGTAGTTAAATAGCACTATTTTATATGCAGGAAGCGAATATTTTGTATGCTTTGCTTCTGTCATGTGAAAGTCCCTAAATTGCTTTTGACAAGTAGATAACTTAGAAATAAATTGCTTTAGTGACAGAAGTGTTTTGAAAATAAACCTTGAAAGTGAGAATGTGAAACCTGTAATTATCTAATGGAAGACTGAGAAGGTTTTTAAAAGCAAAACAGAACATAAACACTAGAGTTGCTGCAGTTATCTGACCTCTCCACATGCTGTGCCATATCTATATATTGTGGATGTGTAGGGCATGATTTTCCAGATTCCCATTAGCTACAAAATGTTCTGGGTGAGGCAGTGGGATCACAAAAACATTGGAGAGCACTCACACAGAAAACATGTTTGCTTTGCAGGTAGCAGCATTTGTGGAGGCAGAGAATTTCTTGAAGAATTTAGCAATTTCTTCCTGAATTTCTTTATTGCTTCCGTATTTTTCAGATTTTTGGCCTCCCCGTTGCTTTTCTGGCAGGGATCAAGGCATGTATTTCAAGTGAGAGCCTGATGTGGTGTTGTACCCAAGGGTTTTATTGTGGCTAAATGCCCACTGAATGCTTGGCCTTGGACTGGGACAAGCTATGGCAGCTGGCAGTACTTGGTATGCTAGTGTCAAACCCGTGTTCTTCAGAAGGTCTTGCTGACGGTAGAGTTTCAGTCTTGTTAAAAGAAGGTTACAAAAGATCTTTCTAATGAGAACAGTTTGGGTCACAGGTAAAGGAAGATGAAGATCACTGAGATCTCAAGGACTCTGGTGGCAGAAGAGATCTCCTGCAGCTGGCCCATCCTCTTCTTGGAGGCTTTGGCTGCAAGCTTATAGTCCTCTCTTGTTTTTCATGACCGTGGCTCACTGTTATGCAGCGTTATCACTGCAAGAGTTGAGTATTTGCCTCTTGATTCATGAGAAACTCATTATTCTGTACAAATAACTTGTGACCTTTGACTTGAATCCTTGGAAAACTTTGGAAAGAAAAAGAATTAGAACGGGAGAAGGTTTGGTGGACCCTGTTCTTGTTCATGTCTGCTGTTATTTGGGATTTTCTGAAGCCACTAATGTCATGCTTGACTGCGACTGAGACTACATGATGACTTCACCTCCCTGTTACTGCCACCTAAAAAAGCCTATGTCAGTCTGAGGAAACAAAATAGGCGTCTTCACTGCTGCAGCAGGAGGTTTACATTCATTGCTATGTCAGTTCAGCAAACATGCCTATTTCTGTGGGCATCTAGCTAGATCGTGACAAGTTTGGGTCATGGTGTCTGTACTGCTGCAGGGGAATGGCTCTTGCACACATGTCTGCATAGGAAATATTAGTGTCAGGAAGCTGAGCAAATCCTTATTCAAACTGATATATAGCTTTAAAACCGACTCTGTAATGTATTATGTCCCTGAGGAAAGTCCTAAGAATTTTTGGCCTGTGAAACACACGTATTTCTTTACTTCCAAAATACAACTGTTCCAGCTAGAGATAGGTAGCTACCAGTGATTGCAGTGATAGAGTACGGCAGCACCCAGAATAAAATGTACGTGAGACAGAAAGAATATCAAGAACATCAAGAACCTTGTTAATCTGTTTTGTAGTCCCATCCAGGTTAAGGCTGGGATCAGTTTCTGTCACTACTCCGGTGCCAAATTAATCCTTTTGAACAGTTAGAGTTAACAACTCTGAGATGCTGCTTTCATGCTTAATATGGTATGAAGGGTCCTGTTTGGTATCGGAAGTAATTTAAAAAGTAGCTGGGAAGATTTGCTGTTCATCTTCAAGGCATCCTACCAAGGAAGTTGTATGGGACGTAAGATTGATGATGATGGCTGAAAGACCATGTCTGATTTTGGAGTAACTCAAGGGAGAAGGGACTCCGATGGATTATTTTTTTATTAAACTTTGACTTTTGTATTCTTTTGGCTAAAATAAAAGTAGAAAAAACACATAAACACATAACAGAAAATACTTCAACTTGCAATTGTGATGGCCCTAAATAAGAGTTGCTTTTAACTGGCGTAAGTTGGCATTGTTGCCAAGAGAAACAGTCCCACCTTCCCCTGGCAGCTTGTTCACATTCCTCCACCGTTGCCTCCTCCACTGTGCCAGCGCGAGGGTATGTGCAGCTGTGCATTGACATGGGCTGAGGAACCGACGCAAGGTAACGTTAATCCAAGAGAAATTGTGGGATTTTTGTATTATGGTTTTATCTCAGACCAGTTAGCCACTCCAGCTCGCGGTCTGGCTCCGTGCGTGCCGGTGCGATGGGAGGAACAACATGGGGCAGGAGCGAGGAACTGAGAAGAGCAAGTTCTGCTCTTTGGGTGACAATGTGGCACCACAGGAGACTTGTGCTGGCCTAAGTGAAGGGAGAATAAAGAGATAAAAGGTGAAGTTCCTGGACTTGTCACGTTTGAAGTCTCATGTTTTGCAGGACAGTGAAGGGTAGTAGCGACCAATGTGCAAACTGCCGTGGTGCAAGGGCGTGAAGCATTATTATTTTTCTATATTTGAGTCGTCAGCTCTCAGTGTCTTTATAATGCTCCACAATGGTCTTGCAAATTATCATTGTATGAAATAGTCTTTAATGTACTGTTTCTGGGTAGGTGGTGTGCATGGGATCCTATGATACTGCGGACACAGTGAAACTTCTCTGTTTTGTAGAGTTGTTTTTTTCAGTAGGTTTCCCCTGTTTTTATTTTGGTGTATAATTCTCTGTAAAAGTACTTTGTTTAATGCTTCTGCAATGGAGTTGATGCGCTACTTTTAACTGCAGGTACATATAGGGGTCATCTAAGATACTGAATTAGCCGAGCAACGATTAATACTATCTCTGAAGCTGTTTTCTCCTTGGTTAAAAAGAAAACAGAGTGAATTGCATGTTGGGTGGGTGTCAAGAAGCTAAGGAAAATTTTCTGATAGGCCTTTGTATCTGTGTTGGATGATGTTTGCTTCCTTGTGCAACTCTTACTGACTCTTGTCCAATATTTTTTTTTATCATGAAGTGAACTTGTACAGGCACATATTTGTTTATCATAAACAACTTAGAAGCTTTAAAATCTCTTTTCTATCTGTCATCCATTTGAATTAAGTATCCTTTTCATAAACAACTGTGTGGTCTTCAATACACTGTGTCATAATTTGCTTACGTAGCTGAATGGAGGACAAAAATGCCTTTTAACACATTTGAGATGAATGGAAAATGCGGCTTTACTGTCCTTGCGAACCCACCCTCTGCTTTTTCTCAACAGCATTAAAAAAAAAAACAGTCAGTAAAATATTAATTAGTAGAGGTGCTCCTGTGTGTGAATTCTTCAGTTACCACTGTTGATGATGACAGCAGCTTCTGCCTTGCTCCCAGACATCCCACGCGTGCAGAAGGATGCCTCTCTTCATCGCTGTTCCTTCTTCTCTTTTTTCCCACGTCCTGGGCGCAGCCTTCCTGAAGTGGCCAGTGCAACCTCCTTTTCCACCTCGAGGCAAAACATTGCGGGGTCCCTGGGTCCCCTGCAGCCCCGTCTTGTGACAGTTCTGACATAGAACTGGGGGTCTCGGCAGCGGCCCTGGGCGCCCGGCCCCTCCGGGGTGCCTGCTCCCTCCTCGCTGCTGCTCTCGTGACCCTCTTGCTCTCTTGGAGCTGCTTTGCAGCAGCAAGAAGAGGAAGGCAGTCCATGGAATAGTGTTGGAGGGATGTTTTGTAAGGTGTGGAGGAGGAGTTTCTTAATAGGAAAAAAGAAAAAAAAAAATCATCCTTCTCTCACAAACGGGTTGGCTCCTCCAACATCTGCTGTGTTACCAGCTTTGATCTCCTTATCTCCAAGGGACTTTATTTCATTTCTCTGACCAGTGTTGGAAGTGTCAGTCCGGCCGTTACCTAGTTTTGGCAGACACTTTGGAAAACAGCAAGGGAGCCTTGGAGCTGGGAGTTCCTCTTATTTGCAGGAATAAGCTACTGCCGGTCAACTCTTAATGCCTGTTTTAACCTCCCTGCCCAGGTGAGAATCAGGGGCTGCTACAACTTCCACCCAGCGCAAGCCGAGCACTTTGCAGTACTCCACATACTGTGTGTGTGTGCATTACGGCTTGGGAACTGTGGTTTGTAATGTTATTGGGAAAAGAGAATGCCAAGTTGGGTTAGGGGGGAACTAAACAGATGCTGATGGCCTCTTCCCAGCCATAATCCTCCCTAGAATGGAGGTAACTTCCAGTGCCACCTCCTGCATCTGCACAACTGCCTAAATCTACAATAAATTTTCAGAACGCTTATGAGGATAAATGCAACAAAAATCAAAACACAGAATGAGCCCGAGGCTGTAACCTCAGAATAATTTGAGGGTTTAGACCTTTTGTGGTTTATGTCCATTTAATTAAAAACTAGCTTTTAGAAATTGATCTTAATTGCACTGGAAGCATCTTCTCTCACTGCAGATGTTCAGTAAAATACAAGCTGGGCTTTCAACGTCTACGTTTCTAGCTATGATGTCTTTGTTGTGAAAATTGTCACCGGTCTGGATACACTATTTGGCAAGCCACCTGCCTTTCCTCTTCTCTTCTCTTACCTACTCATTTTCTTTTGAGGTTGATACTGGAAAGCCTAAACCTGAAGAAGGCCTCCCTTCTAAAGACTTGCTTCTCGCATTGTGTTCTCCTGCTAATGCTTATTTTATTAGCCCTCTTCTTACTCTGGCAGCGAATGCAATGACGTAGCATTCAGGGCACTTTTCCAAGCTCTGAAATTTTACAAGCAGTACACAGTGGAAACATTTACAAATCTGTTCCAAGATACATATACACGGGGTGTATATATCCAAATGTAAATATTCAGATCTGTTTGTTAAGTTTTCAATTTGCTAACTGTTTAAAGGTTTATATTCACGTGTTCATGGAGAATATTTTCTTTTTGTGGTCAAAATGACAGCAGGTTTCCAAGGTGGGAAAACAGCCATTTTCTTATCTTGATGTTCCCCATGGCTTATCTGGAATCCTCGAGCATCCACGTACTGGATGTTGACAAGGAGAGAACTGGCAGCTCAACCAGGTCTGCATTGCTGACTGGTCCTTGATGCTTAGTAATCTATTTGAACTGACGAGCTGCCACGGGTCTGAGGTGCTGACTTGGGTATTGAGCCTTTCTCATCTCTGAATGAGACTGTTTTCTGTTGTTTTGGTAAATCATAATTTTTTTTGAAGGGTTGGGGTTCTCCTGAAGTCCATCACTTGCTGGATGGAAAGCTGCAGCTTTTACGTTCTTCAGAACAAGAGACAGAGAGGCAGCGGCAGTTGTTATGATAACTAATGCTCTGTCCTCCACAAGGGAAAAATGATCCTGTTTTTCTTTCTGTAAGGTTAGAGAAATCTTAATAGTTTAAAACTCAGTTTTTATTGCTTGCTGTAATTGAAGTATTTTTTTCCTAAATTGCAAGTAAGGTTTTCGCTGGTAGGCAAAAATCCACTTATGATGGTTAATTAGGTGGTCAGATTGTCTCGAAAAATGTCATCTTCCAGTAAGTAAATTCCATAGCTGATCAAACACAGTGAACAAAAGCTGTGTCTGAAGAAAATCCAAACTTTGAGAAACTTCATCATCAATGATTTGCATCTAGATTTGAATTAAATGGATTTTTATGAAAGCAAACCTCTCCTTCAAATACTGTAACCAATAGGTCATAGTTTTGCAAATTTCTGGTCATGATTTTTGTTCTTAGGTTTACTCCCTAGGACATAGTCTGGGAGAAATTCTTAACCTTGAGTATTTGGTATAAATCCCTCAGAGTTCAATCATCTGCCAGGGAACGTCCCATCAAATGACAGTGAAGGAGGAAGTACAATCTTTGAGGCAAATGTTTTAGTTTAATGATTTATTTTTTTTAATTTTTTTTTTAGTTACCAGTCACTTAATTTGAATCCGTCAGCTTGGAGGACATAAATCTTGCAGCATCTAAATAAATGTTTCTTGTCAGAAACCCCTAACCTATGTTGACTTGCTTTTCTGCTTAAGGTTGTTAACTGTTCTGTGCCAGTAAGCCTGTGCTTTTCATTACAGTAAATTCAAAATCAGATAAACTTTGAAAGAATTAGAAGTTATATTAACTATGCTTGGCATGTTTACAATAACATTTTCTCAATTTCTGTTTTATATACCAAAGATCATTTTTCATTTGGTAACACATTTCGAACATGCTGTAAAATGTTTGGGGGGTTTTGATAGCAGAAGGTTACGTGATGTTGTCTGCTTCTGAAGAGGAAAAACTTGGCCATCCATAGAATCATAGAATCGTTTAGGTTGGAAAAGACCTTTAAGATCATTGAGTCCAACCATAAACCTGACGCTGCCAAGTCCGCCACTAAACTGTGTCACCGGTCTCCTATACAGGCCAAAGTCTGCCCTCTGGAAGTCCAAGGTGGCAGTTCTGCTGACCCCCCCTCCTTACGTCTCCAAGAATCGAAAACTCGTATCATTTCATGATCTCTGTGCCCAAGACGGCCTCCAACCATCACATCACCATGAGTCCTTCTCTTCACAAACAACAGGTCCAGTGGGGTGTCTTCCCTAGTTCACTCACTCACCAGCTGTGTCAGGAATTTATCTTCCACATGTTCCAGGAACCTCCTAGACCGTTTCCTCTCTGCTGTATTGTTTTTCCAGCAGACGTCTGGTAAGTTCAAGTCCCCCATGAGAACAAGTTCTAGCAATTTTGAGACTTCTCCCAGCTGCTTACAGAATGTTTTGTCTGCCTCTTTATCCTGGTTGGGTGGTCTATAACAGACTCCCACCACGATATCTGCCTTGCTGGCCTTCCCCCTGATTCTTACCCATAAACACTCAACCCTATCATCACCATCATGAAGCTCTAGACAATCAGAACACTCCCTAACATGCAGGGCTACCCCACTGCCTCTCCGTCCTTGCCTGTTCCTTCTGAAGAGTTTATAGCCATCCGTTGTAGCACTCCAGTTGTGCCAGTCAACCCACCGTGTTTCCGTGATGGCAACTATGTCAAAGTTTTCCTGCTGCACAACGGCTTCCAGCTCTTCCTGTTTGTTGCCCATGCTGCATGCATTGGGGTAGATGCACTTCAGTTGGGCTATTGATCCTGCCACCTTTTTGGGGGGAGAAGCCCTAATTCCTTTGTGATCATTCATTCTTCAGGCACTTCCATGGTGTCTAACACATCAACATCGCTTGAATCTTTGCTGCCGCGTGGATCTCCATCCCCTACCTCCACTGAGACAGCAGACCGAAGGATCTCATGAGCATGCTGTCCCTCAAACGTTGGCGTGCTGCCCCCAGGCTTATCTCTAGTGAGCCTGGTTTTATCCCTTTCCCCCTTCAAATCTACTTTAAAGCTCTTTCAATGAGTCCTGCTAACTCCTGTGCAAAGATCCTTTTCCCCCTTGAGACAGCTGTACCCCATCTGTTGACAGCAGGCCTGGTGTCGTGTAAACCGACCTGTGATCCAAAATCCCCAAATTCTGCCAGCGACACCAGGCTCGAAGCCAGGTATTGATCTGCTGGCTTTTCCTGTTTCTTCCCTCATCAATCCCTGCAACTGGAAGGGTAGAGGAGGACACTACTTGTGCTCCTCATCCCTTAACCAGTTGTCCCAAGGCCCTGAAGTCTCTCTTGATTGCCCTCGGACTTCTTGTTGCAACTTCATCACTGCCTACCTGAAAAATCAATAATGGATAATAAACTGAGGGCTATATCAACGTAGGAAGCCTTTTCTTCGTGTCTTTAACCCCAGGGAGGCAGCAGACTTCCCTAAGAAGCGGGTCCGGTCTGCGTGTTGGGCTTCCTGTTCCCTTCAGAAGGGAGTCTCCTACGATGATGACCCATCTTTTTTTCGTTATGGAAGCAGTTTTGACGCAGGGCGTAGGCCGACTTAACCTCAGCGACACCTCCATGCTAGATGGACCATCGTCCTCGTCATTGTTCGGTTCCACTTGCAGAGCTTCACACCTGTTACGCGAGGGCACCTGGGAAGATGGGACAGTCGAAGAGGAGACGTGCTGCTGGGCCGGCCAGGGGCTCGTCGCCATTGCCCCTTCTTTCCCTTAAGTCACCTCGTTCAGCCAGGCGGAGAGCGTCAGTCCGGTGTCGGTCACTACGTCTGTGGCTTCATAGTTGGGGTAAGCTGGTCTAAGTGCGTAGGGTACCTTTGAAAAACATGCTCTGGTCCCCGGTGAGATGTTTGTGCTATTTCTGGTGATAGTGTGACTGCGTGGTAAACCGGAATAATGTCCCCTTGCTAGGCTGCGTTTCAGCTGGATTTAGTGCCTTTATCTAGCTTGTTGCATGAGATGCACAATTGCTGGTAAGAGCCCTAAAGAGGATCTGGGATCACAGAATTTGTCTTTTCATGACAGCCTGCACTGACATTGACTTAAAATGCTTGTGAAACCTGAGAACCGTTGGGTTTAAAACTCCCTGAGGGCAGGATTATCCTCCCGTGTTCCGGGGTGATACAGTGCCTGTCATGGCAGGGCTCTGCTTACACCCCTCTGTGCTACTGCCTTATGGTGTATGTGTTTTAACAATACTAATGTTATTTTTCAGATTACTATATCTGAAATATTATGGTATATGCAACTGCAATAGCAATGGCACCTCACAAAAGTTTGCAGATAGGCTAAGTTTGTATTCCAGCTCTTCATCTTAGGAAATTATTAAATGCAATTGCCTGAAAAAACATTGCCTATCAGCGTAGCAAAAAAGCATGAAAAGGGCCAGACTTGACCTTTGTCAGGTTGGCTGAGCCCGGGAAGGAAATATAACCCATGCTCGATGAAGCACGTGTCTGCGCCCTTTGCTTCCTCTTGACTGAATTGGTATTTGAATATACACTTAAAAGTAAGCACGTACTCAAATACATTCCTGAATCGTGGCCTCATCTCTGCCTCAGGAAGAGGGGAGTGCTCTCTTCTTGCCTATCGACCTTTCTAACCATCACAGAAATGCTACACCTAACTCTGCAAAAGCAATATTTGGCTTTCCTGCCTGGCAGACAGGTGAATCTCGAAAGTATTTCTTGGACGATCTGTTTCGGAGAACAGTGGGATGAGGCGGAGCCTTGAGCCCGTATGTTTGGCCAGACATCCTGTTGGACACACTCTTCTTGAGACACGACTGTGTTGCAAAATGTTTGCGTAATTTATCCAGCTGTAAGCAAGATCTACTTTTTCTTACTCTTTTCCTAAAGTTAGATGCTGTTATTGGTCATGTATTAACTCTTACTACAAGTACAACTGGTGGAGGACACTATTAGAAGAATATGATGCAGAAACCACGAGTGAGTAGGAACAGATCAGGTCACAGTGAATAAATACGAGGCAGTATTTTTTACATCATATACAAGTTATGTAGAAACATAGCAGCCTGGTAACCCAAGTAGCCCAGCTATCTCAGCTTCAGTTTTCCTACATAATTGCTATTTGAACTGCATAATACTTTGTCATAACCTTTGGGAATTATAATCAGTCATTTGGAGGTAGATAGGAGTAATACATCATTAGGTTAGAAGGATCAAGTTAAGTCTCCCCAATTGAGTATGAAACACAATAAATAAATTTTATATCTGGATTACTGTCCCTTTAACTGAATAGTAAAAGTTGCAGGTTTTTTCATATGAACACGTAAAACAAGCAGAAAAGTACTGGATTTTGCAGAGTGAATGGCCGCTGTTGCCATAGAAATAAGGAGATGCTAGGATTTTGATGAGCAACTGAGAAACAATTTCTATTGAATTCACCTATATGCGAGTAGCATGCAGTCATGGCAAAGAATAAGAATGTACCATGTTCTTAAATAACACTTCTCATCTATAACTTACATAGTTTTATACAAAAGAATAAAATATTTTGGCTTTTACCAGGTTCAATTCTCAGTAAAACCTTTTTTTGCCAGCTGGCTTCTGTTCCTCTTAAATGGCTGTAGTGCCTAAGTGTAAAATTGCTGCTTGTGATGGGCAAATCAATAAAGTCTTATTAGTGTGCTCTGCTGCCTCTCATTGCCATCCCCACCACAGTGCCCTTCGTTCGATGAAGAGATGCTGGGACATCATGTTGCCAACGTCCTCCGATTTGTGGTTAGTGGGGTGGGAAGGTCAAAAGGGGTACAGCATCTGAATAGCTCAAATATCCATTAAAACAAGCCCTTCTGTGAGCAGCAGAGCAATGAATGCCTGCTTCCCCCTGGATTCGTCTCATGTTTGGATTTTCTGGTGCCAAATAAGACCTCAGTTGCAGCTTAGCTGTTTTTGAAGCCTTCATGACTAAATTCCGGTGCCTGGTACCAGCGGCTCCGGCTGCAGCCCTGTCCTCAGTGGGAGCGTTACTGCACTCCGGGAACCCTGTTGGACCTTGATATGTTTGAGGCTTTGCTGATACAGCAGCTAAACCTAGCTGGTGGCATTCAGAGTTGTTAGAGACAAAACAAATGCACAAAGTGAATGATAAGATTCACCTTTTTTTTTTTTTTTCCTTTAATTCCGGCAAAAATTCAGGAGCTGGTGAACTGCTGTGTGTATTAGGGCAGATTGGTCCTAGCCCGTATTGGCTACCAGTGCTAACACAGCTGTTTTCAAAAGTTATAGCAAGTTTCGGTTTTATTTAAATTAAAAAAAAAAAAAATTTTAGATAGACATCAGTTGGGGTCGGGCTATCATAACAAATAGCAGAGTATGCTATCACACGCTGACAGGTTACAGGAGATACACCTACTGGAAACACTAACAAAAATACGCCTAATAAAACTAGAAACCGTAGTCATTTCTGATAAACCTCGTGATCCTAAAGCTCATTTATTCACAAGAAAAACAAATTGCCACTTGTAAATAAAGTGAGTCTTAAAATGTCTTTATCAGACCTTCACCTTTTAATAAATAGCTTTTAATCAAATCGAATACTTGAGCAGAGCATTTGTGTTTTTACTGCAGCGTTGCAAACTTCAGTTTCCTGTGCTTTTATATAACTTGTGTCTTTGGTCTGTGCAAAATGTGTTACTAATAACAATGCTTTTTATTTACAAAATACTCTTCTGGCTGGTCATTTGGCTCTGGTGGTATCAAATTATAACCTCATTTTTCCAGGTGCTATAGTCAAAAATGTGGCTCATGGTGTATTGCAGGCTTTGCAGATAAACTACCATTACACTTGACCGTTGGCAAATTGTTTAAACTGTCCTTCAGGTAGAGCATCCTTGGGACAGTCTTTGGAGGTCATTACCAAAACAGGGATAACGGGGTGGGAAGATGTACCAGAACATGGAGGCTGATCTTTAAAACCAGAATTTTCTGCATGGGATTGTACATTTTAATAGCTTTTGTCTCAGATCTCTGTAGTTTCACAGAGGTGCAAATGTTTCTAAATGCAAATACAAATGCTAACGTATTAATTCATTTAAAAGGAAAATGGTAAAAACAAAATCCAGGGGACGTGAAATAATGAGGTCAGCAGGTAAGAGTTTTAAAATAACGAGGAGGAGATGATTTTTAGCCACAGTATGTGGTGAAACTCAGGAACTCCTTGCCAGATGATGCAGCAGAAATGTCTTCAGGGTTACTAAATACATAGCAAATACTCCTAGCTCAGGAGGGTCCATGGGCTCCAGATCCTGGTACGCTGGGGAGATATGACGGGACGCTTGTCCTGCTCTTACAGCCTTCTCTGGGCAACTGCGGTTGGCACCATTTGGGACAGGAGATGGGACTAAACTGACCTGTGGTCTAATGTGGTACATCAGCTCTTAAGTACCTGAACTAAAATTCTCATTTTATATAAAGGGAAAGAGAGAAAAGGAGAGGACGTGTCTTTTTAGCTGATAACTGCCTGAAGACTAATTAGGGAATGAAAATAGAGCATTTGTGGTCAGCTGTTGGCTACTGGCCGAGCTTTTTCTACATTGTGTAGAAGATAGATGTGACTGTAGACCCCCAGCAATATGATTACAGTATGAACTTTACACACTTATCTTAAATTTCTCCTCCTTCAGACATTTTCCATTACAACCAAGGCAGCTGGGATCCAGAAAAGGTACTTGTTAGTAGTGCTGTTTCAAGGCGTATTTACCCAATTCTTAAGGGGATTTTTAACGTACTAAAAAGACAGGCTGAATTATGCTTTGGTCTCTCTTAAAACTCCTGAGATTTTGTTTTCACCTCTCTCAGGTGATGAGTCATCATGTTTATCAAAATCGTACATCACTACCTAGAAATCATATAATTTATTTAGAAATGCTGACTTCCACGTTTTATCTGCTAAACTAAGCAAGTACTAAACTGGCCTTGATCAATGTGCTTCAGTCAAGGGTGCTGGCAATTTACTGGCTGTGACCTTCCCTGCGTGTTTAAGAGCCTAAACGACAGGGAAGGTCAATGGCAATTACGCCATTTAAGAAATTCATGGAGAGTTAGGCAGCTAAATAACTCCAAGGATTTAGGCCAAAGTTTGATTTATTTTTTTTTTTTTTTTAATACCGATATCATCACTTAGCAGTCAAGGTTAATTCATTTGTAGCGAATGAATAAGGTAGATCTAGCAGTAGTGAGTTCAAATAAATAAATAAACTCTGCCTTTGTGCTTCTAAAAATAGACTTTTAGGCCCTCTAGAGAATGTTATTAAAAAATAGTTACCTAGTCACTCTGAAACTGTTAAATGATCCACATAACACTCATACAGGCTGTGATACTAGGCCTAATAAAATTTAATTCTGTTTTGTCAATCCAAAACTCTTAATTTTGGCTGACAGAAGATGTTTAAATATGCAGTACAGTGTAAGTGCATACATATCTATAAAATGTTTTTGCAATGTCTAATCATTTGGGATGTTTTAATTTATGGGCATCTAATCTGAGCTGCTTTTAAAAGTCCTAATGATCAAGAGTGCATTCTACGCGTGGCCTGAAACTTGATTTTCAAGGTATTGCAAGTTGAAAAATTAGAACCAGAAGCAACCAAACCCCACTAATTATGTTGTCTCCTAAGGTACGTGAGATGCCCTTAGAATTCAAAAGGCTGTTGGTTTTCGAAATGAAGTCGAAAGTAATCCTTCTAAATGTTTTGCTCATCGGTGGGTGTTGTTCTGGGGGATTCCTCAAGACAAAGGACATGATACGGAGGAGAGTTGACGAGACAAAATTGTTCCCGATTTTGTAACCGATACCTTCAAAGAATCGAAGCCAAACTGTCCTGGGCAAGCTTTTCGTGTTTTAACCTTATTATATGAACATTTCCAAGCCCTTTAATCCAGTGCAGCATGACAGAAATGAAATTAAATTCTATTTCAGCAGCTAGAATCATTTTGTCTTAAGCCTATTAGTAAAAGATCACTTTCTACTTTTTCCTTAGCTGCAATGTCTATCTGCCGTGTACCCACTTGTTAGGTGTAAATGTTGTGTGTAACTGTACATCGTAAAGAATTGCAGTGTCTCCGGTCAGACTTTTGGTTAAAAAAACATTTTTGTGCAGTCAAGCAGGAATTGAAAAGTATTTATGGAGTTGTATTTGGAAATACCTGTACATGAGTTCCTGCTTAAAATTATTATTTTGCCATCAGCATGTGTGAGGTGGCATTTGTGTTCCCTGCTGTGTAGGGGTAACGTCAGGATGGTCGCTGCTTTTGCCAAGTCACTATGATATTAGCTAAAAATTAACATTTTCATCGGAAGTCCCGAGTTAAACGCACATCTTTGTATGTGGCTGGCACTGTCACGTGTGACTGATGCAGTGGTATTTAACATAATGGCATTTTGAACTGTAAGGCATTATTTTTGCCCTGTGTTAGCCGCTGGCGTGGGTGTTGTGTCGTCTCTGGCCTTCTCCATGCTCCCCAGTGATGACAAACTGAAAAAGACAGTCATTATCTTCCACTCTGCAGTTCCTAGAATGGAGCAGGATTTCCAGCCTGGTATTTTACTAAGATGCTTTTGTTCACTTAAAGGACTTTCATCAACTGAATATTCATTTATGCATCAAATTGCACATTTCTTGAGAAGGATGAGGACTGAAGCTTTTCAGTGCTGTAGGTTGAGATGCAAAAATGAATCATAAATCACTTGAAGAATTCTGTCTTTAAATACCCATATTGCAGTTGCTATAAGAACATGTATTTAAATAACCATCATGGGCCTTTTCTAACGTAGGCTATGCTTGCCACAGTGAAATTGTGAGCACCTCTATGAAGGAGGCGTACAAGAAAAAATGTTTCACGTAATTTGAGATTTCTCTCAAAGTGCTGCCCTCCTCCTTTGTCGTTTCCTTCGGGTTTACGTTTGCAGTGGGATTTTCAGGAGTGAGGAGACCTGCGGTTTATGTTTGTTATGAGGACCTGTAATGTGGGCATCATCTTCAACTACCTCACAAGAAAGTGGTTTAAATCCCCCCACCCCTCAAGCTGTGTGGTTCAAGACTTTCTGTATCTAGTCAGGCGTAGAGATTATACATAAATGGATCTTTGCGTGCTAAAAACTGGTGTTATTTGTATAAACAGTTTCTTGCCAACATCTAGCTTTTATCCCAAGCACTGACTGTGGTGGGTTGACCCTTTCTGGATGCCAGGTGCCCACCAAGGCTGCTCTATCACCACCCCCCTCAGCTGGACAGGGGAGAGAAAACATAACGAAAGGCTCGTGGGTCGAGATAAGGACAGGGAGAGATCACTCACCGATTACCATCACGGGCAAAACAGACTCGACTTGGGGAAATTAGTTTCATTTATTACCAATCAAATCAGAGTAGGGTAATGACAAATAAAACCAAATCTTAAAGCACCTTCCCCGCAGCCCACCCTTCTTCCCAGGCACAACTTCACTCCTAATTTTCTCTACCTCCTCCCCTAATAGTTTACCTAGTTACCTAGGTAAACTATAAACTTAATATTGAGGCATAAGCCCAATTACATAAATATATTAATAGTTAAATTATATCAGTAGAAAGCCTCCAGCTATCTTCAGCATGCTTGGATCATTCAGAAACCCTTATGAGTAATTAAAATAATAAACATCTATACAATGAGAGGTTTTGCACATAATTCATGAAAGATTCCCAAAACCTAAGATATAGAGAACACATTATCTGTGATTTCTCACTGAGTTTATTCTGATGATTACATAATTATTGTTGGTCCTTTTTGCAGTCTTTCCAATTATGGCCCTTGCTATGAGTGTTGCAGGTTAACAACACTCTGAAGTCATTAATTTTATTTCTGAAAATTTTAAACAAATATCATTTTAAAAAGATAGGGAAAGATTTTTAAATAAAGTAGATAAGGTGTTTGTATAAAATTAAGTCTGTGCAGTTAACATTCTTTGATTTTGATAGCTGGGGACTAAATTTGGGTAATCACTTATGGGGTCATGAAAGTAAATTGCTGAAATATTGCTCATTTTACTCTGGTAACTTGGTCCCTTTGAAAATGGGACTTCTATTAAAGCTATCTTAATGTTGTCTCCATCTTGGAATTTTATTCAGAAACAGGTACATCTCTGTAGTTCTGTTATATAATATGTTTGATGAAAGCTTTTTGAGGGGAGGAAGCGTCTCTGTGCTTATATTAAATAGGTTGAAAAAATCAGACATCAAATTTTTTCTAGAATTTGGAGCATTTTTTCTCAAATAATTACATTTGGCTCTTAAACGATGGTGGGCTCCCCCCCCCAAATCCTCCCTCATTCACAGGGAAAGCTAAGCACGTAATTAGTGTCATGAAATAAAAAACAGATTTTTTTTTTATATTCTTCATCCATTTTTGTGTGATTTCAGCGATAGTAGGGTTACCTTGCCAAGCAATTCTTTGTTTTCGTATATCAAATAATGAGATAAAAAACAATTAAAAGGGTCATCCTACAACAACTATATAGCCGGTCCATATGTCCAGTGTGTAACAAATAGTGTTCGTGTTCAGGTGATTTTAATTCAACACTGTAAGAAATACAGTAAACTATTTATTTATAAAATGGTGTTCATACTGGTTACTTGTGTCTTTTTATCAAAATGTGAAGTCTCTTGTTCTTATGTTATGCTTGAATTATTACAGAAAAGTCATTTTCATCACTCTTCTAGCAGATCTGAAAATAATGGAAGAGCATAAAATCCTGCCTTCCACTCTCTCGCTTGTCCTTTTAACATGGCATTCTACTCTATTTGTTGAATCAAATTATGGTAAATGCCCTATGTAGTGATGTTTAAACTGTTGTCTTTAAACTCCTTCTAAGGATGCTAGGAAAAATAACAGACAAGTCAGTTCGTTGTCAGTCAGTCTCTATGCATTATTCAGGAGTTCACAACTTTATAGACTATACCAGGGGTCTCCTGTTTGAAAAATCACTTTTCTGTGAAGTATTAATTATGTAAAAATTGAGCAACTCTCCCATCAATTCTGTGGGGGACCTGAGACCAGTTGTCTGACTAAGCTGAAGTGTATCTACTTCAGACAGAAAAAAAGAAATGGAGTAAAATGTCATTTAGATTTAAACAAACAAACAGAAACCAAAACCAGATTTCACAGTGAGGTATTCCCACAATATTACAAGCACCACTTTAGAACATAACAGTGAAGAGTGGATCACATAAGTGAAAAGTTACCATCAGTTCAGCTATGGAAATCACATCTGACCAGAGCCCAGGCAGAGCTCAAACAGATAGTAAGAACAGATCTGCTGAATTTACTGTCTTCAAGAGCAATCCCCAAATCATCTATCCTCTGCTAGAATAAAACAATGAGCAAAATGGAGAAGGGAAAAAAAAAAAATCTCTGCTAGCAAAACCTTTGCAATAAACAGGCTGACTCCCTAGCAAACATACCTCTTAGAATCTGACAGGGTTCATGTCACCACAAACTGCAGAATCATTGGAAATGGAAGAAACTGCAGATGTCAGTAGACCCTTCAAGGCAGAGACAATATTAAGTTCAAGCAAGGATACAGGAGGCTATGTAATGCTTTTCTGGAAGAAATTCAGAAGCAGCCCCTGGGACCACTCACAACTGAACCAACTCCTTTCATCATCTGCTGCAACACTGCTAGTCAGTATGTCTTGTACAGGATTGTGGTTTTATTTCTTTTACGTATGTACGCTGTGAAGACCTCAGCTAAACGCAGCCCTTCTTTACATAAATCCAGGTCCAGCTTATGTTAGGACATAGCTAATGCCAGGTTAGGGCCTGAACTCAAGCCCCAACTCCATATTTCCACTCCAATCTGCCAGCAAACCTGAATGTATATACATGTAAACATATGTATGTCCCCATCCAAGAGCATCTTTAGGGAAAGAGAACGCACAGGATAAGGGAAGCTTAGTTCCTAAAGGCTCTTGGTTTTTTGAATACAGGTGGTTTTTTCTGAGTTCCTTGTCTAACACTGAAACCTGACTATTTTAGAAAATAGATAATTCCAGAACAGAGGCAAGGCCAAAAGACCTTCACTGTTATTACAACTTCTGTTAAGAGAGTGAAAATTACTTCTGCTCTATTAGCATAATAATACCAAATACAAATATATTTACATTATCACAACTATTTTGCACAAATTTTTAAAGCATCCATCTCTGTTAATACTGAAACGCTGAATATTTTAAGTATTTTTTTTAACTCACTGCCTAGCCGTTAATACTTCCAAATAGCTTTTCTCATTCTCTGAAAACATACATTTTGGTATTCATTGAAGGAATTAAAATTAGCACAGCTTTGGAGAATTAAACATGACTGACTAGGATAGCAAAGAGTCCTGAGGGAATGGTTCTTCCCAGTTTTGCAAAATACTGTTGGAAACCTGTGGGAAATAACTAATCACCAAGGTTTTTTTCCTAGCTTCATATATCCTTTCATACTCTTCCCAAGAGATAAACATGTTTTATACACTTTTTAAAGGGGAGAAGGAAGGGCTTCATTTATTTATATTTGGTTTTTGAAATCTCAGACTTGGAATTCTTTGAGCAGTCAAAACAAAAATGGAAACTCTAAAAATCAGAGTTCCTAAATTATTACCATCCCAAACTAAACTGGGTATCTATCTGTGTGATTGCCAATGACATTACTGACATTACTGAGGTCCTGAAAGGCTTTAAGTATCCAGATCAAAAGCAGCCATTTATTATACTAAAAAACGCCAGAGTTCATCACCAATATTTGCTTTTGTATTAGATAAGACAAGATTAGTGTAATATTGTATACCAAACAGTAACTCATCAAGAGAATAATAATTATCATTTATACATTGATTTGTAATTTTTTTTCCAGTTGGTTTTATGTGATTTACAAGTAGAATTCATGTTGCTGTGAATGATGGTTTTGAGCTACCATCTTCCTGGCGCCTTTGAAAGTTTTATTTGAGCTGTCTTTATTATCCTTCAAACATACTTATTAAATATTCCTTTTCTTTTTTTTTTTTTTTAGTTACAAGTAAGTAATACAATGAGGAAAACTATGAAAGCTATGAAAACTACCTGAGAAGAACATCCATATTTGAGTGAAAAGTAAGTGCTTGTATGTTAGAATGTTTGTGTTGAATCTGAGTTTATGTACCACTTTCCTAATATGAAAGATATTAGACACTGATTTATGGGAATTTCTGTAATTCCCCTGCAGTTTTATCATGACTAAATTATACCCTTAGGTAGAAGTGAAATGTCAGTTGATGATTAGTGCACTGTTACACCTTTTCACTGGATGGTAATGGAAAGTGTCTATAAATCTACCTGTTAAGAAGTCAATACAGATTACACCAGCAGTTAACTTAGGGGTTTGCTATTCTTAGGTTGGCAATTACATGTCACATTAAAGACTTTTAGTAAGCTGAATTTCAAATACCTATCAAATGGTATGCTTTTGCACAGAAGCATCAACAAGAGTTTGTTCTTCACTATTTTACGGTGATCCAACCAATGCGTTTACTGCAGAAAATGTACATCACAAATGAGCTGAGACAAGCTAAACAAACCTCTCAAAATCTAGGACATGGCATTCACTTTCAGTGTGTGCACAATCATTTGTACAAGCCTGAATGAAATCCGTTATGTCATCTCTGTTCAATGAGGCTAGAGAAAGCAGAAACATTAGCATCACTGAACTGTCAAAAAGCAGACCTATTTGCAAGTGTTGAGTTTGAAGCACAGAAGTACAGAACATTCTGCACAGGATCACCAGCTTTGCCTAACAGAGACATGCTTGAGATGTGGGCCAAATAAGTCTCAGGCACCACAGCTTAAAGGACATATTTCACAGCATGTTCATGACGCAGCTTTTTCTAGTTTTTTTATCATGTTTCAGAGTAGTATATGGTAGAGATATGGTACAGGAGAGGAGCCACCTCTGAATTCAGTGAAAGCAGGATTGGGCCCATTGCATCCCTTCCAAAAGTATTTCTTTTAACTGTGGGGAATACTAGCTAACAGAAACTGCAGTTTGTAATTCTAGGTTTTAAAAGATCCTGCAGCAACCAATACGCAGTGCCATCAATGTTTCAATAACAAGTCGTTGCATACTTCCATCTCAAGGTCTTTTCCTTGGGCTTCTGATTTTTGTCTGTGAAGCTAATAGCATACGAAAGGAGTGAGGTGGCCAATTCACTTTTAAAAGAAGTTTTGAAATGGCTATACAGCTGAAGCATGACATAGTGTGAACAGTTCCTTTATCATTGCTTTTTTGTTTGGTCACTCTATGCTATACCTACTTCAAAGTGCTAGGTCCCTGCTTATTCAGAAAAACAAATTAAAACACAAAAATAACGTGTGGAGAAGCAAGGTTCCTTTTAATTAATGTACTGGGAGAGTTTCCATAGCAAGGTGCCAAAACTCTCTCACTTAGCATGAACACGCGTTGGCGTTCATTTATTGGGAAACCCTTTGACTAATGAAGGATAAATATTTGGAGGGCTTGAACCCAGGTTGTTCTTCAGTGGTTTTCCCTGCAAAAGGAGAATGCTATTATTTTTTCTTCCATTCTTTGTTTACCTTATGTAAAAATACAGATAAAAACATGTATACATTTACAGTGAGATTACATGGTTCAAGCTTTTGTGCTTGAACACCTGTACTGGAACTTAGTCACACAAATGACCTTATTTTAAGACATGTGAAACACTTTGTTTTCAGAGGGGAATCAGTGTCTGCAAAAAAATGTTGCAAAAAAGGTCACAAAAGAATCTTCTAAAGAATCTCAGTCTTTGTGTAAATATAGAAAATATCAGCTAACCATTGTGAAGTTTAGAATTTATTCGTGTTGGATCTCATGATGTCAATGCTGCTTTAGTAAAAAGTGAGTAAGGAAATGGTTCAATATTATTTTAAATGTAGTCTGCCTTTCTGCCAGTTATAAACAAAATTTTAAAGACTATTCTAAAAGAAACTGACAATCCAATTTGAAAGCCACTTAAAAGCACTGAACAGCGCTGATACCCGTTTTCCCTAGCTTCTTTCACCTGCTTTCTGTTCTTGCAAACTGTTCTCCATTTCACACATAATTTCTCATATTTTCTGTAGTTAATATGTGTCTCCTGTGGTTGGATGTGGATTCAGCTATTCCCATCTACTTCATAAAGCCTACAATTAAGGCTGTATCTCATTTTTAAAACTCATCTATTCTTTGGAAGAATTTTGAGCCTCTACTAATCAGTAAATGTAGCAAAAAAATTGGTACAGTACTTATTACAGAGAAAAGAATGTCAGCTAGATATGACAACTTGGACCAATTTTGTTTCACCTGGGATCTTTTACAAAATGCCATTCCTTGATTGCTTTCAGTTATTTCTGCTCTCATATGACCTCTTTTCTGTCCTTCTCAGTCTTTCCCTTCTGCTGCTGCTTCTCACCTCCTCTCAGCTTTCTTCTGTTGCTTTTTTGCCAGGTTTCTATTGAAATATTTGGTGTTCATAATCATTTGGATTAACAATCGATACACTGTCTCTTGCTGTATGAATAATTATTATGCATGTAGCTTAATTAATATTTGCAATATTAATAGATCATGATACAATCAAAATGCTGGGATTTTGTTGGCATAATTTACATAAAGCAATTGTTCCTTATCTAGTGTAATTAACTGAGTGTTACTCAACTGATAGATCTTGGAGGCTTTACTTCCAAACCTCTATGTTGTCTGTATCATCAATAATGAAGACACTGAAAACTTAAAATTAGACTAAACAAACAATGTCATGTAGTTTGATAGCCAAATCTAAAAACTGTAATGCAAAACAGTAGGTAGCAGCTTGCTGTTTCTTTGCACTAAGTAGGCATTCAGATAGTAATGGGGCTGTGAATAATCTGTGGATTTAATTCTTGCTGGAGCTGCTAAACAGTCTTGAAAATGCGCCATAGTTTTTTCCTGGAAGAAGTATGATCATGAAAACTAGAAATAAACTAGACATAAAAGTAGAAAAGTAGATGTAAATTTTAAAACAGCTAAATGAAGGTAATACTCATCAAGGCCAACATGGAAGGGTAATTAATCTTGTTGTTGAGTTTACCATTTAATATGTTTGTGTATGGAAGTCCAGGTGCAAACACATATACTTTTTAAAAATCACAACCACAAATTTACAGCCCATCAATCTAGTAACAGAAATAACTTTAGTTTAGTTGTTTATAGGTCTAGAACAATGATGTTGCTTAGAGTTATGAAATGGAAAACTGGATCTCTCATAGCTTTAGCTTCAAAGGTTTGATATCTGAAAAGGAGCTCTGTATAAATCCATGTTAAGTTTTACAGAGGCATTGGAACTTCTTTGCTGTAATAAAGAAGATAAACAGTGATTCCTGAGCATCAGACAGAAATAGCAGTATGAAGACACTAAGAAAATAAAGAGAATGGGGGGGAATCCACTAGAGCTAAATTTGAAGAAATAGCGAAGAAAAAACATAAACTACAGCATGTCTTCAAAAAATGTGCACAGGTGAAAAGTATGCTACTTAAAGAAACCAACAGTGGTTTTTGATACACTAGACATACTTCACATTTTTATTTAAGTCACACAAAAGAGACCAACTATAAACATATGCTACAAAAGCTTGAGAAGTATGGCACTGCACATGTAAATGATTTTTTTTTTAGATTTCAGAAATTTATTTTACACATAAGACATCATTCTGACAGGGTCAAGCTTGTGCTGAGACCTCCCAAATTCTGCCCTACTACTGGTTTCATAAGTAAACCTCAGAATGGAGCACTAAACTGAGAATGTAGTTTAGTGGGCATGAAATTACATAGTTTGCAGATAAGCCTGATCTTAATCATTTAGTTCTACCATCACAACCTAACAGTGAAAGAAGATTGAAGGTAACAAAGCAATGATTAGACAAAGTTGTAGAATCAGACTGAGTTGAATCTGACATTGCTGACATAGGGTAACAGCAGCAAAACGTGTTTCAATGCTTACAGAAATTTTTATGGGAAACGGAATTTCAATGCCTGTAATAGATGCTGATGTTAGAGGAACTGAGAAATTACAGACATATAGAGTAAGACTGGAGAAGAAAAAAAATCACTGAAATCACTACTGCTTTATCAAAATGACACACTGCCTATCTATGATGGAAATTTTTTTGTAGGGGTATGACACAAAGTTGTCACTTTGAAATTGATAATCCAAGTCACTGCTAAAACAGGGAAAAAACAGCGTGTTGAATCTCAAGTCACATGGAAGACTAGCGACGAAAGGGTGGATGAATTACCAAAAAGGCAAACAGTATCATTTTAAAGAGGTGATTTTAATATGCAGCTTTTTTCCCCCCTCCCTATTTCAGAAAAGGTCAGTGTTTCTGAACAGAAATGTAACATGCCTTGTAAGACAGCCGAGACCCTCATAACACTGCCTGAAAGTGATTGTGCACTTCTTGACAGCAGTAAGTATGAGTGACAGACAGCACTATGCATTTCAGAGGTTAAATGGCATTAATAAATTCAGTCAGTGGATAGATTACAAATATTTGGAATTGCACAGCAGAGTTCTGTATGTTGTTGTTGTCTTCTTTGCCTGGAAAAGACAGACGTGAAATTAAAACTTATGTGCCAGTTTCAACAAGCGCCCTAAAAGCCTTAATTTCATGGAAACCTCATATTTTATGTTAGTTAGATCTGTGCTGGTATCTTGGTTGGCTTAGGGAGTGTGAGCTTGAAGCTGCAGAAGCTCATGGAACATTTGGCAGGCATGGATCAAACTGATCATTGGGTAAAAGGTACATTTCTTACAAGTACGTTGGGTCCAAACGGATTTTTTACTCAGAGGCAAAACTCATGACATACGAGATACATGTCCTTACTAAACCATAATAAAAGCAAAAAAAACATAAGCTAGAGCTCTTTGATACCAGCAATAACGTCCACCTCTCTGGGTGTGATTAATTGAATTTAAGGATAGTACCTTTCCTACATTCCTGCCCACTGTAAGAGGTAGACAGTGAGGATTTCAAGTAGCACTTTGTTCTGTGTAGACCCCGGTGAGGTCTTCTGCTATACAGGTCAGGAAGGAACCAGACTTATCCAGGTTTCTAGAAACCAAGACAAACTCCTGACTAACTTAGTATGGCTTGTACTCCTTGCATTTGTAAGAAGAAGATGAATGTCTGACCTAATTCGTGCAGTTTGCTAGAGATTTAGGTTTTGACGGAGTGCATTACGCACAGCTGTGGTGTCTCATCAAAGCTGGTCCCTGCTCTCTCTGCTGCATAAACCAATCTCTGCTATAACTTCACTCAATTCCCCAGTCATCTTCCTCCTCCTTTCTACCTGCTACAGAGAAGTGTGATGTGTTAATTACCTAATTAACACATCTTCTTTGTAATTAACCTGGCCTTCTCTTTATCCTGACTATCCACACCAGAAAGAGGGATGTCAGGTGGATCAATTTACAGTAATCTAAGCTGTTTACAAACATATAGGCAGTTTAAAACAAATAGTATGTTAAAAAGGTCTCAATAGGCAAACAAGTTTTATTACCAGCTACTGAGGTAGTAAAAAAATGACATTTTCATTAGAATAATATCTATACTGTACTCTCTAATGCCCAGCTTGGGAAAAGCTAAGGAATGTTTGCTAGAAAAAAATTGGAAAACATGCCCCACTGGGCAGAAAAAGGGAAGAGGAAAAGATTAGTCTGAAACAAACACCTGCTGGAAGAGTGCAGGACCAGAGAGAATGTTTCCTGACATCAGCCTTTGGGTGAGGCATTAGTCATTCTCTTCTGCTTGGAGCGTATTGCTTTGCATAGGTGGGTCTCCTGGGGAAGATCCTGGTAAAGGGTGATTAGGAGCAAGAGGTTTCAGGGATAACTACTGCTTTATTTTATTTGATTTAGGTGGATATTGTTATGGAGGGATTTCACTTTTAATTTGTATGGTTGTGAGTGCAGCAAAAAAATTTTAAACAACTAATGCTAACGAAAATGGGTTATGTATTGCTACAAAATACTGCTAGTGCCTTGCTTTTAAGTGATTGATCTCCTGAGTGGAATCCAAAACCTGATAGGAACTGTTTAGTATAGAGATGTATTTTAAATCCATTCCCTCTCTAGAGCATAGGTGACCTACCTACCAGAGGCTCAAAGTTTTCATTTTGTCTACTTTGGAACTCTGATGTGGGGGGATTTGTTGACACATCTCCTTTAAAAAGAAACAAACAAAGGGAAAAGGAGGGGGGACATAAAACAACCTGGTAGTTGTATTTCTGTAATGTCAATGGTAGCTGATTACCATGAGAAGTCTAGTCTGTAGTATTTTACATATCTTACCCAGTTAATGTTTCATGAAAATATATAAATAGCCTAGGCACCTGGTGCTTCCCTTTGTAGGCAAGTTCATTTTGTTTTGTTTCTTTTTCTTTCATAGTTGTACATGTTCTCTTTTTGTTCTCTTTTTACATGGTCTTTTAACAACTGAGTTACTACATAAAAGGAGTTGGCAACATTTTCCTATGCATGTTTAGAAGAATTAAGAGGTCACTAGTATGACTTTATGTATCGCTTTATTCTGAAGGCATTCTATGAACACTTTCAAGCAGTAAGAATCACAGAAAAATAATTTTTTTTTTTTAAAAGCCAGTTTCTTATATGATAAAAGATTTAGGTGGGAGATTGTGTGGTTTGTCTGCTCAGCTCTGTCAGTACTGAGCTGTTTGTGGAAATACACTGAAGAAAATCTTTCAGTACTTGAGAAACTATTAGGATAAAGAAGTGGAGGCAACAATGACAATTTGAAGTGTTTTAAGTGTGCTGAGGTAGATAAGCAGGGATTTCGAGAACTATAAATTCTGATTTAAGTGGCTATCTTCTGTCAAAGTCATGCTTCAGATGCTGAAATCTTATTTTAAATCAGGCTACTAAAGCTTAGGTAGGAGGTGTATAAACCCAAAAGAGTAATAGTTCTGTATTCCTTGGGTGCAGTGAAGAACAGCAGAACCAGATATTTTTTTTGTTCCTCCCCACCCCGCTCTTCTCACAGCCTTTCCTTTCTTAAGGAAAAGCAAGAGTTGGCTTTAAAAAGGCTTCCAGAAAGCCTCTTCAGCTTATTTCTAGAATTTGGCCAGTGTTCAAATGCAATGTAGTAATTAACTCATCCTCAAATTAGGTGATTTTTCAAACCTTTTCTAAAGATAAAATTCTTTCTATCGCAAATGAAATTTCACGAGCACCCTCTTGAGTGCAGTGCACACTGGTGATGCATGGCATGAAGGATACAGTCCATATGCTGCTGTGTGACTCAACGGGGGAGAATGCACTCAGTACAAGGGGATGTTGTCAGCTTATCCTGCTTTTTTCATTTGAGTTCACTTGCTGTAGTTGTTCTTTGGGAAACATGATCGACTTTAAAAATTAGCACCCAAGACATCTTTAACAGATTTGGGTACTCAGCTGAAAGAAAGCAAAACCCTATGACATTTTTCACTTTGCTTTGTTGCAGTCATCTGCCTTGGCCAGAGCTTAAGACTGGGCCTGTAGATGTAAAGCGTTGCCTTATCTGTACGTCTACAGAGGTAGTTAGGGCGGGAACACAGTCTGTCAGAAATTGGTTTGCTTTACTCCAAACTTTACTAGTTCCAGAACAAATATGAAGCGCCTTCTTGAGATACGTCATCAGGAAGTGACGTTAATGAGTCCAGACACTCAGTACGCTGCAGGACCTGCCTGCCATCTCGTATAACTGTAGGGAACGGGCTTGTCCAAGCAAGCAGAGATACCGTTCTCCGCGTGGTCTTTGAAAGTGCATCCGTATGATTCTGAATGTCCTTCCCAGCTCTGGGCACCGTGGCAGTGCGAACTGCAGCCTTTGGAGATGCTAGGGGTGTGCAGCAGCTTTTGATATCGACCCCTTTGTTTGTTAGGGAGGATCTGGACCTTTGAATCCTGGCTAAGAGCTGTCTGCCTCCAGACAGGAAGAAATTGGCTTC
The DNA here is from genome assembly GCA_027564655.1 of Leptodon cayanensis. Taxonomy (NCBI): domain Eukaryota; kingdom Metazoa; phylum Chordata; class Aves; order Accipitriformes; family Accipitridae; genus Leptodon; species Leptodon cayanensis. Next base: position 25,909,359 of record JANXJC010000021.1, on the reverse strand, counting down.
CCGGTGTTCCTCTAGGGATGCTACCTGCCTTACAGCTCTTGTTGTGTGTTCTTCGATACACTTTAAAGCAGTATTAGGAATTCTTATTCATACCAGCACAAACAAATCTTCATTGAAGGCAGTGGGGGCCCTGCACCTCTGGTACGTCCTGCTGTCTTTAAAGTCAGCATCACAAGGTAACCACACAGCACTCGAGAATGAGGTTCTGTGCAAGTCTTGCAGTTATTTCTTTATCAAGCACGTTGCTGCTCCAAAACGATGGGGAGAGATTACAAGCATGGACAGTTGTGTATGTCTAAGTTAAAAAAAAAAAAAATCCTGACCAATAGAGAATGAAATAAACTACACGTTATATCCCGAGCAACAGCCAACTAAATCACCCCTGATTATTCCTGACATCAGCCTCTGGGATTCCCTCTTTCCTCTTGAACTCTGTGCTGTAAGAAGAATTTACAAAATAAAAAAATTGCCAACTGCTATTCAAATGATGTGGTGCATGCTAATTACATTTTATATGGTGATTAATTAAAAATAACCATGCAAATGTCTAATTTAAGAGTCACTCAATTCACTAAGTCTTCAGACACTGCCTAGTTGCCCTAGGCATTTGGTGGTTAGGCAATTTATTCAAGCTTTCAAAATATTCTCAAAATGTCTAAGATAATGAACGTTCTTGAAAAAGTTCCAGCTAGCTTGGAATATATAAACAGAGGTTTCAGAACAGTAAAATAGCGCTGCATATATTAGCATTTTTGAGCTGAAGTACTCTGTGTGTACATAAAAATAGACCAGGAAGGGAATAATAGAGACTCTAAATAATCTGATTATTTAGCTGCAGTGCACAGAGGACTAGTTCATAGATTACTTCATTGACTGAAGAAAATTAAATATAATCTTACTTAGATCCAACTTCTTTTTTTTCTTTAAATGGGAAGCTTTTGATACACAGGTAGGCAGAGACTTTGCCTTATATACAAATAAATATAATTGTAGCAGGAGAGCTACGTCATAACTGTGACTTGGTTCAAATATAGGGAATTTTAATTAGTGGAATATACAATTTACAGAACAGATTACAATGGCCTAGTGAATGGGAGATTAAAATATACAATGTGAAGTATATTTTCAGAAAGTAATAAATAAAAATTTACAGAAGTCTAATTCACCATTTTTGCTAATAAGAAATTAATGCTAATACTTGAATTGCTATTTTAGGATCTCGTTTCTTATGCTTTTTTTGGTAGAATTTTTATTGAATTTGGTCAATAAATACCACCCCCCCCCAATCCCCCCC
>JANXJC010000021.1:25863872-25907965 GCA_027564655.1 Leptodon cayanensis | reverse complement strand
CCGGGCTGCAGGTGGAGATCTGCTCCCCCGTGGACCTCCCTGGGCTGCAGGGGGACAGCCTGCCTCACCACGGTCTTTCCCAGGGGCTGCGGGGGAATCTCTGCTCCGGCGCCTGGAGCACCTCTTCCCTCTCCTTCTGCACTGACCTGGGGGTCTGCAGGGCTGTTGCTCTCATGTATTCTCACTCCTCTCTTCCAGCAGAAGTTTCTGTTCCGGAGCAACTTCTTTTCCCCTTCTGAAATACATTATCTGTGAGGTGCTACCACCGTCGCTGATGGGCTCGGCGTTGGCCAGCGGCGGGTCCGTCTTGGAGCCGGTTGGCGTTGGCTCTGTCGGACAAGAGGAAGCTTCTAGCAGCTTCTCCCAGAAGAAGGGAAAACTCAGGATAAATACAGTGAGCGTGTTTTTCCTCACAAAAGATACAGCAGTGTAACTGCTGTGGTCCTTGAGGTCTGCACCCAAACTTTGGTGGTGTGAGGGTTGGTACCAGAGGTGAAGCCCTTTGGGCAGGGTTATATGGTGGTAGCTCAGAGGCAAAGTTTGGGAACCGCCCTGTGATGGAGGTTATGCAGATGGTGTTATTCTCTCTATTTTTCTGCAATAAACTTTCGATTTTTCTCATAGCAAATGAATATTAGCATCTGGTCCGGATGTCTGGGACTACAGTTATTTTTTGTGCCTGTGTTTCATTTTACTAAGCAATGAACAGTATTTAAATTTGTATAGAAATCATTTTACTGGGGAAATAATTATCTATAGTTAGGAATAAGTGTGCATATGTATGAAGAATGTGCCATTACTGGAAAGACATGTTGTTTGCATGATGAATGCTATAGTTTTTTTGAAAGGTATGATGAAGAAGAGGCAGAATTATTCTGCTCTTACTTGCTTCTCTTAGCACCACAAATGCATCTTTCTTATACTAAAATGTTGATGTTGAGTTTTAATAAATCAATTTCATTGATGCAAAATACTGTCTAGAGGACGCTGGTTAATGTATGGAAATGAACGCACTTCAGCATACGTGTGCTTTTGAAAATTATGACTGGAAAGAGGTGCAGAAGTGGAATCAACTTGCACAGTTACCTATGAACATCAAAAACATCTCAGTGAACCAAGAAAGTAACTTATATGTAGCTTTGAACCCAGTAATTTTATTTTGATTGGAAATACCGGCAAGACAGTTCATTTCAGGTGATAGTACCGAAGAAACGGGTGTGCCTGGCAAACACTTGATGGGCATCTTCTCTGGTAGGCACAGTGGACAGCTGTGCAGAGGTGGTTTTGTCTCAAGTCTGTGAGGTTCAAAATCATTCATGGCATACAGGTGGTGAGTTTTTACAGTGATTTCAGGTGGGGAGAGAAGCGGGAGCAGGACCATACTGTAGGGAGGAGGTGTTTTGCAGGAAATCATTAATGTGAGTATATACAAAAGACACTCCATTTAAGGAGGAAAAATATAGCATTATTAGTATATATTTGAGAAAACCAAAAGTAGTTTTTGTGGTGGTTTGGGTTTTTTTAATTTATTTTTATTTTCCATGAGAAAGACGGATTTTTTTCCATTCGTTTCTAGGTGCTAGTTGTCTTTTGGCCTGCTGGCTGTGTTGAGCTGGCTGGCATTTTGGATTCTTTGGTATTTCTTAAGTAGTGTGTTTATTGCCTTTTGTGTTACACTTGAAATGTTAGCAAGGGCGTAAACATTTAGGTCAGGTTCGGGCTGAGGTCTTCCACTAGTTCTTAATATTCTCCCTTGAGTAGTTGCATTCTGCTTTTGCGTGCTGTCTCGGAGAAACCTCATGTTGGTGTGAACGAAAATGAAGCAAAGCCAGCAGGTTTTTTAAAGGAGGTTGATTAGACTTAGACAAGAAAACTGCTTTGGGAACTCTAGAGAGAAAGGTTTTAACTTTTGTTGCTTTATACTAGAAGTCAGTAGCAAAGCCATGGAGGGATTGTAGAAGTAGTGAATCCATTTCTTGTAGCCACATGAAAGAAACTCAAAAGCTTGGAGAATAGTATTTAATATGCTGCTCTGTTGAATGACGGCCCAGTTCCAAAAAGCAGCAGAGAAATTACTTTAGCCTATGAATAATCATGAGTTAGAAAACATTTTTCTGTACTCATAATGGATTGTAGTCATCAGTTACATGTGGTTTTGGTATGTCTCCTTTAGCTTTCCCCATGATAGCTTTTTCTCCCTTCCAAAGTCATGCATTGTAATCTAGGAGAGTGGGACTTGCATGATTTATTTCACTCTGGTGCTCTTTTCCCCTGCCTGCCTGCCCTTTCCAGCCTCGTTGCCCCAGTCTCCTCCTCGCAGCTTCTGAATCTTCTGACCTATTTTAACCATTATCTAGGTAGTGAGCTGTAAGGTTCTAAGAAGTTTGGTGAATATTGCCACCCAGATGGAAGAGAGAAATTGGGTTAGTTCTTTCGCCAACAAAAAATTTGCGGTGGGAGCCCATTCTCTCTTAAACCTGCAAAAGGAGAAATGCTGTCAATGCATCTACCACATAAAACCAAAACAAAACAGAAGTCAAAGGAAGCTCATGTTTTACTAAACTCCAGCGATTCCAACCACTAGAGAAAAAGCCATAGGAAACCAGCTTCATTAGCGCTTCATTAGCTTTACTAAACAGACTCAAAGGGAAATGAGCACTATACACAAGAGTTGAATACTGTTCCAAATGCTCAAGATTATTTTCTAACTTGTATTTGTCTTGAGCTGTTTAAATTGGCCAACATCTGCGAAGATACTAAAAAGTGTTTCTGCTACTGGAAAATTATAATATTCTCCTTCTGCAACCTGCTTCATTGCTTCTCCTCTTTTCTACCCTGCTGAGCCTGCTTCTGTCTGCTTTTAGGTGACGTTAGCACAATTCAGACTCTCCAAAACTGCTGAACTTTGTCATACATGGTAATTTGTATAAACAAGACATTCTTTCAAGTCTCAAGTATTTTTTATATATCTCTATCAATATCTGTTTATATATACATATTCCTTATACCAGAACTGTTGGATAGATACATAACATGCCTTTTTTTTTTTTTCCTGCTGAGACCTTTGCATATTTATGGTTGTTCTTAGCTATATTTGGTTTGTATGATTGAGTCCTTTCAATTTAAACAAGAAGTGTTTAGAAAGAAAATGTTCTGAAGTGGGCCACGTGCTTTTCTCTTGTATGGCATTTTTGTTCGATTATACAGCAGCTGGTGTCAGTGGAACTGAGGTATTTAAAGAAAATAGACATCATAAACTCCAGAGGGTGTTGACTTAGGCAGCAATGCTAATACTTAACAAATGCCTTTCCTGGTCACAAGTAAATAGGACTCGGGAATTTTGGAGGTCTCTGGGTAGTTTCTTTACAACTGCAGAATACGTGCGATTGTGCCTCTTTGTGCTACGCTAAATTCTTAGGAAGAAAGGAGCTGTGACTTTTTCAAGGAAAGCCATAATGAATTCTGGTACAACTTCATTTTATATTTTTAGATCACAAGGCATAATTTACTTGCCCTTTTCTTATGGCTCTTGTTAGAATTCATGTTGCTTAATCTCCTTGCTTTGCTATTAAAACTCACCTTTGTATTTTCCACAGGCTAGGAGAGACTAATCTGAGCTCCTGGTAATTAGTGCTAATTTAGTTCTTTGTGCTCCATGAGTGGCCAACAAAGGCCTAATACAGAATGTGCGTATTTTATCTTCACAGTAAGCTAACAATCCAATCAATGAAAAGACATTTTTTTCTCCATAATTCCTATCTTGCTTTTTTCCCCACCCTCTCATCATATAAACCTGTGCGTGTATTGAGATAATAATGCTAAGAATCAATTTAACCATGCTACAGTAGTAATAGCAAGAGGCAAGGATCGATAGCAAGAGTACTTCTGCAGAGGCTGAGACGAAGGTTGACAAAAATGTCTTTTGAAGGAACAGTGTTTTCATCTGTTGCCAGAACGTAGCTGTTTCCAGGACTGTATTTAGCAACTGCTAACGCAACAGAGAAAGCCACCTCCCAGGATGGCATCTGAAGAGCATCCCAACTGAATGAAGACATAGCTTGGACTCTTGCCTTTGACATCCCTCTCTCCCATACAACCCCAACCACATCAACAGCTGCCTTGCTTTTCAGAAGCTAGCATTTTAGAAACTCATCCTACAGAAAGAATCTATTCCTCCCTTTAGGTTAGCATCTTAAGCCGGTGATACCTCCTGAATGAAGCCGGCAGTCTCATAGCCTGCAATACTTCTGTGCTCACAGAAGTCTCCCATCTATTCTGGCTGATAACTGTTCAATGAGCGGGGAAAAAATAGCTTGATACAGTCTGCCTAGCAAAACAAGTGGCTGTTGGGGAACGCGGGGTGCTATAGAAGGGATATATATGGACCTCAGGGTAACAACCAAGTTACTGAACCCTAAAGGTAGAATGTGTCATGTAAATTCCTGAATTACATGTGTCAATGTGGTGGATCATTTTTACCTGGATAAATCCTTCTTAATTTAGGACTGTGATAGGGATCTAAGACCGGGAGAAGTAGACAGTCAGTTGATGCAATTTGGGAATACATTTAAAATAGTAAGTTTATTGCATTTTAATGCGTGATTTTCAAACTTCATAGAAAGGTTTCCTTCTGAAAACTATGTTAGATGTAGATCTAAAACATAGGTAGGTAGTTTTGAGAAAAATGTGCAGGACCCCAGCTTTAATCCCAGACAGCAGTAATCAAACATCAGTAATGGCTTCCTGCCATTACCAGGGAAGAATTTCTGCTGTGGTTTTCTGCCTTGGAGTTCAAAGCGTGAATGTCTGTGCTCTGAAGTCAAACGGACGGGGAAAGCAGCAAGCGCTCCAGCTGAAACTCTGCTTAATTTTTGCATTTCATTTCCCTTTCCTGTACTGCTGTGAACACCCAAAAACGTTCCCATTGTTTTCATGGGTTTTGATTTTCAATGCCAGCGAAGGCTGAATTGTTTCCTGAGGTGACTCCGGTACTGCCTTTGGATCGCACAACAGAGGCATCTGCTAGTGCACAGAATCATACAGACTGAGAAGTTGTAGATAAGCCTTTGTATTTTACTTGCCAGTAGGCAAAGAATGGAAACTGTTCTCTCGCCCTCCTCTTATCTGCAATTGCATTTTGTGATGTGAAACAGGTTCAAGAGCTCGACTTCCTACTAGTACTGCACCTTGACAAAGATGTATGAGACTGCTAAGTTGTGGGATGTCTCCTTGGGTAAAAATCCTCTCCTCAACTGATAAGCATAATTGCAAAGATTAAAAAAAGATGTAAGATAGGCATAGTCCACTGTTGCAGAACAGATAAGCTTGAATGACAAAAAAGTGGCAGAACAAGCTGAGTATTTCTGAGTAAGAGTAGGAAAAAACCTGCAAAGTTAGTAATTGCAAATACTCAGATTGAGTGTTTCTGGGTTTTTGCATGCATGCAAGTACAGCAATACGTTGCTAAATCTGGTGGAATACAGTAGGAGCCGCAGTGTTCAGGGCAGTGGATTTGAAATCTCAGAAAATAGTGTTTCCAAGAACGTCTCTGTTCTTCCTAGCCTTGTGCTCAGGGACTCGCCATTCGCTTGATGTGGTTTTCTTATGCTGGGAAGTGTGTTATTGGTTCGCTCCCCCTGTGTGTATTTAAGCGACTTTCATTAGGAATGGAAATGTTTTTGATCGTTCTGTTGCTCCTTTTGTCTGCTAGTTCATCTTTTCTCCTCCACCTCCTTCCAGTACCTTCTGAACCCATTTACCCATTTCAAATACATCCGCAGGAACATTAGGTGCATCGACTCTCTATAAATGGCTCGGTGAGGTTATTGGAAATTGCTGGCTGTCTAGAGGGAAGGCATTCAAACTGATCTTCTCGTGGAGCGAAATGCAACCTCAGGCTGTGGTGAGAACACTGGAGGTTGTTCAAGAACATACGGAAGAAACTTAGGGTAGTTCAGGGGAAATAAAGATACTGCCAGGGAGAGGGATGGCAACAGGAGTAGTAAGGTAGTAGTGAAGTGGAAAGTCTTCAGGGACTTGGGGGAAACGGGGGGTGTGGTAGTGCGAGTGATTAGTGGGAATATGTCACTGGGAAGGGCGAAGAGCAAGGACTGTTCATGATGGATGGAGGTGTGCGTATGGGATGTAGGGCACAAATCCACAGGAGATGCTTTCTCGTTCCAGTGTGGGCAGGAAAACTTTTTTTTCCGGTGGCACCCAATTAATTGTGGTTCTGTTTGATAAATGTTAATATATTCCTGTCTCACAAAACTGCTGTGTTAGCATGTGTCTGGCTGCCATTTGTGAATTCAAACCAGCGGTTTTGCTGTGCAAGTAGGTCTGCTTTTCAAAAGCTGGGAAGTGAACTCGTGGTGACTTTTTCACTTTAGGTCAGCCTGCGGCTTCATTCGTACAAAAGCATTATGTCGGCAAATCAAGAAATTATTTCTCTCTCTAAATAGTTTACTGCTACAAAGACAAAAGTGTTTGGACACAGCTGGTTTTAGGATGTAAGATGCCTAAAAATATATTTTTCCCTGAAATTATTGGAGGTACTGCATCATCCTCATAGGTTGTACAAATCCATTTTTATAGGTTTTCATGGCAGTGGCTGCTTTAGCTGCTAAATATTGATTAAAGCATTTTGATATAAAGATGAGCTGCCAGTGAATCTTCTGTATGCAAAAATTAAGTAAAATTGAGCTTAACTGTGTTAAAGGCAAGATGGTCGTGCTCAGTCAGTTTACATTTACAGAGTAACTGTGCTGCAGTACGTATTTCTAGAATGTGCTAAGACTTTATGTATGTTATATAGTCCAGTACAAAAGGTATCATTTGGTGATGACTTAATTTAATCTTGTAGATTTAATAAATCTTTATTAATGCTATTATTTTGAAGCTTCTTTCATTGACTGTGTCAGTCAAAACTAAAAATTGGGCAAACAGGACTTGCAGATTTCAAGCTGCAAGTCATGAAGTAGTTAATGCACATAATTGATGAGCAAATGGGAAAAGCATACATCTGATAAATAATACATGCATAGAAATTGTAGCCTGCCTACAAAGAACCATGAAACAGAACTGAATAAGCAACAAAATTGGAAAGATATTCACTGTTACTTGAATTATTTTTGCAAGCATCCAAGATCATTAAGGGTATAAACTAGAGATTACAGCGTTACATTACTATTAATAAAATGCCCTTCACTTTATATTTAAAGGAGTTACCATATGGCTACTTCTGAGTCCTGCTGTGAATCTGGTTTTGATGAAGCATATGTTTCTGCTTCCTATCTCCTTTGGTTTAAGTGTGCAGCAAACCCAACTTGTTTCCTAGCAGCTGGATATGTATCACTGGTATCTCCACAGGGTAGCGTGCCTGAGGAGTCATTGTATTACTTGATGGAGACTTCTTAGCCGTTTGGGGTTTTCTTTGGTGCGAGCGCTCTTCCGAATATCTGAGTGTTTCTACATCAGGTGAGGAGACCACAAAGACGTTCTTTGCTTGGATGCATTACTCTGTTTGCATGTGTCTTTCCGTTTAGAGACCTTTTTCCAGCTGTCCTGGCCAAGGGATAGGTGAACACAGCTCGTTCCAGAGTTCATTAGCACTGCTCCAAGCATCAATTAGTAGTGAAATAAGAGCGTGGAGGTAGTAGTGGGATAGCAGTACTTCCGCAAAATGAATCATTTTCATCTACCCTCGGGGACATGAGGAATTGCCTCCCAAGTGCTTCCACTATAAACTCAGAGAGATGAAACCACTGTTCTCCATGATAGCAGCTTGTTCTGCTGTAAGTAAATCACCTGCTCAGTCTATGCTGTTGTATCTGTAACAATTCATCGGTTCATCAAGAGAATGCTGCTGAGGCCCTGAGTACTATTATAAAACAAAACAACAACAAAAAAACCCCTCTGACAAATCTAGCCTCAAAATAAAGAACACAGATAGAGAGCTGCAGCTTTATTTTCCAAATGCTAGTGAAGAGCCCTGTAGTTAAATTTCTGCATTTGAAGTACTATTGGATGTGAAAGCTTGTGCAGCTGAGTACAGGAGGAGTCTGACTGACTGTCAGCTTTCGTTTATCAGTCAAAGGGTATTTCTCTATTCATGTAGTATAGATCAGAGTGGCTGCAACCCAGGGGGCCCACTTTAAATCAGTCTGGGTATTCATGACAGTAGGAGAGAGGGCTGTGGAGGAATGCTTTTGCTTAGCACGCGATGTGGGTTGGTGCCAACCGCTGAAATGGGGAGAGTCGCCCCGGGTCTCCTCTCAGTAACAACATAGTAAAAGTATTCAGATGAAGAACTTGGGTGTAGATACCTTGGAAGTTACAGTACTGTACATATAAAGCGTAAATTCTTTTCGATAATGCTTTGGGTCGTGCTTGCTTGCTGGCAAATGCTAGCAAGCATGGTTGGTTCGTCCATTGGCATGAACTTTTCAAGGTGAAGGGTTTTCAGCTGGCTTTTCTGCACATCACGAGTCGCTGTATTTCTCACTGTCTCCGTTCCTTGTCCGTGTAATGGGGACGTATACCTTGCTTTTCCATGCTTTGTCTCGTGTCTGTCTATATTGAGTGCTGTTTGTGGCAGATACAATCTCTTACGAGTGGGTACAAAACTACCTGCATCTCCAGGTTTGGCTGGGGCTGCTGAATACTAATAAAAGGGCTGATCAAAACCATTTCTGAGGCTGTCATCACCTGAATTTTCCTTTGAGTTTGTTTTCTATGAAGAAACTGTCTTAGTAAAAACAGGCAAAGAAAGCCCTGCAAAAAGATGATGCTCAAAAATGTAAATGTGGTTATCTATCAAATCTCGTTCTTTTTCAGCAGACCTTGTAGAGAGTTCCCAATAGCTGTCAACATAAATATGGTTATGGACCAACAGCCAACTCCAATTCCCCCCAAACCATAGAATAAATTAATTCTTTCAGTCCTTCTGGAACACAGCGAGGTGGTAAACAGGAGGAAACTGAATCCCATGTGCTACTTTGTGTTTTTTTGTTTGGTTGGTTTTGTTCGTGTTGTTGGGGTTTGGTGGTGGGGTTTTTTTGTTTGTTTGTTTGTTTTTGTTTTCAGAAAAGATACATCCTAATTATATCTACTAAAAAAGAATTAAAAAGAAGTTATTCCCAGTGTACTTCAGTCAGATACAAGACTGGAGATTAAGAGGGGCTTTAGTCTCAGCTCATTAATTGTGCAGCGTAAGGATATACAAGCAGGATTTTTGTACCTTACCTCCCCCATGCTGTGGACTGAAAGATCTCCAAGCTACGGTATGTAGTAGATGTTGCAGACATTCTTTAATGTTTGTAACATACACAGAAATCTTGGGTGAATTGTGCCTCAGAAGTGTCAAGTATCTCACAATATTTCAATGAAAATTTAAATTCATTGAAATTGTTCCTGTGGTTTGGAAGGTGACGGCCTTGATCGTAAGGAGAAATAGGTAGAGTACTTGTAGAGAGTAGGTTACTAAACTATTACAGCCCTTTGTTTCTTGCCAAGAATTAAGAGTTATACGTGAGCATATTTAAAAATTAAAAATCCATCAATTAATCAGAAGTGATAAAATATTTAACAAGTGTACTGCAGACGGCAGATCGTTCCGACTAATGCAATAAACGTGTTCACAATTTTTCGAGTTTCATACGCTGCTGAGGATGTCGGGAGGTCCTCCGTGCCCGGCTAATCCTGTCTCTGCACCTTGGCGGAGGCAGAGGGGGGGAGTTCAAGCTGGGCTTTGGCGACGGGCCATTTCTCTGCTCCCATGTGTAAAGAGCAACCCCTGCTCCCTTCCTTGTTAGAGGAGTAACGCTCTTTCCCTTTCCACGGTAGAAAAAGCAGCTCAGCACGGCAAACCGCATCCCCATCCCAGTAAGGCAGTGGCCCCTGGTGACCTCCCTTCCCTGGATCTGCTGCAGAGGAGCTGGATGGTTGCAGCGGTGAGGTGTGGGAGGAAGAGGCAGCCTGACCCAGAGAGGTGGGTTAATGCAGCTTTCCCAGGGAATGGCCGAGACGTCGGCGTGCTGCAGGTGCTCGGTCGCGGCAGCAATACCGTGCCTGAAGGCTGCTCCTGGTTTTCTCCCGCCACTCGCTTTTACAGTGAAGAATCATGTTCTGCTGAAAACCAGCACGTAATTATTTCGTCTATAAAAAGAAGAAGGCGATCTTGTTAATGTAAGCGGTAGAGCAATAAAACAGTAAATCCTATGTATAGAAAAAACTACAGTAAATAAAAAAAAACCAAAAAACAACACAATAATAACATATTCCTGTATAGCATTAGGAATTTTTTAAAATCGCTGAACCTGTTTTGTGACCGCTCAGGAAAATTAAATAGCTGATCTCTCTCACGGCCAGCTAATGAAATGCCTAATTACTCAATGCAGGAAAGTTTTTGACGGGTCACATTCAAAAAATCTTTTGTGTTTTGCCAGTCACAGTGCAAGTGGGCTTTTAATACCACAAGCATGTCAGTCCTAACAAGTTCCCTGGAAAGCGTTAGCCTTTCTGTAAGACTGAGCTTTGCCTTATAAGCTCTCCGGGAGTTGTAATGCAGCCTGTTGGCGATAGCTGTCAGGGTGTCCCAGTTTACTTCTATATCAATTGGCTATATCCAAGCACCATCTGCTTGAAACCTTCTGCTGCAAGTGGAAGTTTACACTTGAAACAGTACGAGATCAGATCAAGACTTTGCTGCGCATCTTGATCGTTAAGTATTTAGGAAGCAGAAGGAGAAATAGCAGGATATTTTATCTTTGGATGCAGATTTGCAGGTAGATTAATATTAGTCTTCTGAAAAAAATTCTTGCATATACAGGTTAAAATACTATGTCTCCTTTTCTCAGCACCATAAAATGTTTGTCTTCTGTTATATACTATAACAGTTTTTAACTTAAGAATTATCTGAGATTTTAAAACTATATTCTAGGATATGCTGACTGTGAATTAGCCAAAACCAGTGAGATGAATTGTGCAGCAAACCCAATTAATCTTTACTTTTTGCTTCAGTGGTTTAAAATAAAACCCCCAAACTTTCCCATGATCTTTAAGAAAAACACTGCCACATCAGGGACTTCAGAAGGAAAACTCTTTTTGTTAGCTCGCAGCGGGGAATCAACTCCCAGCAAGCCAGGAGGATAATGCTATCGGTAAATTGACCAAATGTCCTTGCCTCCCCCATCCGCTAGTATTTGAAGGGTATTATCCTTGCTAAACTTGTCATCCACTTTAAATGGAAGTTGGACTGCAAATGTAGATACTCTACTTAAAGTGACTTTTGAAGAGTTGCCTCTGCAGTTTGGGGGTTGGATTTAATTCTTTAAGCCATGACTCTGCTGCAGCTTTATTTAATCTCTGTTTATTTGCTTTACCGTTCTCCAGTTTATAATCTAGTCAGCGTGTAAGGAAGCTACTAATGAATAAGCAAAGTAGACAGAAAACATCTTGGAGGGAAAAAAAGCTGAAACGCTGAATATCAATCAGATTCAGTAAATTTCTTTCTTGAAGTAATCAGAAAATAACTGGCACTACTGTATGTCGAGGAGCAGGAATAACCTTTTTGACATGGAATAGAAAGAGTGATGTGCTAGAATATTTAGTGAAATTGTGGTCCGTCCTCTCCAGCCAGTGCATTCCACATAATTAGGGCTTGAATTGTGAAAGCTTCTGTTTGTTGTTGCTGTCAGTTGCCCATTTGACTCCTCTGTTTTGTCCTATTATAGTATAGTCATTATAAAGCCAGAGGAACCCAAATGTTTGTTAGTCTTATAAATATCATTGCTTCCTCATTTAGACGCTTGATGATGCAAATCTCTTGCAGCCAATAAATAGGAACCACGGTCTTCAACAGCTTTAGCTGAAGTCAACTGATGCAGCATACAAGGCACATTTTCCCCTTTTAGCATGTATATAATAAATCTATCTCTGAATATGTAACTATATACATTATATATATAATGTGACTGGGGAGAGAATGTGTGGTGTGTATGTCCTTGCTGAAACGATCTGACACTTTGATGTAGTTGCTGTAGCAGACCAGAAAAATTATTTCTTCGTTAAGTCTTTTACTTTACTAATCTACTGACATTTCCCTGAAACACCGGTAGAAACATCTTCTGAAGATCAAAAACACAAAGCAGAGTCTGCTGTTGGCGTACTGCACGGCGCAGGGATAGTGACTTAGACTTGGTTGTGGTTCCTTATTGCTTATTTTTCATCTCTAGGATATCAGCTCTCTTTCCCTTCCAGCAGAACACATGCATATTTGATCGGTTTGCATCAGGAATTCATCCTTTCTACTTCAGGATGTGTGAAGGACCGGCAGCTGGGGATTTCTACCTATGGCATATCTTCCTACCTAAGTGTGCATTACAGATCAGCAGTTTATCACATCAGTGAGGTATTACGATCTAAACCCATGGCTTTATGAACCAGAAAGCCCTGTACCTCTGAACCAGAGGTGTTTTAGTAAATTAGACAGTACATAGTGCTCCTCAGTTTCAAAGTAAAAATGAGATTCTGTGAAAGAACTGACTTAAGCTGAGCTAAAGAAATTTAGCTGTTTAATAACTCCACTGCATACATACAAACATGTCACTCTGGCTTTTGAACGTGTTGCCTTTAGCAAGCCGAACAGGATGAAAGCCCAAAGCTTTCAGAGGCAGCTGGAAGTGGAGCGAGTGGTTGGCTGTGGTCTGTTCTCCTTAAGATCTAAAGGGAACCAATATCACAGCTTGGAATGGGGATAGTGACTTTTTGCCTTCCTACAGCATCAGTTTTGACCAGGATTACTTTGACCTCTTTACTTTGTGTTCCGTGTCATGGAACCCTCAAGAAAGAGGTGGGTTGTTACACAGCTGTCGAACTTCATTCTGGAAATGGTCCCGTATCACTTTGGGAATTTCCAGGAGTGAATGGAGAGCTAAGGAGAGAGAAAAGAAACCAAACAATTGTTAGAATTTCTTCTCTAAAATCTCACGTGCCAGTTCTATAGGATGAAGATAGCACCACAATGTGTTTGCCTAGACTTTTGAATCAGAAAGTAAAATAAATTTTAAAAAACCCCATTATTTCCTCCCCAATAGAATATGACCGACTTAGTCTCCTACCGAAAGATCTTTGTCTGTGCTCATGTATTAGTATTTTTGTCACTCTTTGTATGTGAGATAATTAATAATTTTGATGTTTCCAGGCAGAAGCCTGACTAAACTCAAGCCTGACATGAATAACTGTCTGGACTCCCTCTATCAAGAGATCACCTTCCCTTGAAACTGTGATATTTAGCTTTGAGAAGGTTGTCTCTGTTGATCCGGATGATCATAATGATCCTAACCTCCAAATATATTTTCGTATTAAACTCCACTAAAGGAAAAGGTTATTTTTCGGCATTTTCAAATCTTTGGATTTGCACAGGTGAGAGGTAATAATGGACAGAAAGAAATGAAGGGAAATGCTTGAGAAGTGTCCTAGCTTTTAAGAAACAATCTCCTATATATTTCCAGGTGGCTCAGCAAGAGACATGAAATGTTAATTTTCTTCTCTGGGATTTGGGAGTTTGTGCTTTGTGGAGACCTTGAAAGATAATCTAAACTGACTAGAGTCTGGTCCCATGCATTGATTATGATAAATTAATGAAGTAGCTAAAAGGGAAGTCCAATTTTAAAAATGTGCTAACAGCGAACAAAGGAATTGTCTCTAAATCCTGCACAATGTGTGCTTTTTTTTCTCTTTAGGGAGGAAAAGTCTGATGCTACTGTGGGAATCACATTATTAGGCATGACACCTATAATGAGGGCTTTTGCCCATTAGTTTAATCTACTTTAAAAGGAAGAGAAGGGAAAACAAAAATTATGGCAATATCATAAAGACAGTGTTTTTCATATCCTATGCTGTCAACTCAGCCCTAAGGATAGATACGGTGTCTGTTGAAGGCAGTGCTGAGGAAGTGGAGTTTTCACCTTGGTCTACACCAACACCATTGCTTTAGCGGTCTATCAGTCTGGTTTGCTTGCCTGAGGACAGTGTCAAGCAGACGCTACAGCATGGGCTGCTAATTTCGTAGTTTCTCACTGTCAGAGCGAGGGAGATGCAATTCAGATTATGAATGACCATTTACAGACCCATTTAGAATGTGTAAATCAGTGTAAGGTTTTATTTAAAAAAAAATTATCAATATCTTTTAATAAAAGTAGTCATATTTTTATGTGATACCAATGGTTCTCTAAAGCAACAGACAATAGGAGAGATTTACTGTGGGGATGTCTGACACGTTAACTGCATTGAGTCTTGTGAAAATATACCCAAAGGGCAGTACTGGAGACCTAGTGACCTAGAAATTGTAGCGGCTATCCTTTGACAAAGTCAGAAAGTACGGCACTGTACAGCAAAGGGCTTTGGGGTTTTAAAATAAAAAGTAATTGAAACAGACTTGCCCTCAGATGACCCGGCTAACCATGTGTTTAGAAGTCCCTGTTGCTCCATTAGAAAACACTTGCAGTTTCTGACTCTGTGGATGGAGAGAGCAAAGTTTGCAGCTGAGACAACATGCCTGGTCTCTAGAAAACATTTTCGGTTGCTCTGCTGTTCACGCCTGTGGCAAAGTGAGGTATTAATCGAGTGACAAAATTTCACGCTCAGTACCTATCAGAACAGGCTCAGCTTAATACAATTACTACCATTCAGACAACCTTAAGAACTTTGTAAAGAAATTTAATTCAGCTGTTGCATGCACTGGCTGAAATAAAGGTGGAGCCTTCTAGGAGAACACCTCAGCCTGCATGTGTGAGCTGCCGTGGAGGAGGGGAAGGGGTGGCATTATGAACCCCTGAGCGAGAGGGATGAATACCTCCTGTGGGCTGGATTAGTGTGTGTTTGCCTGGTGTTTTTCTCACTCTGCAGGATGGATGATGATTTTCCCATATTCTGTGGTAAAAATGGCAATCAAATCCACAAGCAAAAAAAAGACAGTCTGATAACCCAAATAATTACTGCCAAAAAATTTCAGCGGCGTGCACCTTGCAAGCGTGTTTTTGATAGAAGGGAGTCGCTCAGACTGTGTTTTCTTAACCAGGTCTGTACAGCCATTATATAGCTATTATATATAGCTATTGTTATAGCTATAGCTGTCGTGTTTATGATCTCCCAACAAACGGCAGAAACACACAGTACGGTGTGGAAAATGAGTTCGTAACATGAGGTGGATTTTGGAGAATACCAGTTGAAGAAGAGTTTGGTCTTTGGAACAAGAGTGTTAAAAAGATACTTTCCAGCTAAAGCGTTGGCACTGGGTGACTTACCATGAAGTTGAAAGTTACCTACCTGATCGGGAATGAACCAACAAGAAAAGACAAGGAGAGAATATTGTGTGAGGCACTCTCACTGTCACAGTGCTTAAGCAGTTGAACAGCAAGATACAAGATGCCCAATTACAGAGCTCTCAGTCCAGTACAGAGATTTGAGTTGTGCTTTGTGGTTGGTCTTTTACAGCTGGCGAAATTATGCTCACTCCTCCTCTCTAAAAATCTCTGAAACTATAAAAGTCGATGCTGTACTGCACGAAGTGTAAGAATTACGGGTGGCTGAGGCAATACCTTTTTTTCAGCATTTCTTGCAGGAGCATGGAAGCTCAAGCCTAACGAAATTTGTATTTCTTTTGGATCATCCTTCAGTTTTTTTGAAACTACTTGACCTTACTTAAATCCGTGTAATCTGAATACATGATCACTCCAAACACTCTGAATGACAGCCCAGAACATTTTACCTTTTAGTATTGCAAGAAAAGACTTTCTCGTTTCTTTCATTGCGGATAATACTTGTACTGCAAGACTTTGGGAGTATTTTATTTGATGGATAAGAAAAGTTTGTTAATTTAGTTCACAGCAGCTCTAACAGTGAGCTCCTTCTGCTGAATGTGTACTGCTTCCACTTGTAGAAGTACTGTGACCCAGGAGCAAGGCTTGGTTTATATAGGCAGTACATTTCTTCTGACCATCTCGGGTGCCGAAAGTGGCTGTCAGCCTGCATGCATTCTGGGGTAGTTTTCAGGCTTGCGTTAACTTCCATCCATCTGTGGATTTGCAATAAGCTCCAGTCACAAATAGTTCCCCGCGACTTTTAAGCGGTATTGTTTCCCTTTATAGAAACAGGTGCTTGGCTGCGAGCAAATGATTCAGTATGTTACCACGTGATCTGTGGC
The DNA here is from genome assembly GCA_027564655.1 of Leptodon cayanensis. Taxonomy (NCBI): domain Eukaryota; kingdom Metazoa; phylum Chordata; class Aves; order Accipitriformes; family Accipitridae; genus Leptodon; species Leptodon cayanensis. The sequence continues at coordinate 25,891,761 of JANXJC010000021.1, read as the reverse complement.
TTCTGGAGTGGGTGGATTTAAACTCATGTTAAAAAAGAGAGAAATCAATTAGTATTCAAAATTATTGTGTCAGCCTCTTTGCAGTAGAATGATGACTGATAAAAGTACAGCCTTGACAGTCTTAGGTCTGAGTTTGAAAACTTGCAAGTGTTCCCGGGGAGGAAGTCGTTATTGCTGGAGGCTTTTTTTATGTATTTCTACTGTTCTGGTTGCAGGTCAACTCAATTCTCTGTTTGAAGTCCCAAGATTGAATGCTGAATGAAAAAAAACAGTTTGCATACCACCTTGGGATTGTCGAAAGGAAGCGCTCTAGTTCTCTGACAGTTGTATTTTATAAACATTGCACCGAGGTCAAATCTAGGCAAGCACATTGTGAAAATATATGGCAAAGATTTAGAGATTTCCTGGCAATAATTTTAACGTGTCCTGTTTTATTAGTTCTCATGTAGTTGCTTCTCCAGAGATTGCTTCATTCATGCAGTACTAGTTTTCTACAGATACTGAATTAATTAAGCAAGGACAGTGTAGGAAAGTTGTGTGTGACTTGCTCTTAGGAATTAGTTTTCCTCCAAAATCCTATTATAATAGTGTTTTCCTGCTCTGAGGCTTTACATACTCCATTTAGTCTGGATAAAAAGACTTACTGATGTGGATGGTTAGGAAGAATGCATTGGTAGTTTTTTTCTTTCTCTTTCAGTTCATATTCATTGAAACCTAGGGGTTAAGCAAAAACATGGTTTGCCCTTCTGGATTTATTTGAAATAGGAATAAATTACGCAGCTTCAGAACAGGAAGAAATACAGTCAGAGTATTTTCCCTTTTATGATATGAAAACTGATTCAGGTGATTATTTCTTGCGGGAAAGGTTGTTGTCGCCTCAAGTTTTTGAGGCTGTTCTTGATGTGTCTTTAGGTAGCTGATGAGACCCTGTAACTGAAATGAAACTGAGGCATCGGATGAGGCTGTCTCTACAATGGGAACTACTTAACCCAGTAAGCAAAAGTAACTTTGGGGTTTGGAGTGTGAAGCGTTGATTCAGAATCCAGGTTTTTCATCCTGACCATCACCGTCTCGCTTGTGGGACTTTGCGTCCCCACATCCATCAGCTCTTATCTTCAGATTTAGCACTCGGGAGAGATGCTCTGTTGTTTTGCACTCACACAGACTACGTTTGTACTAAATAAGATTCAGGGAGTGAACTCAACCATGGTACTGCTGATTGTCCACCCCCCCTGTTAGCAGGTCCTGGGGCAGTTTATCCCTCTGATGTGCTGGGGCAACATGCGCCAGGGACTGTTCTTCCTTGGCTCCCTTCATTCTGCACTTTCCTCTAGCACTACCTCAGTGCGTTTTGAAACCTCAGGCACCCCTGGATGCCCTTTATGCCACAGCCCAGGGCATGAAACACACATCCCCAAATTCCCTGCCATAAAACTTACTGACTGCAATGCAGTCATCGCGTTATTTCAAGCACTTAACGGCCAGCGAATGATTCCTGGCCCTGTTTTATTTAGCTGTAGTCAAGGAGACTAGAAAGATTGGGCCGTGATTCACGAGTGGAGATAAAGCTGGCAGGGTCTGGTTTTTCCTCGTCCCCAGGGAAACAGAAAGCAGCTCTAAGTGAATGGGCAGTTTCTGCTCAAGATGGAAATTCATCAGTGCTTAAAAATGCAGCATCGCCAAGTGCGGGTCACTAGTGCTGGGTACTGACCCTCAATTCCTGCGTTGCAGTGAAGGCTTCCACTGTGGCCCTTTGCAGAGCAGTGGTGGTCATGGCTTGTCCTAAAATCATGGTCTAGCATGACAGAGGTTCACGCAATTTGGGGCGGTTGGCAGCGATTTCTACAAGCAGTCCACAACAAGTTGGGTTTGGAAGAGCTCAAAATAGAAATAGGAGCTTATTGCTTCGTAGCCCGTGCAAGGGAAATGCCAGGGAAATCTCACCTCTGTTTCCTTGCCTAGTGTCAGTGTGCTCTCCAGCCAGCCGCAGTCTGGGAATTCTTGGGAATAAGGTCTTTACCTGATGTGACTGAACTTGGCAGAGGCTCCCCAAATCCTGACTGCCCGATAGAGCAAAATGCCTGTGTCTCTGCTCTGTCAGACTCTTGAAGCGAGAGAGCTAGACTTTCTGTTTGTCCTCGTGTGACATAATTTTTAATAACTCTGGTAAAAGAGAAGATATTCTGGTCAGTTCATAGTCTATTGTTTTGAGGGAAAGAAAGCCTCTTCCACCCTTTCCTTCCTCCCCCGAGTGAGGAAAAGCAGAAAGCAAACTGCTTAAGGTGAGACAGGTCCTTAGAAGGGAGAAGTCCTTGCTCATGGTAGAGATTTGAGCAGATCCTCGGGCTGAGCTTAGTTAGTAAGCTGGACTTAATATCTGTAGGCTGACTGACTTGTCAGAAGGCTGCTGGTGGCCATTCATCATTTCAAGGTTAATGCTTTTGATCTGCAGAGGCCGGATGCTTTTCCCTCGTGCAGCATGACAAGTCCTGTGCATTTTATGAAAATGAAAGCATGCGCTGCCTCTCGGCGCGGTGACTCCTCCGATGAGTCAGAGGATTTGCTGGTGAACTGGCAAACCGAGTGCGTGCTTCTCAGATGTTTCCAGTTCAGTTTCTGTCTGAATAGCCTTCCTGAATAATTGTTTACTTTTGAATTACAGGAATATGCTTTAGCATCCAAAAAGTAATAGAGAGAGGCAGAGTTGCTGGGAATTAACCAAGCATGTACAGTCAATTCAGTGTATTCTTCTCTTCCTAGTAGTAGTTTTTCATTATGCTAGTACTTAGGAAGTTTAATGCTTGTGAGAGTTACCAGGCTTGGAAACTCTGGAAACTGGGTTGAAACATGCAGCACAAGCAACAGCAGCAATGTTGTCTTCACGCTCATTGACCTCACCGTAGAGCTAAGTGCTTAAAGTTGGGTGCTGTTCACTTCTTACTCTTTAATCAGTCTGTATTTATTGTGAGGTGGACAGTTTTGCGTTAAGAACTGAATTTATCTTGAAGAAATAGTCAATAGCTTTCTAGAATGTTGTTTTATTTTCTCCTTTAAGACTCGTGTTTGTTGTTTATTTTGGAAGAGTGGAAATCGTAACTTCATTGTGAGAATTTCCCTTTAGTAGAATCAAGTCATCCGGTTCCTTGCATATTGGCAATTGCCCTTTTTGTACAGTAATACTGTGATAACTTAAATTTTTTAAACATAGGGAGAGGGGTTGGATGGCTATTTGTATTATCAAAAAAGTGAACCTCATTTCCAGCGTCAGGGTAGTAATTTCCTCAGATATCTCACCACTGCATAATTTTAAGGAACTTTCTGTGATTCTGCAGAGAATCTCTTGTAATAAGAAATTAATTCATCTTTCTTTAGACCTTTTCAGTGTAGACATAAACATTTGAACTGATTGCCTTAGGCTCCTTTTACAGTTAAAGAACAGAAATAAGCATTTTTAGGAAGTGATTCACCTGAACTATTTTAGGTACACACTGTGGGATGAGCTCAAGTATGTTGTAGCGATGCTGTTTCTCCCCTTTGATGGCAAAGGGAGGCCTAGCTGGTCCTGGCTTTCAGCATATCATAATCATTCTTTCGGTACATCCTGTGTCCTACGTGGATTTTTGTTACGTGCAAGGTGATCTTTTGTCAAGCTAACTTCTTGACTAATACGGCCTTCAAGTATCTTGGGCATCTATTGTTGTGCTTGCAAGTACAGTAAGATCAGGACTATTTTTCTTCTTTTGTACCTTTTAATACTTGCCTGCGTTCTGCACTTGCGTGCTCCTTCAGCAACAGGAGGTTTAGACCAGCTCAGTCTGCCTTGTATGAGTGAACCCTGCAAGTCCCTTCAAACCATTGAAATTCTGGTGTGGGGTTGCCTTGGAAATAGCAAATAGAGAATGATGTGTAGAAACTGCAGAAAAAATGTCAGAGAAAATGCCTTGCACGGTTGAAAGAAGTAGTCATATCCATCAAAAATATGGGAAGAAATTAAGCTTGTATGGCGTTTTTTTATTTTTAGTGTCAGTTTTGCCTAGTAACAGCTGATGATAGGTTAGATGAAATCATATGTGTGCCTGGGCTGTTGCAGTTTTCCTGTCTTAATTAACCTGTTAGGTTCTCCTCAAGGAAACTATATCTTTTTAAATAGGGCTGCCTGGCTGCTGGCCTATAGGCCGGGCCATCAGACTTGCTCTGATTCCCTTCTAAGTATACCTGAAGATCTTATCATGCTCATACAAGTCTGAAAAAGGCTCTATTTGCTACAAAGAGATGGCCCGGTAACGCAGTTTAGATTGTATTGCAAAGCTTAGATTTATTTTTTTTAATCCATGTCTCGGGCGGCCCTTCATTTGCTTCTTTATAGAAGCGAATAGCATTACAGCTAGAAATGGTTTGCAGGCAGATTTCAAACTGTGCCCAGTAAAGACCAGTGAAGAGGATATGTAGCCTGAGAGTAACTGAAGTATTTGGTCTGGCTTTAATAATCTGCGTATCTAAATGATGATATTATAAAATGGAAAGAGTGATGATAAGAAAATGTCTCCTGTGCTTGAATGCACAAGGAAAAAAATAGTTTGCTTTTGATCTGTTGTTTTCCTAGCTAGACTGACAGCTGGCTGAGAATTATTGGATGTGCTGCATTGCCACTCTTCATTTCCTTCATCGGGAACATGCTGACTTGTTTATACAGGAACATGTTTCTTCTTCGAACACAGTGGACATCCGCGTTTCTTCTCCGTAGAGGGATAGTTCATTGTTATATCCCAAAGGCTATAAATATGCTACAGTCTACAGCATATTGGCTTAAGCCTTTATTTAGTTGCTGGTGAGCAAGTCAGTTATCCATAACATCCACATAAGATGCTGGATAACTGAAGAAGTAAGCCTGTGGCCCGTATTCTGAAATTGGAAAAGAAATTAAATTGTGATACTAACAATCCGCTGGCTCACGTCTGGGCTCAGCTGCCTTTGGTGGAGCGAGGAGACCTTGTGCCTTACCTCGTACCTCCCAGGTGACCGCAAGAGAGTGTGTGTCACTCCTTTGACATACCTGCTCCTTCCAGAGACCAGCAGCTCCACGGCGGTGAAACTACCGAGGAGCTTCTGTTGGTTTTGCCTGAGATTTGATCCTTAACTTTTGTTTGGACTGACCTTTGCTGTTGTGTATTATGAATAGGATTAGTGTTAGTCCAGCCTTGTCCACTGAGGACAAAAGCAGAACTCCCATTAGTCTGTAATCACGCTTACACTCTAGTCCATTGCTTCAGATATCCTTCTGCCTTTTTAACATACAGGTAAGGTTACGGAGCTCAGTGGATGTAGCGAAGATGTCAGACCTAAACTCAGAAAACCTGTACTTGTATTTTTTTTCCTGGCTCAGACTCAAAGCTCAGTCACTCTTGGGGAGTGCAGGGCGGTATCCGTTCTCTCTTCTGCTCTCTATTTAAAATTAATAGCTTCATTCTATTGGCTTAATATAGCTCAGTTTTTATCACTGCACAATCCCAGAATGTCTTTGGGTATTGTCAGCCACGAACACAGGAAATAATCCCTCATTAATCTGAATTATCTAGACACAGCACAGGCTAGCTAGGCCGGTGCTTAAATAGTATTGTCCTGACAAGGGCTTCCTGTTTAGTACGGGAACGTCGAGGCACCCGAGATGAAACCGTAGCAGCAGATCCAGAATTCATCTCAACGGGTGTAAGGAGCGGGTGTAAAACTCCCAATCCAACAAAAATAAAACACTAGCTTCTGGCCACTGGCAAGAGTTTCCCTTAAAGAAAGGTATCCAGAGAGTTGCTCTTCACACGGCATGTAATATTTGGGTTTTTTGCAAGGGAAAATGCTAAGCTTAAAGATTTCTTCTGCTTTTCCTTAACGACGCCGGCCAGATGCGTAGCGTTCGGCAGAAACGCGTGGAGAACATTTGCAAGGCGCGATTAAAGAAGGGCCGGGGGTATTCTGGGGAAGCCGTGGCGCCAAGCGTTGGGCAGCGCTCCGCTCGCCGGCGGGCCGTGCCGGCGGCGGATGCCGAGGCCTGCCCTCTCCTCTGTCACCCGTGGGCTGCCTTCGCGTGGCCCGACCTCCGCGGCCGTGGCCAGGCCAGAAGCCGTCTCCGAGGAGGCGAAGAGCCGGCAGGTTCGAGGCTGACGGGTAGGGTTTAGCGCATCCGAGGGGTTTTACCTCTAGGCCTTTCCTAGAGGTGACATGCTTCACGCAGATCCCCGTGTTGCTTCTCCCGCCACTGTCGCTGCGGACTTGGGCGCTGGCGTTGTTCCGTTAGTAGCGCGTTTCCTCTGAGTAAATCAAATACGGAGGAGAACGTTTAGCAGTGGCCGATCGTGCGCAGCGGTAACAAGGTAGACGTGTTCTCTGGCCCGAGATGTGCGTGGCACTCCAGTCTGGAAAATTGGAAGGAAAAACTAAGATCATTTCTTGAAGAAACGAGCGGCCCCGGAGCAATATTCTTCATCGCGTGCACTTCGCTGCGTGGGATGTGCTGTGATGCAGGTAACTCTATAATTTCTGAAGAATTTCTCGATTCTCTGAAAGAGGGTTAGTTTTCAAATTGCCTATAAACATCCAGGGTGATACCGGCCGTGCTCAACACGGGGCAGCCCCGGCCTCTCCTCCAGAGACCCCCGCTGCCAGCACCTCGCCAGGGTGACCCCGTACAGATTGCGTACAAAACTGTGCTGCAGTTGCTTTCTGGTGGATAATATCTTTCTCTCTCTCCTTTCCCCTGTTTGTTTCATGTATTTAGAGTCTGATGGTTTGAGGCAGGATTGTTTATAGTTTTCTGGCGGCTGGGCATAACTTCCAGCTGTCCTCCATGTCGGCTCAGCTCTGTCTCTGCTGGCAGTTGGCACCTGAGATGGTGGAAATGGGGAGGGATGTCTTCTGCTGTGCTCTTGAGCGTGGCTTATGTGTACTTCAGCGATGGTTGCGTATTACAAATGGTTGTAATGAAGAGAGTGAACTTGGGGTCTGGCTGACTTTGGCACCAGTTCGTGCTGGCCTCACTTTCTGTGGGGTTCGTGGGGGTTTTTAGACGTGATTTGGTTTTGGCTCTTCTCATATGAGACATTTTGCATAAGATCTCACCATCTGAAATCTTGCCGTTCCCTTTGAAATGTATTCTCTTGTTCATGTACGAACTTGCCAATAAAAGAGAAATATAAGAGCTTCTAGGTCATTGAATACCAACCCCGGGAGATGCCTGTTAGTGCTCTCCTCTCTTCCCTTTTCCGACCAAGGCAAAGTCTTGAATTTCAAGCACTTAACCTGTGCTGCTCTAACTTTTAGAGTATGTTGGGAACAGAATCACAGGATTTTGGGGCAGGGCCCAAAGCACAGGGGTAGCTGCAGGGGTCAGAAGCCAGGAGGGGTCCTTATGCCCCTTAGGTTAGACTTTGATAGGCAGGCGAGAGACACTTTAACTTCTTGCTCTCTCTAATCTGTCATTTAAGAATGGTGCAATAAGTATGTCCTTGATGTTTCTGCATGGGTGTTAGAAAGTATTCTGTACAGCTAGGCGCTAGAAAAAATGTTCCACATCATCAATTTATTAAGACTATATCCATTTTTTTTTCTTACCGTGTCTGTGGAGTCGCCATCTCCCAACCCCCTGTAGTAACCTGAGAAGAGAAAAGGATATGCCTTACTGATGCTAGACATAAGCCCTTTGTATAAGCAAAATTACCATGTTTAAGCATCTAATCCCATACATATCCATAGATATTGCTGGTGTCCAAACAATCTGTTTTTATTTTCTTGGCTCTTGCATTATTTATATGCTGCAGAGGTCTCCTGGACAAAAAGTTCCACATGGCTAGATAGGAGCCCACTTTGGATAAACCACCACAATTTTGTTTTATATAAATTCCTTCTATTTTAAAGCCTAGGATTATCCACATGTTTTTCTGTTCCTGCTTAGTTCAAATTTATCCATCCCCCAGATCCTTGTGATCCCCCTTAAGGTACTTATACAGCGCAAGAAGATACCCCCTGTAGCCTTCTCATCTTCAAATGGATATGCTTAAGCGCCTCATCTTGTCATCTTAGCAAAGGCCCTCCCAACTTTTGGCCAGACTCGTATCTCTCTTACGGATTTTCTCTAGAATGTGTGTGTTGCTTTTGAAGATAAGATGTGCCCAACTCCAGCTTATGCCCCAAAATGTCTATTTATAATGGCATGGCCGTTATTTTTTTTTTAACGTTTAGAAATCATCCTTTCCTAAGTTGTAGAGACATTGCTCTTCCCCTGGAAGAAGCGTGCTCCAAGGCTGGCGTTGGGCAGCACGAGGGGGGAAGCTTTGCTCGTGTGGCTGTCAGGGAGGAAGGAGAAGTCTTGCAAAAAGTGATGGCGGTGGTTCTGTTGTGCCATGGCGATGAGAGCAACCGACTGACGTAGCGACTGCTTTAACACAGGTTGCAAGATCAGCTAGCTTCTCAGCAGAGGTTAGAAGATATCCACGGAGAGTAATGTAAATACCTGGCTCGGCCCAAAATACATGGTTTGCAGTGAGGTGGTGGAGAGAAGACACGCTTTTTGCAAAACTCTAGCCATTAGTGGTTTTCCTTTTGTTTCTTTCAGCTTAGGTGAAAAAATTACTGGTATTGAAACATTTCCTTATAGTATTCACAGCCTGATGTTTGAATCACTTCACTCTGCATGTCTGCCAGGAAGCAAAACTGGGAAGCCTGTTTCCTTTGGGCAAGCCTGGGTAAAATGCATTGAGAAATAAATAAACTGTGATGGAGTCTGTTAAGGTGTAATTTGTATTATTGCCGGCCAGGAAAGAAAAGAAATGTTAACCCAGCCTCATGCCATCCGTTAATGACAGCATAGCATGAGGATCAGAGATTTATCTGGGGATTAAAGAGTAAGAGCAAATGGACTAGAGGTAGGAGAAGACAAACCTTTCTGGTCTGGTGCAGAACTGTGGGGTTGAGCTGAATGTATGAGAGGGACATCTGCGTATATTTATCAGCTGTGCCATTTCCAGTCATTTCAGTGCCATGAGACTATTCCTCGGCATAACATTTGGTTTAAAAGCATAATTTAAAAAAAAATATATTTTAGATTTTTCATCCTTTGGTTCTTGATCCTTTTTTAAAATATCTTTTGCCTTTGAGGGAGAAGAGAATCGGTTCTGTACAGTAATATCTCATCTCCTTTGATAACCTATCCTGTTGATCTTGCACTTACCTGGTGTTATAGCTAGATGTCAGCCTCAGATGTGAATCAGAGGCTTGTCAGTCAGATTTTTTTTTTGCTCCTCGGCTCTCAGTACTATAGGCTGCTGAGATAGCATGATAACTAGGACTTGCCTCCTTCCCAAAAGCTCGGCTGAGGGGTTTCATTATTAAATTTAACAGGGCCATTAGTTAGGATTTGCTTTTAACAGACTTGGAGGAGTATCTGTGCTCATGGTAAAGTTTGGCTTTCTGCTGACTTTTCTTTGGAGCCTGGTGGACTTCTTATTTTGCAAGTGATGCCCTCTGCCCATAAAGCTCGGCTCACAACCCTTTCTCCGAATGCCTTCTCTCAGTAATGTAGCCTTAACAAGTGCCAGAACCTTCGACGCCGGCTCTGCACAGGCTGACGTGGTGAGACACCGAAGCAAGGGCAGTTTCAGACCTGGGACAATGACAGCAGCGAATGTGCTGGAAAATGGGTGATTCAGCTATTCCAGTAACTCGTCACGGTGACCTGACAGCCTCATAGAAACAGCAGGTCACGTTTCGGTGGATTTGGGCATGTACCAGCTAACGGAGGGTCGTGACTCATGGGATGACTTATACTGGGAGCAGCAGAGGGTCGCAACTGCGGGACTGACTCGCGGTGGGGCAGAGGCTGGGCCGCTGAAGTTCGTAGCAGGCTGTTTGAGTTTGGAGCGGCACTGATTTTTGTTTTGCCTGCATGTGGCTTGCTGTGAACTGCAGCAACTCAAGGCCTGTTTTATAGGAAGCTGGAGTCATACATGCATGAGGGATGGGGCACACAGCAGGTCCTGGTGACTTTGTCAGCCTTTCCAGTGTGTCATTCCTGCCTGTGAGTCAGCATCATGGGATGGGATGGACGTGCAGATTGTTATTCAATTTTCTTGTAGAAGATCTTGATAAGAAAATTGTAAATTATAGAATATAAGGATTGTATATCCATTATTAAAAGCAAGCATGCAAGCAAAAAAGCCCTTGTCTTTCTGTGCTAGGCTTCAGAAATGACTGTTTAATGTCTATGTTGCTGGGAGCTTACCGAGTTGCTACAGACATTTAAATGCAAGTGATTACCTGAGGGCTTACTAAGCTCTGGTCCCTGTCTCTAACACAGTTCAATTTATCTGATTAATCATTTTGCCCCATCTTCTCTTTCCAGCAAGGACAGAAATTGAGAGAGTTCTCTGCTGCAGGTCACTGTGTTTCTTCTCTCACTTCAGTAGGTTTGAAGGGAAAACAACTAGCTCCTCAGTGCATAGATTTGCAGGGTAGATAACGGTGACATACCCTAAAATTAGTATCTTGGAAAGAAAATGTCATGAACCATAGGTTCTCAAATTTAACTGAACTCGTTGCTGAACTGGGCTGAAGCTCTGTAGCTGCCTTTTCCCCTTGTCTGATTTACTGGAGTCCCAGTGCCATCTTCCAAATTGTAAGCAAACAACAAAATACAAATCCCAACATGAGAGCTTGTTGTCCGATGAGCTGGAAATGTTAGCTCTTCATTTGCCCGTGACATCACCTGTGCCTTTCCTCGCACTGTTGCGTCTCTCATTCCCGTTAATTTTGGCTGCTTGTCTGCTCACAGATGATTTCCACTCCTGCTTTTGTTGCCTGCCAAACTCAGGGCAAGGAAAAGCAGCAGGTGGAAACACAGAGCTGTCAGCACAACAAACTCATGGGTGGCATTTTGAATGCTCAGGTGACTCACTGTAGGAACAGGAATATTTTATTATCATTATTTTCGTTTGGGGAGGGACACTTGTTTGTTTGTTTGTTTTTTCTCTGCCTTCTACCAGAAGACAGGGAGTTGCACACCTGACTGGGAGGCAAAGATTTGGGCTCTGTGGCTTAATTACTAATACCCTAAAATAATTTATGTTGGAAGAGACGTTTGGAGGCCATCTGGGAGTGGGAGTGTGCGTGGGAGTGTAGCGCGGGGTGCCAGGGCTGTCCCCTGGCAGGGTGCAGCCTTCCACCCCTGCTCTGCGCGGGTGGCTGGGGCATGGGCACGCAATCTGGTCGTGGCATTGCCGCCTCCTTCCCTTCCACCGTGACCTTGGGCTGCTCGGTGCTGCTCAAGGGTGGCAGCAGCTCGGCCTCTTTAGTCCCTGTAATTTAGGAATCTCAGCAGAGGTCAATCCTTTCGTAACAGGTACGAGGAATGTAAGGCTTCTGTCACCCCATCACTCAGTACTTGCTCTATCTCATGAAGGACATCTCTGAGAAGATTAATTACTTTGCAGATACCGAGTCATCCTTGTTAAGTGCTTCGAGAGACTCAGCTAAAAGAACTGAGGGAAGCACAAAGGTCTCAATTTAGGTTTTCTGTACATCCTCATTGAATTCTGGGAGTTACTGCGCAAGGATTTGTCTCCTGTTACGTTTATTTTGAAGTACTGTATCCCAGGGGAAATGTTATCCCGAGCTCTTGAGAGCGCCCAGCCTAATCTTGACTGTGAAGCAAGCTACATGCCAACGTTTTCTGTTTTTCTCTAAGACATAAGTAGACCGTACTTTGCCCATCAATAGCTTTATGGCTAGTAGTCACATTTTGCAGTGTGTCCGTATGCATCTCTTGCATATTGCGGCAGCTACTTTATAGTTGGCACCAGTTTTGGATCTTCATTCATGGCTAAGACAGCTACGCACGGTATAAATAAAAATAACCACTGGGTTATCTGGGAAATAACTGTATCGAATATCCAAACCCAGAGTAATGTAAAAAATTGTTATTTCTCTCCCACTCAGTGGTTTCTTACTTACTTGGACGTAATGAATGCAGGCAATTATCTTACAGAATGCTTAGGATTATTAATAATATGTAATAGGGCAGAAGTTAACACTGACAAGTGACTACATTTAATTTTCAGTGGAAATGCTTCAAACGTCTAGCTTTGCGTTAACATTGCGACTGATTAACATTTGCGGCGGTGTCATAGAGTTAAACTAGAACAGTAAACAAGCTATCCTGTTCTGCATCGGTTCACAAATACTGGAGGGATGCTTGATCGTATATCTGATAGCCAAAGTGAAGTCAGGTGAGGGTGAGGGCAGTCCTGGGGTATGAGAAGTGGACGGGAAATGCACAGAAGTAGGAGGTTTGGCAATGTCGCTCTTGCTTCTGAGTCACTGCTGAGCTAAAAATCTGGGCAGAGTGTGAGGGGGTGTATTGACAGGGTAAGCTAATTGCTGTCACAACAGTTACCTCTAATCTTATTTTCATGTATTTATAGTGTGTAAGATAACATTTTCTCTCAAGTGAGCCCTCTTGCAGGCCCCTTGGCACAAAGGGACCATTTTCTATCAGCATCTTACGAAGCAATACTCTGATTACTCAAAGGGGATCATTATTGCTGCCTTGCCAGGTTTTGCTGAGTACGTCTTCAGGTTGAATTCAAGAGCTCTAATGACCTTGATTACAGACTAATAATGAGCTTTGGTGCCATGCTTAAACCCTGAGTGGGAAGAATAGCAAGCAAAGAGGGAGCTGAAATATGGGACCGTTGGGACAGTTTCCAGCTTCGACTTGTGATCTTTCTTTGTGTTCCCAGGCTTTACCCTGTCCATGACTCAATTACTTATTTTATACAAGTATGAAAGATTGCTCTAATGTGGCTGGTTCTTTGTTTCCGAGGACTGTTTTCAGCCAATGTCCTTAGCAATTGAATTTGCTTCCACATTGTTATATTCAGAGATGCCTTCTATTTGCCGTAATTATCTGCTCCTAGCACGGCTCTGCCACACAAAGGTTCGTGTGTGTGTGCCTGTATACACACATACACACATACGCACACACACACACACACATATATTGGAAACCGCTGCCCTTTGTGCGCTGGCTCCAGGTGGTAAAGTGTAATAGGGAAGGGAGGATGAACATTTTGTGGTTTTTTTTTGGATCAGGGGAACAGAACTAAGTTTTCAAAGTGGCAAATATTAAGAGTTCCCTCACCCTCCTGTTTATAAGGCAGGGAATCAAAATACTGAGAGTAAAAGGAAAGATAAACAGTACCTTCCTTTATTTCTTCCTTCCCGCAGCAACGTTATCTGCATAACCCTCTCCGCTTTTCATCTGATTTGTTTGGGACTCGGTAGTGCTGTAAACATGAAATCAAAACAGATTTTCACATCAAAAAAGAAAGCTGTTATTTTAGATTGCTTTACGTATATTTTTACATATAATCTATTTATTATACTTTGTTTATTTATTTCTATTCTTCATTAGCTAGCTTACACATCCCAAAGTTTTTTTCTGACAGTTTCGTCTTTTCCATTTGTCAAACTTCGGCTCTCTAGCCCCGCTTACAACTGCTCTCCTGTTGTGATTTATACAGGTTTGGAAATAATTACAGCTGTTTCGTTTAACTGCTGCTGCATCCATGTGTATGTAAGTCCCCAGATATGTCCAAGAACCCTTGTTTGTAGACTAGCCTAGAGAACTGAGTTTGTAGAGTAGCTGTACCCTTCAGCAAATATAAAATCAGCTATGGTGCTCTGGGTTTTTTAGTTTCGTCTTGCTAAGGAGCCCAAAGCGTGACAAATTTAAAATTTTTTGGTTTGTTTCCTAATTTCAGTTGAGGCTGGTAAAAGATGACACATGTAATAGTCTCTGCTCTTTACTAGGAGAATAGTTGCTGCCTTTGCCTTCCTTTTGGATTTGCCCACATATCAAGAAAGGCATCTCCACCGCCCCTTTAATGCAGAGGAGCCTGGCTTTAGGTATGTTACACAACTGTAGATCAGCATTAACTACACAGTGGAGATTACTTCCATGTTTAAATGAAACCTCTATCTGGTAACATCTCAATATCTGAGGGCCTCCCGTTAGCATAGCTGTCACATTTCGCTGGACAGTGTGCAGACATTTTAATCTGGTTTTACAGTTCATGAAAAGAAAACGAAGAAATAAATTTCCGAAGCAGCAACCGATTTTGCTTGTTCCTATTTTGGGAAGCCCGATTTCGGGCGTTTGCCAAGCGGTCAGGCCACCTTGCCTACGTTGGCAGGGGAGCTCGGCGGCGGGCGCTCGGTGGGCGCTTATCCCACGCTCTTGACTTCCAGCGTCACAACTCTCCTGCAATATAAAGTGCTTTTCCTTTTTCCCGAACTGGTCGGATCTGCCTGGCTCTGTTCTCGTTTCGAAGTTCAAGCTGAGTAAGCGTAGCTCGTGTCCTGGCTGCAGACCCTTAAAACGCTTCTCGAGCACTGCAGCCTGGCCGGTCGCGAGGACTGCCCTTGGAAGAGAGCAGCTTGCTCACCTCGCAGCGCGGCTGGCGAGGCGCTCTCGATGGCACGGAGCACGTCAGTGTCGTCAAGACCGCTGCGATTAAATTGTTGTGGAGATAGGGAAAGCCATCTGCTATTTGTTCCCCCCTGCCCGCTCGCTATTCGGAAAGCCGCTGCCAGACGTGACCGCCAAGCCTGGCTGACCAGATGCCAGGCTGTCATGCGGAGCAAGCCCGGCTGCTGCCGAGACTGGGTCAGAGGTTTGGTGACCCGTTTGCAGGTGACATTGCACGGACGTGCGGAAAAGGCTTGGCCGTCGGTCGACGGGAGGGAAGTTGCGGCAAAGGGCGTGATGGTGGCCGGAGCGCGCCTTTTACAGCCGGTGTCTTTGCACCGCCGGTGGCTGGTGATCCTAGCGGAGCTGATAATACGTCCTCGCTCTCTTCAGATATACGGCTGTGACAGTCGGTCTCGTGCCCGCTCCTTCCCCGGAGAAAGGGAGGCGTGTGGGACTTATCCCAGCATCGCCGTAAGGTGGCGATGACCTTAGGGGTGCTGCTGCGCCGGTGGCTGTGCACCCCGCCGGCGCTGAAAGGATTGGGGCAGGCTGCGGGGGTGTTTGTGGGAGGCACAGGGATGGGGCGAGTGGGCTGCGTGCAGGTCTGCCCACTTCCCAGGTAACGAATGGTCACTGTGAACCTTCTGTGCGAGCGCCTGACCTTCTTTCAGGTACTATCTAATATGCATTGGGAAACAATGTCTAATTCCTTAAACGATGACAACGACAACAGCAAAGTGTTAAAAGAATATTAGGATTGCTGAAATACGAAGGTGAAGGATCCAGAGTTTAGGAAACGCCAGAAGCAACGTGTCCTAGGTGTCTGCTGTTTGCATTTTGTGACATAAAGTCTTTTTGTCATGATGATACAGATTTTAAGGGCATGTTCATATACATTTTTTTCCTATGTTGACCTTATACAGCAATGAGTTAGCAAGCAGTTTTTTAATAGTATGTTTTATTGAAAAAGAACAGCATGTGAGACTCTAAGCTTTATTTACTGTACTTCCCTAAATTCTTCTCTAAACACACAATTCTTAGTTTCTCTCCCTCCTCACACCCCCATGGATTTTTCCTCTTGGGTTCTTCACAGTGAATAGTGCTGATCAGTTTAATACCTAAATATTGTATCCGCAGTAATGTACCTTCACCTTATCTTTGGATGAGATTTGGCGGATTATGGGGGTGGTATAATCGCTATTATGTAATTAAGGGCCTGAAACACTGGGAAAGTGAAACCAAGTATTTTACTAACTTTGTGCGTAAAATATGAACCTGATTTTGGGGCATATGCTGTGTAATATTTTACAGGTTCGGAGCTTCCATACCCTAATGCTGTCTCTTTGGAACTGGTTTCCATCTCCATGTTGTTCCACAGTCCGTGCTCTCAGCCCCGCTTACAGGTTCCCTCCTTGAGCCTCGTTATGTTCCCCTCTCATTAGATTCCTCCTTTTGCTCATTCCGCTGTGGTCCAACTCAGCTTTTGAGTTAGACATGGGTAGCGTTGTCATTCATGGCACTGAACCCACAGGAATGTCACTGACACTACTGGAAGGAGAGGGGTTTTTTTTATAGAGAGCTACCCCAAATACTAATTACAGAGAAGGGTGTTTTCTTCTGGTCCCTCAGGGCTGGGGTGTGCCCAGTTCAGCTGTGGGTCTGGTACCCGAGCAGCACCCTCACTTGTGGGGCAGAATTCAGGAGGATGGGCTCAGCAGATCTCAGCTGCTGAATATAAACGTTCTTATGGAACATGTGTAAAATGAAGTGGTTTTTAAATTGGCTGTGCTGTGCGCATTTTCAGAGAAACCACGTTAAAACTTATTTCTGGCACAAACGTCACTATCTTGCCTAATTGCTAGTTCCTTGTTCGTAGCTCTGGAGTGCCAGAGCTTGTTAAAGCAAAGGTTGCTGGTGCTTTTTTATGTGGTTGAGTAAGGATGTATTGTTCTACCTTGGTGCTGGCATTTTGGCTAAAACATTCCAAAATTTTCAGCCGGAGGTGGGCTCTGGCATTGCACGCTTCATACCAGAGTATTAAAGTTTGACAAAATGATCAGCTGCTGGGAACAAGGTATTAGAGTCGGAAATCTCAGTCAGCTTTAATATAATGATGATGATGTTCATAAAAATTATACCTGATATTTAATTATTCCCTAATGGGGTTTGAAGCTTCCTATGAGCAACACGAGCGGCGTAGGCACAGTGCTGCCTATCCCAGCACTCCCAGTGTGTTTGAGCAGCAAGTGCTTGTGGTGGGCTTACGGTGATGAATTCTCATTGATCTTTGCTAATGCAAGGTTAAAGCTCTGGTATTTGCTAGTGCTCTAATTTTTATACGGTATGCTAATTACTCTGTTGAATTGGAAATGCTTGTTCAGCACAATGTAAGAGAGGTTGGAATTGGCTTTGTGATGCTGTGTTGCAAATAGTGTCGAACCTTTTCCTGTTTATGTGGAAGTGCCGTTCTGGTTTTCTCAGGCCAAATTAGACATCACCACATTTTTATTCAGCTCACAATATGTGTGCATGCATGCATATGCATACACAGTTGTAATTTTTTATTGTTGTGCTAGCAGTGATACTGTCCAGAATAATTGTTTTTCCTAACATCATGGTGGAAACGTGATGATGATTTTGGGAATGGATGCAGCTGTCTGAACGTGAAAAAGACAAAGTAGAAACACAAATATTTTGCGTCTCTGCAGAGGGACTAAAAGGTAATTAGCCAAGGATAAATAAATGAGTTTATTTTGAAAGACCCCAAAATGGTGACCCAAAATGTTTTGAAAGGTTTTCTGTATGATGGCATTTCTGTGTTCAAAGTTTCGGTCAAGGAATCCTCAGACAAAAGTGGTGACTGTTGGCAGGGGAGAGCAATGGAAAGTTACGCCTGTGATAGGAAATCACGTCACTTTTAAAAGTGAACGTTGCTATTTCAGTTTTTAATTCTCATAATTAGCAGTAGCAGCTCATCCTCAAATTGCTCTTCTAACATTAGGGGGTCCAGAATTGCATGAGGTAACTTAATCTGCCATTTTATCCCGAGCCTGTAATTGGAAGAAGGCAGGAACAGCTAACTGCTATTAATTGCACAAGCTATTTACAGCAAAGAAAATTTTGTTTCTCATTTATATACATCTAGAACAGCGTTAGTGCTGCTGCAAAGTGATGCACTTCAAAGGTTTGGCTTTAGTATTGTGTATCAAACGCTGATTTGTGTTACTGGAAGCCTGTCCCAGCCTATATACTTCCCGTGCATTTAGTCAGAGCACCTCTCTTGCTTCCCAGCTTGTTGTTTACATGCTCCCCAGTGGCTGCCCTTCTTGTGTGTCCCTGTGTGTTCTCCTCGCCTCTCAAGTGCATACGGCAGACTCCGTGGGTGCGATCTCTAGTATCTCACTCCGTTCTTGCCAGCCTTTCTGGTGGCCACCGATCGGTGGGAGATGCTTCTGTGTGTCTCCTGTCTTATGTTACACCAGGTCTCTACCTGTGCTCTGCAGACGAAATGGGGATACCTTAAGAATATTACCGAGAATGCAGTGGGTAGCAGAGGAACTTACTGCGATGTCCTGGTGCTGCAGTTTACGCGTACGTTATAGCCTAGGGTGAAAAAATGCATTGTGGTTTGCATTTGGTGTCGAAATCACTGTTAATGCAGGCTAGGTTAATGTAAATTGCAAATGTAAGCATCTGTTCACATAATTCAAAGTGATAACACATTTGTGTTTGTGAGAGGTGCGGGAGAAGAACTGAAAAAAAAATCACATTTAAACATGTGCTACAGCTTTCTTCCTAAAATTTGATCTACTGGTATCTTCTGCTGGACCTCCTCCCTAAGCATTTTCTTGTGAGGGACCAGATTACTGTCTATAGCTGATTTCCACTTCAGGTTCTCCCAGTGGATTATTCTTTTATCTTACCTTTTATTTTATTCAGGAATCACTGGGGTAATTCAGACTGGAAGGGCCCTCAGGAGGTCTCCAGTCTAACCTTGTGCTCAAAGCAGGGTCAGCTACGAGATCAGACCACATTACTCAAGGCTTCATCCAGTTGGGTCTTGAAAACATCCGAGGACGGAGACCGCGCAACCTCTCCGTGCAACCTGTGCCGCTGCCTGACTGTCCTTGCAGGGAAAGGTTCTCCTTGTACCCGGTCTGGACCTCTTCTTGGAATCTGTTGTCCCTTGTCCTCCCATCGGATACTGCTGCGTAAAGCATGGTTCTGTTTTCTCGATAACCTCCCTGTAGGTAGCAGGGGCTGCTGCTCCATGCCCCCGAAGCCATCTCTTCTGCAGGCTGGACGAGTCCCATTCCTCCCATTCCTCAGCCTTTCTTCCCAGGGTAAGTGACCGTCCTGCTGACCTTCGCTGAACTCACGCCAGTTTGTGTAGTGAAAGTGGAAGAGAGTAGTTTCTTCTCAATTAAAATTAACGTTGTTTAACTTCTTAGGAATGCAGTTGTCATCTCCTGGACTTGGCTCATTAACAACTCCGTGCCGCTGCTGGGGGTCTTTGGCTGAAGTCCTTCTATTAGCAAATGGACTTGTATGGCTCCATACTGGATTGTGTTTGAGAGTAGGTGTGCTGTATGCTCTTCTGGGGGTTGACAAGGTTGAATAGATGGATGCCCAGTGATGTTTTCCTAGACGAACTCTAACAGTGAGATAAGGAGATACAGAGCTGGTTATGACTAAGGTCAGGACTTGCCTCGATTCTTCAGGAAGCCAGAGGTGCAAAGCCTCGAGGTATAATTGAAGGTGGAACAGATGTTACACGTGTATTGAAACTTCATTGTGGATTGCTATCTGAAAAGGTTTATGATTTGCCAGTTATTTTCCAGATGATCTTTTTTAATGTGCTGAGGTAGCAGATGTGTTTGTTGTATCCAACTCTTTAAAGTCATTTTAGGAAGTTAAACAGATGGATGCATTTTGAAATTCAGCAGCATCTCTTTCAGCATCTGTAACGTCGTCGTTTCATGTGCCAACCGGGATAGAAGGAAATAGAGCATCTGATAAGTACTTTGCCTGTGACAAGCTGACCCATTTGCCAACAGCCAATAATATACTAATGTTATGACAGGAATGATTGACTACTACTGCTTTTACAGCAGAGCGATTTGAGTTTCCAGACAGTTTTTTGGGTTTTTTTTGTTGTTTTTTTTTTTTTTTTTAAACGTTGAATAGCTTGAAAACCGGTTGTTTTACTGCTGGAATAAACAAGGCTCTTGTTAATTCTCATACAGGACATGATTGTGTCTCAGAATGCAGAAAATCATTCCATCAATTGAATTCCATCTATCTTAAAAAAAGGTTGTATATTACAATGATCTTACTATTAAAATGGCAAGAGGAAATATGAAATACAGAAAAATTATCTCTCAGTGCTATGCCTTCTGTTTGTTGTTTGTTTTCCAATGAAAAACATCAGCCAGATCTTCCTTGGGGGTGGTACAGCATATTAGGGCTGTATGGTGTTTTGACACTGACATCTTCCCAAAATATTCCAAACGCTGAGGGTAGCATTATTAAAAATCATATGATGGGGTGTGTAAGGTAAATGCAATGCTGTCAGGTGTTTATACTGTAGCTTCAAACAGTGTGAGTTCAATACAGCACCATGGGTAAAATTCAGGGAGGCAGGAAACCTTAGGATGGAATAATACCCTGTCACCTTAAAAAAAGTAAAATTGATTAAATGTTGAAATATCAAAGCTGTTTAAGGCAACAATCATGTCAGTAATCATTACACTGGGAATGTCCTTTGTTTTGGTATGAAACAAAATATTAGGACAACATTCAGTTGTTTGGTTATGTCATGTTTGAGTGGTGGATATTACACAAGCTTGAAAAAACCACAGTTAAAACAGTCAGAGGGTCAGTTATCGGTTTGCCAATGGGATAATGAGAGAACAAAGGAAATACAAGGAAATTTGAAAAGGGGAGCTTGATACTGCTATGCATGAGGCTGCGTGGTGGCCCTGCAGCACTTTAGTTTTGAGTACTCTGTGTTAGATTAATGGAGAGATTAAAGAATAACTGTTTCCTGTACATTTCCTTGCAACGTGGTCTTTGAAGCTTTCTGGTTTAAAACCTACTGTGATGTTTGGCAGGTGCAAGTAAACCTCTCCCTCAAAGGTACACGTGATTTTAAAATATAAAATAAATCATTACTTTCTGTTGTTTTTCCACAGTTTATGGGGAGAACCTCATCAAATTGCCTTGTGATAGATCGTCACATTGCAGACGGAGATGGCAGATTGGTTTTTTTGGATGTTGACGCTCAAGAACGGTCATGGCTGTTGGGCTGAAGGCTGACTTGAGTTATGTCTGTGTAAAGCCGAAGAAGTTTTGCTGAAATTTTTGACTTAAGAATTTCAGTGGGACCGCTAATGTACCCCCAAATTTTAGCTTCTAAGGACTAGCTTTTGTTTTCCATAAACATCAAATCAGGACTAATCTTTTTTTAAAGGAGCTGTGGAGGTAGGCAACGTTCATATAGAGGCATTGTGTTAAGCACTTTCTGTGTTTCCTTTTATATCATTGTGAACTATCTAGGTTTATATATATGTATTTATTTTTTTCCGGTAACACGTTCGGAAATAGCTGGTGTTTGTAACATTGCAATTAATCATTGTGACATTATATGGTGCATTGCAGGTGACCTCCGGCAGCAAAGTGCTCCTGAACGGTTGCCCTGTGGGAACGCTCTCTTTTTTTGGCTTCTAGGGAAGAGCAGCTGCCTGTAGACTTTGGTCGCGAAGTGTACTTGGCAAAGCCTGCAAGTGTGGGACGATCTTTGTTGTTCTCTGATATCTAGTTGGCAGCTGGTGAGCACCACAAGCACTATTTCCATGGCTCCAGAACTGCACTCTGCATCGTCAAGTGAATTGGATGCGTGGGCTCAGTATGCAAGAGGATTTTTTTAATACAAATCGATTGGTAATGTGTACTGATGGGAAGGGGAGGTAATGTGAGTATAGGATAGGATTGGAATAGTTATCTAAAGAAGCTTTTGATAAATACTTCTAATTTGGAAGTCAAATTCTGATGTCGGCTGTAGAGAAACTACATTGATTTAGAGCAGGTGAAAATCTGACTCTCACCGTTTAGTTTGAATAGTGATACTTTGCTCTTTACAAAATAGCTGAAGTTGCTTAATGATAATCTGGCCAATTTGTGTTTGTTCAAAACTGCTGATGTGGGAGAGATTGATGGCAGCTGAGGCTGGGTTGGAATGCTTAAGCAGATCCAGTTGAAAAAAAGCCTCTGAAATACAGCCTTTTCTTCCGATCCACTTCTCAGATGGTTTCTACCTTTAGGCTCTGACAACTCTTTCAGATGATGGAGCCGGTCTATTTGAAATGTGCCAGTAAGGAACAGCAAGGTTACAGAAGGTGACTACCTGATGATGTGAGATTGTTAGCTTTTAAGTAGTGGATATTTTTTTTTTTTCCCCTGCCACTTCTTGAGAAGGTAGGGAGAATAGCAGCACAGGGAAGAGAGCGTTTTTTTACGTCCTGTTTGTATTTCATCTTAACTTGATGGTTCTTCAAGTCAAGAGTAGTTTGTGATATTTGGATCATCATCACCTTCCTTCTGTGATATTCTCGTTAGTCACAGATGTTTTCTTTGCTTTTCCAAATACATGAAGCCATAGGCAATGTCAAATCAGGCATAAAATAATATAGGAGCTAGTATTATTAACCTTGTGGAAACAAAGGACGCATAAATAGATTAAGAATACCCAGATGCACATCTCTGTTGGGAAGACGTGATTTGCAAGGATCTTTCTAAAATGGTATTGAAATATTTATTCCAGGTGCTGTTAGTGGCATGGAAAGATGATGTCTCTTCTTACGGTCATGGACATTAAGAGATATGTAAGTCGAGGTGAGCAATAGGTTGGCATGACAAAGCTCGTCTGTTAGGATTGTAAAGATTATTCACGCGTGTATGTTTTACGCAGCGATCACTGCTGTGACTGCGTGTATGTATAGCCATACGATGTGCATCTAAATCTTCCAGCAGTGCATAAAGCATTAATTGAAATAAGCTCTTGTATTCCTCATCCTTTTCACTCCTGTTCCTGATGAGTTTAAGTCTGAGGAATGAACTTTACATGCAAAGTCAGAGAGGTGGACCTCTTCAAAGGCAATCACAGAGCCTCTGTCAGTATGTCTGTCTCCAGCCAGCCAAGCCCGATTTTTATTAGATTCTGAGAAACTGATATGGCTACAGATCCAAAAGCGACGGAAACATAATGAAATCAAAGACGTGGATGATGACCAAAATGCATTTGCTATGAGAATAGAAACTTATGTAGCTTTTGAGTGAAGCACTACCAGAGTTAGATTTATGTAAAATGGCCATGTAGTACAACGATAAACGCATCATGAAATAAAAAAATACCACTCTGGAACGAGGTGGGGAAAGTATTTCAGTGCAGTCGTGATGACAGCTCCTACTGTTCATGCTTACATTACAAAACCATGAAGTGTTCTGGATACAGAAACAGGATTAAATACGAGCGTTGTTCAGAAGATGCTCATTTAGAATGCTGCCATTTTGTGTCACCATGCAAAAGTGTCTGCCTGTATCACTAGTGTGGCTGGTGAAATTTTCTATGCATCTTCTGAAAATGAGTCTAACGGGTGTCCTTGTCCAGGTGGAACTTAGCTTGTGTATTTGTTAAATGTGACACTGTTATAAAATGAAGTGGAATTAAACCCAGTGTGAATTAGAAACGTGTCAGGGGATTACAAAAGGGATTTTAGGTCAGAATTAGCGTAATGCAGACAAGATTTCTGTGAAAAGAACTGGGAACAGAACCAAGGTTTCCTCCTTTTCTCTCTGCTCTATATAAAGAACTCACATGTACAGATTATAATTGCTGTGGTGAGAGGATGCCAAATTATATAATGCTTCTACCCACATTCCTCTTTTCGAACCCCTACCGTTCCTCTTGTGGGAACACAACAAAAAAATTGGGACCTTGATCCCATTTACACCTTTATGGGTTCTTTCATGAAGTGGTAACGTAAATCTGTAGACGGGATCAGGCTTTTTCATATTCGGTACTCTGATCGGGGACAAAAGATGGATGTGAATGTGCAAAATGCCTGCAGTACCAAAAATAGGTCCATATTTATTCCTGTCATAACTTCACTAAGTTGATTGAGTTGTGCCAAGGCTGAATATGCCCACAGTCTATAGGACAGCTGGCCGCCTGGCAGTAGTAAAGTTTGACGAGAATGGTTTTGTAAGAACAATTAAGCCTTCTGATACTGACAGTACGTGGTGACATTTTAGGAATATTCACCTCGGCGTAAACGATTTTCTGGGAGACTTCAGATATAGCTGTAATGCCTAAAAGAGAAGGATAGCATTGATCAAGGTATTTTCAAGCCTCAAGTTTAGTTCTGTCAGCAGTTCTGAATCACCAGACCAGTTAACGACGTGTTCTAATTGATATAATAATTCTACACAGTTTTTCCACTTACACTAATGTAACATTTGGCTTCACTGAGGATGGATATTAACCACAAGTTGAAAGGAAGGTCTGATTCTCTGATCCTTTGCTACATTTCATAAAGCTTTTAATTTTACTTGCAATGCCCACATGCAATCCATGTAGGCATTTTCTTTCCACTTGGGTCTAGAGACCCTGTTCAGTTAATTGATAGTGCATGAGCAAAGAAGGCAGCTTCGATAGTTTCACTGTTCCAGAAACATTCATCTCGTTCATAAAGATCATCTGTTCAAGAGCAGTCAACCCTGGTTTTTGTTCTGTTTACTGGCTTTGTTTTGGGCAATGTGCTGACTTGCCTACGAGCTCTTGAACTACAGAGTATTCAGATAGTTGCCACTGGCGTGTTAAGGTCTCCAGTTCACATGAGTCTGCTTACTAAAATTTTGAGAATATTAAGCAAAGTTCTCGACACCGGAGTCTTGGCACTTGAGATGACGCTACATGGTGCTAAGTAGCCACAGCTTGAATCCTGAGCAATGGCATCTCCCGAGATTAAAAATCAGTCCTATAAGCCAAGTCAGTAGGTTTTTGTGGGGGGTTTTGTGGTTTTTTTTTTTTCCTAACAGGGAAGTGAAGTGCTTGTTTATAGCATTTTTCCTTCCACATTCCCCCATTTGGGGAGCTTGCTGCCTACGGGCAGATAAAGGGGGATGTTGTGATTATTCAGGCAAAGATACTCATCAAACTTAAAACTGCAAGGGATTGTTCCCCTAGTTAGTGGCTCATCTGACATTTGTGGCAGGAAGGAATGAAGCTCTTGCTTTTTGTTTGGATAACTTGCCTGCTTTTTAGTATTACTTACTCATCTTACAGCTTAGATACAGAAATTTGGGTGATTCAAAACAGGGGAAGGGAAAACTGGTTGGGCTTTTCAAAGAAGATAAGGAAGATATGTTCCCAGATCCTGTCAACTGGGTCCAAGAGAAGTAGTTTCTTTTAAAAATCCTAGCCATAAAAACCAGGTAAAATAATTAAAAAAACCCAACCAAACACACCTAGTCACTTCCAAAGACAGAACAAAATTGATGTTGCCCATCTTTGCAGATAACAGCCTGTGATGGGATGTGTAACAATTTATGACCTTATGGTATGGCTGCACTGCCACTGGATAGAATATGTTGCATTTCAGTGACATTATGCTGTAGTGTTTGGATATATAAAGTGAAATATGCATGATATAACACCCCCCCCCCCGGGTATTAGATGACAATGGATTATTAATTCAAACTTTTCTCTTAAATAGCTGGTTTTTACTGAATCCATAATAGAAGCAGTAATTCTAGGCCACTCTTCAAATGTGTTATCAGGAATTCACATTAAGCTTTGGTAAAGAAGGGGTCAGTCCGTGTTATTGATTTGGCAAAATAACTGTCAGGAGCATAGATTGAGTGTGTTCAGAAGACATCATCTTCACTTCAGTAGGCAGGACCGCACAGCAAGAAATAAAGTCGTTTCCTCTAGCTGTGGAATATTTAAGCCACCATCACCAAAGGATTAGATTCAATAATTGTTAAAAGGAGCAATGAAAGGAATCCTTTTCTTTTGCTCAAATTAACTTTGTGTCTGTTTTGGTATCCTGTAACCTAGCCAGTTTTCCAAGATGAAAACAACAACAAAAACTGGCAAGTTCTGTGCATCTGGGATTGATGGCCTGAACCTCGTAAAATGTGTAAGTGAAGAACAGAACATAAAGCTGTCAATTAGATCTTCTAATAGCTTTTAAACATTACTATGTTTTATTACAGACCTAAAATTAGCCTTGTTTTCAGACTTGGATCTTTTTCAAGTTTGTCATACTTCAGCCCAACCTTCTTTTAGCTAGCAAGGCCGCGTTTTCAGCATGGAACAATGGAAATGGTATCGGAGCATTTGACACATTTCTGCTCCATAACTACCAGTCCTTTCATATGGTAAATCTGACTTTCTTCATCGGGTTGTTGGGCTTTGACATTTTCTTTACAGCCGCGGTTAAGCTGACGCTGTGCTTGGTGTTATGACAGGGGGGTAAACGTTAGAAGATCTGTCTCAGTGAGGTGGATGAACAGAGGTGTGCAGTTTCCAATCTGAGATTAGTGGATCGAGAGACTAGGGTGAAAGCAGTTACTCGTGAAAACAACAACAAAAAATCACCCTCTTCAAGTTAATACAAACCAGCCTGCAGAGTTGGTGTATGTGAAAGCAGATGTGCTGAAAAATCCCAGCAACCGCCAAAACTCTAGTTAACACCTGAGCTTCACGTGTACTGGGGGAACTTGAATTACGCAATCAGGGGGCAGCGCTAAGCGAGGGAGATGGCAGACTGCAGGGGTAGCGTGTCCAGGCTTTGCTTCTGGTTTTAAATAATCTAGTTAATGTGAGAGATCGCAAAAAAAAAAAAAAAAGAAAAAAAAGAAAGGCAAACAAACCCAAACCAGCAACAACAACAGCAAAACCCCACATAGTACAGCTAATGTCTTTTGAGACTGTGCTCTGTTAATGGAGAACAGACTGTTTTACGTTGCGGTGTTGAGGAAGAATAGTACTTTATAATGAACAGGAGACAAGTTCTGACTTTAATTTCCAGTTCTGCCACTTGCTCACTACATAACCCTGGATAAGTCATTTAAGATGACATCCACGGAAGGATCCAGCATGTAGGTCTCATCTGATTTCCATTTCCTAAAACGCTATCCTAATCCTGCTGCCTAATCCTGGAGACACCTACAATCCAGAAATGCCTCGTTTTTTTCTATCCGAAGGAGTCTCAGGTGTAAAAACCTGGGGTTTGCACATTTAAAACTTTCCCAAAAGTCAGGACATCAAACGGGCAGGACCCAGCTCCCCTTGAAACGGGTCGCAGAGCGTGCTTCAGCCTTCCTTCGAGACGGGGCAGGGCGGTGGGGCTGTGCTTCCTCTGTCCTGCCGAGCAGCTCCGGGGCTTGGACACTCACTCAGCGGGTTATTTCAGATATTTCACGGGTAGCTTCGTTATTTCTCTCCGCTTGCTGGCATCGCTCTTGTCCCTGCCACCCAGGCGGTGGTGTAGGCATTCGGTCTTCAGGCAACGGACGAAGTGAGAATAAGGAGCGGGGGGAAGTCCCCCTCCTTGGGAAATAATCCGATACCTGGGGCTGCGAAGAGGACGTGATTTAAAGGCACGTTTCTTTTCCGTGTCTTGGGTTGGCTTGGTGAATATGATTCCGAGGCACCCTCCCCTCCCTGTAGATCATGTAAGAAGCCTATGTGGTAGCTCAAAGCCTTTGGCTGTCATTGCGGGCTACCTGAAAATTAGGCATTGTGGCACTATATATATGTATATCCTGGTGCTAAGACCCCCTTACGAGTCTGAAGGCATCTCTGGGTGCCTTGAGTTTCCGTGCTGGTGATGCTCCGCCGTCCAGGACGGTGCTCTGGGGGCAGAAAGAGGGATCCGTGCGGCTCTGAAATGCGTGATGCTTAGCAGGAGCGAGGGATCTGGGGGCCGTAGCGGATGATGGCATCTGCAGAGCAGCGTGAGGAGGAACCTGTGACACTGAAAAAAGACTCCTAAAAGCGAAGTGCCAAGGGGTGCTATAACAGGGCCGGATTACTCACTGCGCTTATTCAAATTCCTGTTGACGGCGGCAGCGGGAGTTTTCCCGAACAGCAACGAACAATGAGTCATCTCCAGGTGGTTTTATTTGAAAGCTCCTTTATTTTTTTTTGTTTTCAAATTTGAAAAAGAAACCGCTACGAAGCTCCCACGGAACCCCCACCGCCCCGCTTTGCCGCGGAGTTCCCTGCAGGACTTGAAGCCACTCCTCCCCCTGCGGAGAAGAGGTTTTTTTTTTTGGGGGGGGGGGGGGGGGGGTGGTGGGTTGGGG
>JANXJC010000021.1:25842416-25853678 GCA_027564655.1 Leptodon cayanensis | reverse complement strand
AACGGACATGCACTTGCAGCGACAGAGGTGGATCAAAAAGCTTGCTGATCCAGCTGCCTACAGAGCAGAGAGACAACGGCAATGTGTGGGAAAACAATACATGAAAGGAAAAAATATCTAACTTCTGGATTTCAAGATACGCTTTTACCAGAACTTCTTCCCCTATGTGTGTTCAGTTTTGGACTGTAATATCATCATAATTTTGGCAATGTCTTGTTTACTCCCATGACCTCTTCTTTCATTTTACCCTGTGTCTGTCCCTTGTCTTGAATCTTTCCTCAAGTCCTCTTCCAATTCTCAGCTTGTGTAGGTTTTTTCTCTACCGCTATGGCTAGAAGTTGCCATATGCCCTCTTTCATAGTTGGAAAGAGTCCCTAAATCTCCTTATTTTACCTGTCCTGTCACTAATATTGGTCCACTTCTTCTGTCTTGTCCTTTATGTAATGACCACCATGGTACAGCGCAAGTGTGTAGCGGTGAGATCGTGTTCACGCTGTAGACTTCAGAACTTGCCTGTAGGTAGCAGACAGTAGTAAGGCTGTGCTGGAGGAACTAGCAACTGTAAAGAGAGTCCCATGGGCTACTTTCCAAGAGTAGTTGTTGAGGTTTTATTTTATACAAGCAAGAAGGAAAATTTATGGACTGTAGAGACCAAGGAACTAGGGATCGGCAGGTATTGGTTTGGTAGCGATAGTGCTACGCTCGACAAGAAGACATGGTCAGGTCTGTGAAACATGAACGCTTGGGCATCATCCATAAGTTGATGGATTCATCAGCGTTTTCTCTGAAAGTGGAAGTCTGCCTGTTCAGAAGAGTTCTAAATACTGTTAGCCCTTCCTTTGAGCTCCGGGAGCTCACAGGAGTGGAGGCCAAGGTACTTGAGTCCTGTTCCCTCCCTGCCTTGGGTGGGGAAGGACGGGTCCTTAGACACGGTGGTCCCAGAGGCGTAGAGGACTGGGCCGTAAAGCCTTCTTGGAGAAACCCGGAGATGTTTGGCTCACCTCCCTGACAACGAAGTTACCTAGTTATACACATCCAGGCTTTCTCATTAAATATATAAACAGAAGAAAACCAAGTAAAAAAAAAACCCAAACCCAAAACAGCCCTTGACAGGCTGACTTGCTATATGGCTGCACAAGTGACTGTTCGCAGTGCTGGGACCTCGTTGATTTGGTTATGCTTTCTCCAGATGGAAGGACTCAACTCACTTCCTCAGTTGTTTCCGCGTTCCTCCTGGCTTCCCTAATAACGCGGTAGAAGCTGAACAACACCTGTTTGCTAATAGGCAACTACGTTTTTCGGAGTTGTATAGGAAGAAGATCTTCTGGGATGGCTGTCAGAGGACACCCATGCTTCCCTCTTGGGAGAAGTGGAAGAGGCGTACGACAGGCTGAAATTGTAATTTTGTGTATTTTGTGTCTGTCACGGAGCTCTTTAGAGGCTCTTCTTCAAACCTAGAGGATTTTAAATGTGGTAGTCTCATTGCCACAACGTGTGAGGATCTGTAATATTTCCTGGCACTCGGTCTCCTTAGAAGCCATTTGATGGATCTGCCATTTGGACGATGGAGAGACGATCTCAGTTGCGAAGACTGTTGTAGTAATATCTTTTTGTTTCACGTGATGAAGTGAATCTTCCCTGACAGGATCACCTATCTTCTGCTGAAAATGCTGACCAGAAGTTATTTTTATATTGTATTTTTCTGCCATCTCTTAATTCTATATGCTTGCCCATTGGTAGAACAAAACGAATACCCTGGTGGGATTTCGTGTTGCTGATCTAGCTTGTGTGACCTGTTATGGTGAACTTGGAAACTGAGACTTTGTTACACTTGTATATCTTGAAACAAATACTTAAAAGCAGATTCCTTTTACTTCAGCCACATCCACTTGAGCCATGTCCACTGTTAGAAACTATAGGTAACTTTAATTCCGATAAGCTAAATAGTGGTTTTGTACAATATTTTTAAAAGACTGTAACAGCTATCTTTCTACGTCATATCTACTTTGGCAGTTTCTCGGATTATGACGTTAATTACCAGGAAGTAATTTCTAACCACCTTGTACTAGGGGTCTAGCAAATTTTCTTCCTCTGGCAGATAGACAGCTATCAGGCATAGTATCGCAAGGTCGAGCAGATACAAAGATTTGCGTCATGTCTTTTGGAGTCGGAAATCCTCCTTACGCCAATGTAGCGTGATGAAAAGTTGTATTTTCTTAGAGAAATTTAATCTGAGAACGGTATTTGTATCTGTGTGTCGGAGGCTAAAGACCTGGAACAGATGTAGAGGGGACATTTGCATCCACAAAGATCAGTGTGCAACTTTGATTATAGCTGGTGGAGGCAACAATTAAGGGATTGGTCCGGTAAGACAAATTTGATTCAGTTATAAATTATTCATCATTTCAAAGAGTCTTATGGATATTTAAGTCTTCAAAACTAATTTTAAAAGTGTCATGCATGTTTCAAGATCAGATGTGCATTGGCCATTTGAAGCAATAGCTTAGAAACAGGTTTCTCTTTTCTTGCTTGATAACCACGGGTCAGTCTGCTTCTCAGGACAGCCATATGTATTCCAGACTTGTCTGTAGCTTAACTGGGACGGATTATTTTGGGAAGGAGTATTTTTGGCATTGCTACATCTTACTCCTCCGGGATGGGCTCTGGAGCACACAGGGGTCTGATCCTCCAGGGTAATGTGCCAAACGAGCACTGCCAAGGAAAGCTGGCAAAAAGGTGCCTGTCCTCTAGCGTGGAGCTGGGAAGGGGAAGCGGCAGCGTCCTATTTATCCCTACGCAACCTCGCCAGGGGAATTCTAATGAATTTGCTTTAATTTACAAAACAAAACCACTTTCTGCTTTTCAAGAGGGAAGAGCAGCGGTTGCCTAGGATTCCGTTTCTAAGCAGTCAGATACAAACTTCTCTCACTGCAGCAATTAAGATTTTTCCTTTTGGTTGCCTGTGAGAGTAGCTTTTCGGCCTTTTACCTGGTAGGGTTTGGACCACGTGGAGTAATTTGTGGTGCATACGCGGTATTGTGCGGTGGGATGTAATTCCTGTGGGTCATACCCACCGGTGGTTTGGTTTGGTTTAGTTTGGTTTATTGGGTTGGATAGCAAGGCAGCTGTACCTTATTTTTAATACAAGAATCAATTCCAGCTTCCCCTTGTTGAGCGGGTTACTTGCTGCAGTAGGCACTTGCAAAAAGGAGAAAGAAAGAAAGAAGAAAAAAAAAAAGTATGTGAAAGAAGCTGAAATAAAAAAAAACAGTCTAAAAAGCTCCTAGACTACTTAATAGCAGATCCTTCACTCTCCTATCGCAGTTTCAGATTTGTGCTGAAACTCAGTTTCTTGGCCACAATAATGTGAACTGGATAAGATTTAGTCCTCTTTATTGCCTCCTGAGCTCTCTGAGATTCAGCAGAAAAGGGGTTTGCATTGAACAAACACAAATTTTTATCTATTAGCTTCATAGTCTGAGAAATGTCCATTGGTGTGAGACATTATGGTGGGGACTGATGCCACCCTTGGCTCCCCGTAGGCTGCTGTGTCAGCATTTCTGAGCTGATGGCCCGTCAGATCCACTCAGCGTTGATTATGCAGCATTAAGCAAAGAGAGATTTGGAATGTCGGTGTTCCACTGGCAAATCATTTAATTTTAGATAATTTTTGCTGTGGTTCTTAGCAGCTTCTATAAAGGGATTTTCAACAAATGAAAGCCTCAGGCTTTCCATGCACGTGTGCACGTTTCAGTCATGTGAACAATACCTGTGGTAGAAGGAATCTCTTGTAAACCATCTTGTGAATAGCTGCAGCATCACTCAGTGCTGTTGCCCTCCCTCCTCCTTTCTTCTCTGGCAGCAGCTGAAATGGCAGGGCTTGGTTTGGCCAGTACTTTGCATCATTTACAGCAATGCTGTTAAACGCTGGGCTGAAATGGATGGTAGCTCAGCTAATTTGCATGATTTAAAATGCCAGCTCGGTTTAATGTAGAGCAGCTGGTATATACTTAACTCCTTCAGGAGAAAACTTAATACCAACAGATCGCATTATCCCGGGCTACACTACGTTTATTTATTTATTTATTCAGCCTCTTCGCTGCTTCCCAGAACATTTGTAGAGGTCATTTATGCATTGCAGGGGAAGGGCTTTGCTCTCTGTTGATATGTCTGTATTTCGCAGAGTTCACAAAGGAAGTAATTGGTCCCACCGTGTGACAAATACTTGTCGCGACTTCCTGAGCATCCACTTGCACTGACCTTAGCAGATAGGACTCTAAATTAAGATGTGACATGATGAAGGATGGCGAGATTAGTTGAAAGAGGGACAGGTGTAGAGGCCTGGATTATGTGGATTAGTGCATACTCAATTTCTTAGGGTTAGATTTCAAGGTTGAAAATGGCTAATTCCACAATTATGGAATTAGGATGTGCCGTGCCATTCCTCCGGGGGCTGTGCCAGCAACCAGAGTCACCTTGCGAGGGAAGGAGGAGTTGGAGGATCAAAGAATTCCTTTGCTCCCCTGAAATAATTCGCACAGCCACAGTGAGAGGATGGAGGGAGCATAATCTTTTAATACCAACCCTTCTCAAAATTGACCTTGTCACAGGCAGATTCAGCTTCTCACAGAGGAACGGATGTGTGATAGAGTCACTCTTACTGCATCAGAAATGCTGGCACAGTATTTCATCCTCTGCCAAAATTCTCTTGTCTTTCCATGGGTGATGGGCCACTCATGCCAGAGAGCTCTGAACGTGCCTTTGGATGAACTGTGAGATATTGTGCGACGAAGATGGACTTTACAAAGCCAAGGCTTCCCTAAGGCGCTTACGATGGATCTTTCTCCTCCTCTGGAAATTTTTTATTTTCTCGAGTCACAACTTGAGCTGAGTTTTCTCATGGAACAGCAGTTTCGAATGGTCAGTTCTGAAGACCCTTATTAGTTTCAAGCACAAGGCATTAAACTAGAGAGAAAACCTATCTATTAGGTTCTTTTGGCATGCGTAAATCCTTCAATATTGCATCTGAAGTTTAAGCATTTCTATTACCCTTTATAAAGCTTTGTGTTAGAAGATACCATGTAGTTATTCAATTGACATCAGTGCTGTATTTGGTGCTTGGGACATCAAAGTCACGTCGGTACAACAGAAAGGGCAAGTGTTCCCTAATGAAAACTGATTATGTCTTTTTTGTTGTGAAAGGGAAACCACTAAGAAGATGACGTCCTGTAATCTTCTTCCATGAACGTAGACAAGATAAATTGCCCTCAGTGATGAAATACTTCATTATTTAGTCTCGTGTTGTCCATGTGTAAGATCATTAGCATGCCTGCATGCTGTGGAAGATTATAGCCCTGTATTATATAGTCAAATTATTTATGTCATAGTGTATGTATACCATAACTCAGTTGAACATCTGAATGTTTTTGATGTCTAATACGCAAATAATTTCAGCCTTTTGAGGAAGAGGCTTGCTAACGGTTACTGTTAAAGGCTGTAAATTTAGTTAAGCAACACGTATCCACCCTTTCAACAGACAGAAACCATTTTGTGCGACAGTTTAGAAGGTTCCGGTATAGATGAGGTAGAATAGTGTGGTTTAGTAATTGGTTGTCAGGCACCAGGTCAAAACTTCCAACAAATGATGCTATTTGTGTTTATCAAGTCTGACTCTAGGCTTCTGGAACGGGAGCAAATTAGCCAACTTTTCATTTATGCTGTGTGTGAGAGCTGACTGTGAGTTAGTAAATCCTCATCAACCATGTCAGTTGGGTGTTTTCAGTATTGTTTTCTTTTTATAACTAAGGGATAAGTTTATTTCTTTTAATGCTTTTCCGTTGGTTAATACAAACTTTTCAGGGATCCAGGCTTGACCTCTAATGCTTATTATTTCATTCC
Organism: Leptodon cayanensis; assembly: GCA_027564655.1. NCBI lineage: Eukaryota > Metazoa > Chordata > Aves > Accipitriformes > Accipitridae > Leptodon > Leptodon cayanensis. The sequence goes on along the minus strand of JANXJC010000021.1, from coordinate 25,847,780 downwards.
TTGCTATTTTCCACCACAGATATTTTTAACTCGCTGTTTTTAGGACTTTTCCAACTGGTCAAAGGGTTAGGAAAGCCAGTTCCACCAGACTGGACATGCTGTGAAAAAGCTTGAAAAAAATGATAAAACTAGTTTTTATGGGACCTTCCTTTTGCGCTGCGCCTTTTTGCCAGGAAGGATTTCAGTCCTCCGAGGGCAGGGAGGATGCAGTGGCGAGAGCGCGTGAGTCGGGAAGACCCACGGGCCATCACCGTAGCTTCAGATGAGTCACCTTGTTGCTGCCTGCTGCAGTTTGTCAGCAGCAACTCCCTTATCTCACAGGTGTTCTGCAGAGATAAATCCATTGTAATTCCAAGCGGCTCAGGTAAAGTGATACCTGGAGCCATGAAATTACCTTAAATAGCTAACTGTGTGACTCTTAAGCCTTCATGCTTTAGTGTGATCTGCTTTTTCCTTATTGATTTTTTTTCTTAAGGTAATACTTGAGTCAAAGCAAGAGGTACTTGATTTAAAATCCTCTCCACTAATGATTTATGGATTTTAATAAAACTTGTGAAAATAGAAGGCACATCATTACCTCTTTGTTAGGAGAAGGTTCTCAACTATTAACAGATATCATTACTTTTGGCTGTGCCTTCTGAAAACAGCAATTTATCCTTTAATGCTGAAAATAATTTAAAGAGAAGATAAGAATTGAAGAGCTGCACACACTATTTCAAATTATAATGAGGAGTCTGTGGGCTGTGGGTTACCATCTGCACTCCACTTGGATGCCATCTGCCCACAAGGAGAAAATCACCAGCGGAGAAAATAGTAGGATGTCCCGCAATTACGAAGCCACATAACCACCAGTTACACATGAAGACCTTGTGAGATTTGTAATGAAACCCAAGCCTTTGATAGTACTGCTCTGAAAAGGAAAAGGGGAGTGTAAAAAAAGGCCGTTGAGATTTTGGGGGACCGAAAAAGGGGATTTTAAGCCCGTGAATTGCACAACTGACCGTGTCAGTAGAAGCAAGGAATTTGCAGAGTGTTAATTCGTAGCATGTAACACAGTCAACTGAGAACTATCTGTGAAGGCTGAAATTATGCTAATTTATGCAGTTCACATTGCTGCTGGGGTTTAAAAATAGCTTCTTTTCTAGAGAACTAGAGCTACCGTATTGCTGTGTGCGGCAGGTTGACTTTGTGTTTAGCTTTGCAAATTTTACCAGTTTGAACACAGAGCGAAACCCTATTTATGTGGTCTTTTTATGTGGTGGTCCGGCCGGTTATACCGCATTGCATCGCTTCCGTTCAAGACACTGAAAGAAAAATGTTGGTCCCCCGGCTTAGAAATGGCAGAAGTATTAGCGGGTGCTGTGAATAGCTGCAGAGTTAGGCCTGAGGCTGAATGCCCAGAAGAATAGTTGAGATTAAAGTGTGTTTTGGATTTCTTGGTATCTGGTTTTGTTTTGCAGAGCTTGACGCCTTTCGCTCAGATGCGTGGGGCTCTGGAGTACCTTCAGGAGGGATTTGACTCACTTTCTGCCACACCAAACATCGTTGTTTTCGGTGCTTACCAGATGTAAGGAACAAAAAGAGGGGGGGAAAAGCCTCCGTGTATTAGTTGTAATTAAACCCAATTTTCAAGTTGTCGTATTTGAACTGAATTTCCAACGAGCTTGGGGGAAAGTGTGAAATAAGAAGCCTATCGCAGCTGGAGTCAGTGAGTAATTTCGTATTCTGACTTTTTTGTTTTAAATTCTGAAGGAGCTAGAATATATCTTGCAGTTCAAGTCATAATTTAGCTTTATGAATAAAATCGCAGACAATACTGGATCTGGTTTTAAAGACCAAAGCAACTTGGGACAAAAAGTCCTGCTGTGTAACTTGCATTTGAACAGCTATTCCTCTGACAGGAAGATCGCAATGGGTTTTGCCTACCAGAAGATAAATCCTTTACGTCCTACGGATGAACACGCTCAGTTTTAGAAGTCTACAGCAATGGGTGGAAGCCAAGAAAATATAATTCCCTTTCCTTCTTTTCTTCCACCACCTTCTGTTGTCTTCAGTCATGTTTCCTTTCCCAGTCAGGGAATAAGACTTTTGATAAAAAGTGTTAATGCTTCAACCCCTCCCCTAGTAAGTGGACATGCCTTAATGTTTTGCAGCTGGGTGCTTCTCTTGCCCTCCCAGTCAGCTAACTCAGCTCTTCCTGATTAAACTGGGTGGGACTGGCTGCTGTTGCTAATCAGCCTTAAGGAGCTGCACATGGGAGCTGGGTGCCTCCCTGTTGCTTCCCAGTGCATCTCCAGAGCAGGGAAAGTCAGTGTTGAGTGTGGGCTCGTGCTGGAAGAAGTGGGAGCTTTCAGGTAGGTGTTCCTTCCAGAGGGGGACTGAGGTCCAATTTCTCTTCTAGATCATTGTGCTGTATAGAACTGGCAGGGTTTTATGGTTTATCACGTGCATCTGCATTGGTTAATATCTTGTAGGTGAGACAACACGTGGGAGGGAGATTGTCTATGTCAGATAGCCAGTTTAAAATAATCAGTCGTTGGTGTTTTGTTAAAACCCTTATTCTTACTCGGGGGTTATCAGTCCTTCTTGAGCTCATGGAGATCTGGGTGTTCATGCCATCTCTTCAGTAGCTGGTGTGGAAAGAGATATGGAGGTGGACCCAGCTCATTTTTAACAGAAAAATCTTAGCAGAGATCAGTGGTTACGATGCAAATTATTCAAGGTCTGCTGTAGGATCATATGAAATGGTTTTTGACACGGTCAGTGAGTTAATCCATGCAGGCCAGAAGCACGGCTGCTAGGGAGAGAGTGCGCCGCTGAGCTTTGTGGTGCGGGAGGTGGAAGTCACTGGCAGTCTGAAGTCATTCCGCACTTGGGGTCAGCCTGTAGGTAAGTCTGAAAAGCAGATGTAGATCAATGACTGTGATTTTTGCCTACCTTATTGTAATTCCAAATGGGATACTGGTGAGGTCAGGTCGGAGATGTAACTGTATATGAACTTAGGTAGGAATATATCCTTCCTACAACTCATTTAAAAAAAAAAAAAAACACCAACCCACAGATTTGTTTACTAAACTGTCTAAGTTTAGAAACTGTAGTCCTGGGATACTGGATGGGGCCAGATTGTTTTTTGATTTACAGCATCATAATCCAGTGTGATGCCTGCAACTATACTTGTGTTTGCAGTGGGAATTGCTTTCCATACACCAAGCCACCTCTGCCTCTTGATCAAACTTAAAATAAAATAATTGGTAAAATATGACCGTCAGGTCCTAACTCACTTATATAGAAAACTGTGGAATACAAGCACCCTTTCTGTCTAAATACAAGCCTGGTGTATTTCTATCGCTCTCAGGTCATCAAAAAGCATCTTCTTCTTCTGCTTTTCCAGATGTTGTGTTTTGGGGCATATATGAAGGTTTTGGATAGTGAATTAGTAGTCGGTTGCCTGCTGTTATGTGAAAGTACGTAGCATTGTTTCGTAAGGAAGTTCTGTGAAGTTACAAAACAGAAGTAATGGTGTCCTGCCATACCAGAAAATTAAGTGACCTAAAGGTAATGGGAGATTCGGGGCCACATGGTTCCCTCTCTGAACCAAAATACAGCAAAGGGGGGTGGGTTTGCAGAAGTAAGTGTATGTAATGGATAGCCCGTATGAGGCAGCTATGCCTCCTGCGCAGAACCAGCAGGATTTGCAAGGTTGGAAGCGATCCTTCGTGGATTCTTGGGAGCTACTTAGGTTTGACCCAATCTTTGGACTCTCTCATTAAATGGGAATAGCTGTGGGTGTTCTTCTTATTATAGATGGTTAGCGCGACACTGAATTTAACTACTAGCAAATTTCAAAAGCTTAGGATAGGGCTGAGTGAAAAAGGGTAATAAGCAGTTCCCGCAGCTGCCTTGCTGTTGGAGGGGTTAGTTGGGCTGCTATTGCCACCTGGTGGTGTTGAACAAAACCTCATTTTTTCCTCGGGATAGCTGCATGGGATTAAGAAGCTGTTGGGTATCAATTAGAATTATTGTAGCTACCCACAGATCATTCTTTCAATGAGGAAAATAAACCCACTGTACTTTATGGCCAACATTTATTTTGGGTGTAGGCAATGTTGTTAAAAAATTAAAAATTTGAACCTTTCTTTGAGCATCATCGTACTCTGAATAACAGCAAGTTTTGGGGGAGCTGGTTGCAATGTGTGAGAGGCGATTTGTGCAGGCACCCCTTTGGATTAGGAGGGAAAAAGAGCAGCCAGGAGTACCTACCTGCTCCTGGTGGGAAACAAACTGCCCAAGTTGGTGTTTGGTGGGGGAAGCTCTGCCTTGGTTGTGCGGAAAGGCTTTGCTCTGAGTGGGCTGGGCAGTACTTACAAGTCCATGGGTTTCACCTGTGTTGGGTAACATATGGCACGTATAGCTGCTGTTGCTCTGGTGCAGCTGAGGCAGTGATAGATAGGCCAGTGGTCAGCGTTTTAATTTCTTTTAATTGAGCCTCATACTTAATTGTATCAGATTCAGCACTGGTGGTTAGCTTCGGAAAATACCTCATTTCCTTTGAATTGCCAGACACAAGTACTTGTCTGGCTGGAAACCCATAAAATAAGTATGATTTGTGAATCCAGAATCTGCCTTTCCTGGTACAGGGTGACGTGACAGAAATCAAACAGGAGCTAACGTGATGTCCTCCCAACCTCAGAGCATCTCTGTCAGAAACACGCTGTGATTTAGTGGCATATGGAAGCAGAGTTAATGAACATCTCTGAATTGCTTCGGCACGGTCCAGTCACTGCATTACCAGTGCAAATTTGATTTCCGGAAGTGATTAGTGTCTTATCTTGCTGAAATTAGTGGATCATTATCAAATTATTACTTTTTGCACTTAACATAAGTGACTTAATTGTCCTTTCATTATATAGAGTTTTACTGCAATCCTTTTAGTAGGGGAATACAGATTAAGTTGTAGTCGCCAAGAAAAATGGAGATGCCTGTTCAACCCCTCCTGTCCAGTGACAAAGCCACACTCTCTAGCTTAATCTGTAGATGCTCTGTCTCTACAAAACATCTGCATCTGCTGGAGTATTTCAGAGCTTCGTAATGTTTTCCAGTGAAGCACCAGCAGAGGTTATTTGCTATGAATCTTTCAGGCAGCGCTTAGGAGCTAAGGTCATCTCTGTTGTGTATGGAAATTTGGTCTGACCTAAATGTCTCCTTCCCTCTGTTGTAGCTGCTCTGTACTATGCCACGAAATCTCTATTTCAGGGAAAAATGAAGTTGCAAGTATTTCCTCAGGATTTTGGCTGAAAAATTCAATACGTTGTTAGATCTTTCAGAGTGAAAGAAAATCACTGGGGGGGGGGGGGGGGGGTGTGG
>JANXJC010000021.1:25801984-25838353 GCA_027564655.1 Leptodon cayanensis | reverse complement strand
TCCGCAGGGCTGCTCTCAATCCACTCATCGCCCAGCCTGTATTGGTGCTTGGGATTGCCCCGACCCACGTGCAGGACCTTGCACCTGGCCTTGTTGAACTTTGTGAGGTTCGCATGTGCTCAACTTTCAAGCTTGTCAAGGTCCCTCTGGCTGTCTGTTCAAGAGTGGCCAACAGTAAAAGCAGACTTGATGAGTGGAGAACCTGAGGTCATCTTTTGGTTTCTACGTGGAGTTTATATGTACTTCTACTTAGTCTTTTGGGAAGGTGAAAGATTCACGTTGTAAGGAAGACAAAGCTTTGCTGGGTGAAAAATTTTGGGAGAAAACACTGAGTCAGAGAAACATCCTCTAACTGAGGCAGAGATGACTGTAGAAATTAGGTCCAACCTGATGTTTGAATCTGCGGGCACTTTCCTTGTTGTTTTGCCAAGTCTTTATAGAGTGTTTTTTGGATAGACACGTTTGCTCAGTGTAAACCTTGAGATCTGTTTCTTGCTTCCTCTCACAATAAATACCACTGTAGCATGCAAGGGTTACCAGGCAATGAGCCTAAGGTTTATTATTTATCTGACTTTAAAAATAACTTTAAAAAATAACATTGTGGTCACAACTAGCACATTTTAGGATATTCGAAGCATAGTTTGACACTGTTTTAAAATCTGTTAAATAGCTTAAACTTGGTATTAGAATCTCCGCCTTAGGGCATGGCCTGACATCTGTGAAAGAATGTTTAATAAAAATAAGAAATGTTTATGTAATAAAACAGGTCTGATTCTTTTCTGCCTTGTAGCTTATGTCATTGCTAGTTACACCAGTTGAAGGTCAAATGCTAAGTTGCATGGTCAAACTTCAAGGCAAAGAAGAGTCAGATCCAATATATCTTAATTGGATTTTTTTCTTCTTTTTAATCATCATATTAAGGTACATCCAGAACAGACCAGTAATAATTTTGGTACTAAGCTATGTAGTTAATTAGACATGCAAGCAATGTGAAATGGTGCAACTTGGGGTTGGGGGGGGAATTTCCTTGTATTCCAATATGACTTTATAACTAAAAACCCATTAACTGTTTAAGTGAACCCCAGACAAAATGCTGATGTTAACGTTCTTGGAGAGGCATCTCAATTTGGTGTTGATACATAAGTTATCTTAGTAAATGCTAATTACTTCGTTCAAATTAGACTAGGCTGCAAATCGTGCTCTAGATTTGGCCAATGTGGGGAGCGGATTAAAGTAATTAGCACTTTCTTTGCCACTGTCATCTCAATATCACCCAACTTAATTTAGAGTGATTTGAAGTAGGCTGAAAACAGTAGTAAAACCGCTTTTGACGTTCATGGGTCAGCATGTGCTCTGTTCACTAGTGCAATATAAAGTGAACTTAGCAAAATGGTTTGGTTATTTACAATGGGGTGTGCTGTAGATTCTTCGTATTTATTTGCTTTATCGTATTTTGAGATACAGAAAAATAATGATGCCAGGAAGCCATGGGAGTAACCCTTAATGATGATAATAGATGGGAAAATAAGATTATATTTAAAACCTGTATTCATAGCTCTGTGCTATTTTAATAATCCGCCAAAACATAAACCAAGTTGATTAACTTTTACAGTACAATTTTTTATGTTTATTTTCAAGCAAGGGATAATCCCTTTAGAAGACTAGAAGCATTAAATCAGCCTCAACTTCAGTGACTAGAAAGGCTTTGCTTAGATAAAAGTTGTTTTCAGGACCGCTACCTAGGCAGCTTATCATTTGTTTACTCTTTAGAGAAATCTCCCTCTTTTCAAGTAGTAAGAATATGTTGAGATTTGGATGTGTGCATGCTGCATCATGAATTAGAATTTGCATTTCTATTTGATGTAGCCTAGAGCACTCTTTCATGACAAATATCATCATCTTTGTTTCTTTCTTTGTCATTAGCACTTCTGCTTCAGTCCTCAATACCGTTCCTTGCATGTACGCCTTTCAGCCTACAGAGCCACAGCAGCTAAGTAACGTCTTTAGTTGATTTGTAGTCTGTTGCAAACTTTTTTGAGCTTGGAGCTATCTCGACGTTTTCTTAGTTGACAAGATTGATGATATGGCAGGATGAAACTTGAGACAGAAGTTGAAAGCCAGTGACGAGGATGAATTTCAAATATTCTTAAAAAAAAGAGAGAAGAGTGGAAATTGTTACGCAAGATTTGTTTTCCAATCATTGGACTTAATCTATGATGTATTAAAAAAAAAACCAAACTCAAAAAATGAACTTGAAAAGTAGGGAAAAACATGTGATAAGTATAATTGCTCGTTACATCTGCTATTATCTAACTGCCTCTCTGCATGAGGAGTAGTACAGCGAGGAAAATTCCAACTACCCAGAAGTGCAGTGAGCCAAGGGGAGGCTGGCAGAGGAGGCGAGAGAAAAACAGCTGGAAGGGAGACACGGAAGAACAGAAGTTGCCCAGACAACTAGAGAGAGAAGTTTGTGCTTTCACAGGCTAATCTTTCAAGATGTTGAAATATGATGGAACTGTAATGTGTTTCACTACGCTTTGAAACTTTCAGTTATTGCACATCTTGTACGCAGGTTTCAGCACTGCTTTTATGTTTAGAGTTCAAGAGATTATCAAAGCAGACGTGCATTGTGCTCTGTCATTAAGGCTCTAATTATTTAATTCCTTGTATCTTTGTTTTGTAACGTCAAATCCGTGCTCTTGTGACTGCAGCCTGCCATACCACCGTGACAGGCACAACTAGTATTTCTCTGTGTAAAGAGAAAGAATCGGTACGTTTAATTCCGAATACTCTGGGTATGCGGAGGAAGAAGAAATCATTCCTGCTGCATATGATCATATCAAGTAGCTGTGTTTTTCACGACAGTATTCCCTGTATTAAAAAACTCAGGTGTTTCTCAGTTGCTCACTATAGTCTAATTTCTTAGCTCAGGTAAAAGGTTGACTGAGGGCACAGAAAGCTCATGGGAACTTTTAAAAATCCTTTTTGGCTGGGCTACTGAATGAAGTGTGACTTTATTGAGGAGAGAGAGGAGGACTGTAGCATCCTTGTTGCCAATTTATCATCCCTAGCACAGGACCAGGGTTTTTCCTCTGTTTCCATGTGTCCAGCTATTTATGATGTGTGGGCTTTCAAAACCAAATGTTGTTGTGCAGCAGCTGGGAATGTGCCTTTCTCTAGTTACAAGCCTGCACCAAGAGTTTTCCGTCGTGATGTGACTTGACGTTTTGGATAAGAGGTCAGATCTACCCCAACTCTGCTGTCCTTGGCAGTGTTGGTCCTTGACCAGCACTCTTGCAGAGTAAGAAGAAGTATTTTTCATGAAAATATAGACTGCTTTTCATAGCCTATGCTTATATCTCCAGATTGTTGTCTTCAGGGGACTGATTATGGCTAATGACTGAAATGGAGATGATGCATCCCTGAAGACATGTTGTCCTGTTTTCAGCTGGGATTTTCTTCTTAGTCGCTGGTACAGTGTATTTTGGATTTAGTGTGAGAATGGTGTTGATAACGCACCGATGTTTTAGTTGTTGCTAAGTAGCGCTTCTCCTAAGTTAAGGGGTTTTTGGTATCCCGTGCTCTGGCAGCAAGCAGGTGTACAAGAAGCTGGGAGGGAGCACGGCCAGGACAGCCGACCTGAACGAGCCAAAGGGATATTCCATACCATGGGACCTCATGCCCAGTATATAAACTGGGGGGAGTTGGCCGGGAAAGGTGGATTACTGCTGGGGCATCGGTCAGCAGGTGGTGAGCAATTGCATCGTGCATCACTTGTCTCTTCTTGGCTTTTATTTTTTTTCCTTTTTTCTTTCTTGTTATATTCATTTTCATTACAATTATTATTTTAATTATATTTTATTATTGTTAGTATTTTATTTTACTTCAGGTACTAACTCATTCTTATCTCAACCTGTGAGTTTTACTTTTTTTTCAATTCTCCTCCCCATCCCACTGGGAGGCAGGAGGAGTGAGCAAGCGGCTGCGTGGAGCCTAGTTGCTGGCTGGGGTTAAACCACGACCCATCATCTGTGCCTTCGAGGCTGGGGAAGGGGGCAACCAGAGGGTGATTTTGTGGGGCTAGCAGCAGCTTTGCCCCGTCTCCGGTTGAGCAGGGGAGGCAAGGGGAACCGTCCGAGGCTGCCCATGCTGATGGCAGCCCCTGGCTCTGAGCTGCGCAAGGAGGAAAGCAGGGCAATGCTGAAAGCTTTCAAGGGTAATGCTCTGATAAACAACCAAAAATTAATGGCATGGCCCTGTTCATCCATTAACGTTGTTCTGTGCCATCATCGACAATTTGGAACAAGCCTGGGCATTGCACTTACTGTTTAGTGTTGGAGATGCAGGTTCGGAAGACAGTGATGGAAACTTAAGCCGTGAGGAGTACGGCCCCACCCAGAAACTTCTGTGGACACCAGGAATACTTCTCTGAAATCAAATCAGTTGGGAAGACTGGGATTATGGCACTTCCATCAATAGTAAATTGACTACAACATTTACAGGGAAACTACTCTATGGATTCAAGTCTAAATGCAGCCTTTTAGTTTAGTGCAAGTCACTACGTACATATATTTCCATGTATGTACGCATACATATTTCGGAATATACATTTCTGCGCAAATCTGCCATATAGGCTGTTTCCTTCACAGGATTTTGTGCTCTTGAGTTGGCAACTGCTTCATTTAAGTTAATGGAGAGTATAAAGGGAGAGATTTTGGCAAGAGGAACTAGTGGATGCCAGTTATTATCAAATGTTCCGGGTAGCTAATCAAGGCTTGCAGTAACAGCTATTTTTTTACTAAATCTTAGTGTGCGTTCTTTCACGGGACAGGTTTCAGAAGTTTTCATGAGGGATGCTTTGTTAATACTGAGCAGCTTTATCTACTGGCTGTAATTTAAACACTTTCTCATACTGTTGTGCATCTGCTTAAGAAGGATTGCTTAGTTAATTTTAAATTATTGTTGGTGTTAAGGGCGCTTGGCAAAAACTCAGCAGAAACAGAGCAAATAAGCCTTTTCTGGCGGTATTTTAATCTTTCTATTGAAATAACCTGAATCAAGAATTAGTCTCAAATACAGTAAGTCAATCTATTTTTTGTTTCATATCATTAAGGTTTGTTTTTTTTTTCTACGGAAGTGTTTACTGGTAGTTTTTTAAAAAGGGGATGCTTTCATGCAAGTTTTATTGAGTACTATCTCCTGGGGAAAAAAGCTGGATTGAAGAAAGTGCTTAGTTGCTAAATGACTTTCTGTGCACTGTAGCATTTATGGTATATATAGCTTTTGTATATAGAATGATCTGTTATGGAAGTGAGTGTGCAGAAAGCAGATGGTGGCTCTGTCTATGCAGCTGGACAAGGCTGTCTTCGCAAATGCTATCAGTATCGTTAAGAACATCTTCTTATTCTTCTCCTCTGCCCTCACTGATCTGAGAAGAAAAGCAGAGGTTTCACTGCATTTGTGAAACGGCAAAAATCTTGAACAATGTTGTGCTTCAGTAGTACTCTGATTTCTCACTCACCTTTTTTAGAGTAGATCATAGTTATGTCTTCCCGTCTTCTTTCATAAATACAGTTTCACTGGTGAGTTTTAGTTCTGCATCTCTCTTAGGTCAAGTGCCTGCACAAAATATTTGAAGTTTTTAAATTCTCTGTAACTAACCCATCCTTTTATAGCCAGGTCTCTGGCCTTTGGAGGGAACCACAGAGAGTTGCCAAAGGAGGGAGAAAGCTTCTTGGCCACTTTCTTTTGGCCAGTGGAATATAGCTGTGTGTATGGATGTATGTTGTATACAGTTTATGAAAAGACACAGGAATTATGAGATATAAACATTTTTGGTGCATTATATCACCTGCAGAACAATGTCTTTGGGACGAGCTGCCTGTCAATGGTGTTCCTCGGCATCCTGTTCCTTCCGTTGTTGGAAGCTCACCAAATCTCTCGAACTTAGTAATTATTCTGTGCTTTTACATGTTGGGAAACTGGGTACAGGGCATATCAGGTCACAGTGCTAGGAGCGTGAGCTGGGATTACATTCAGAAAATCATAATCCAAAGATAGCAGTGCCCTATGAGATTTTTGGAGTAGGATCTGTAGGTTTCCTTGGCAAAGCTGACCCCTGGATTATTGTCCTCTTCAGTCCATTATGAGATCAGTTTCTAATGATTTTATTTTCAGTTGCTATGCTTCTCTAGCAGTGTTGTGTTAAGGCAAAAGCTAGCAAGAAAGCTACCCTTTTTCATTTTTCACTTTTTTTTTTTCTTCTTCTTTGGCTGTAGTGAGGAAACAAATACCTGCCTTGATTAAAGGGAATAACCCGTAAAGGGTGAATAGTGCGTGGCCTTGGGGATTTGTTAATGTTTGTAGAAACAGCTTAACGTGTTTGGTGATATTAGTGTTCAAGTAAGAGGTTTTCTCTGTTGCTCTCACGTACCGGACCACAGTGGGTAAAACTGAATTGCTTATTTATCTCCCCAGCCCAGGGGCTGGGCCCCACTGGATGCTCACAGAGATTTAATTGCGTGAGTGAGATTGCAGACAGAGCGTGTATCCTGTGAACAAAATACCCTGTCTGGAAACTCCTACAAGTACACAACTGCTGTTGTAAGCCACGTCTTCACTCGTGCTCCTGGGTAGTGAGCAGGAGAGAGGGGAATGTGCAGAGCCGGGGCCCCGAGGCGGGGATGGTTGGAAGAGGCTCCGTGCAGTCACTGACTCATTTGTGGTGGCTGTGGCACTCGGTTCCCTCAGACCGCATTTACTGGGAATTTACTGCTCTCCATCACTGGGCAGCCTAGATAATAATGTCTGCATTGCTTAACCAGTGGTTATTCAGTGTACTGTTATTTTTGTTACTTTATTTAGCAGTTTTTTCCATCACATCGTGTACTGAATTGAGAAATTAATGTAAAAAAAAAAAAAAAACCCACCACAAAACCACAAACCCCACCTATTTCTCGGCGTGCTGGTGAGCTGTTGAGTATAATCAGGCTGGAACTTGGGATGGAGCACGAGAAGCTTTCCACTGCTTTTATGCTCTTGTTAATCCTTGAAGGCTGCTGCATGTTGCACCGGGTTGCTGGACGGAGCCAGGTGATAGTATAGATTCTAGCAGTGCTTACGCTCCTTTAACTTGTGTTAGCATATGCATGGGAGGAAGAGAGGCCAAAGTGCGTTGAAAACATTTAGTGATCTAGCCCTAATAGTGTCGAATTATCAAGCAGACATCGAAAGCTAACTAAATTGGTGATTTAAAAATTTTTTTCTCTGGGGTGGGTGGGAAGGTGTGTGTGTGTGTGTGATTTATTTCAGAGTTTGTTAAAGGAGTATAGTGGAGTGCATCCTTTTGTCTGGCTTCCCTTCTCTGCAAGAGCTATGGTTGTAGCAGTGCTTTCTTGATAAGAATCCAGTTCCTCGAGAGGCTTAAAATTTACTTGGAAACATATTCTCATATCAGAGACTGGGCTGCCAGGTAGGTTATTGCATTGTGTCTTCCCTCTCAGAAGCAATCTCGGTCTTAACTGATCGTGGGGTCAGTGGTTTCTTCTGCCAGTAAGGCTTATTGCTGTCACGCTGTTTTTGCTTACACTTACTTCCTTGAGTCTTTCTGAAACCGGTTAATTACAAATAGGTGTAAAGTTTGGCAGGAACAGATCTGTAGCTAACTGATACGCTTCCATGGGGAATTTAGAAATAGCCTTTGATGATAAAGTAAGATGACAATAAATGTGATAATTCAATTAACTTCCTCCATAAAATAGTCCACATGACTTCTCTTGCATTACTTTAATTTTTTATTTAGTTCATGTTATGATCACATATTGGCCTTTACTCTTCTCTGACAAATGAAACAGAGCTTTTGAATCTTGTCTTGTGATATGCATTTTCCAGTCCTGAAGTCACTCTTGTGGCTCTTCTCTGAAGCCCCTCCAAAGGTTAATAAACCTGTTGAACTGTTGCACGCAAACTAGCATTAAAACCAACAGGTGGTAAAGCCTATTCTTATTTGATAACTGCCAGTTCTTATGTACAAGAATTGCCTTCCCACTATAACCACAGCACAAACCCCGGTATCGTGATGGCGTCAGTGATGCCTTTTCCAGATCCCCAAGTCCTTTCAGATTCACCCAATTCCCAGAGAGTCCTTTGCTCTGTGACATTCTTAGTTCCTCATTGTTACAAGATTGTATTTGCTATATTGAAACACCTTTTCATGGTTCTAGTCAGCATATATGAGCTTCCTTAACTTTGATCTTATTCTTTTTTTTATCATTTACTTCTCCCGTTACTGATGAGCCACCTGCAAATTTCGTAACTGTTTCATGCCCCCTTCTAGGGCTTGCTCAGAGAAGTAGGGCTGAAAATGATTCCTGTGAGACACAGTCAAGCTGCTTATTTTCTTAAGGGTAATTTCCCATTTATCACATGTTTTTAAACCAGTTAGCTCGTTTTCAGTCCAGCTGATGTATGCCAGGTTGATTTGTTGTTGTGCTGGTTTTCAACGTGTCAGGAGATGTGAAGGCAAGAGCCTTCCCGCAGAACCACAGCTGCGTTATCGCTTTCGTAAGCTTCTGTAAACTCAGCAGAAAATACCGGTTTAACAAGATGTGTTTTCCAGAGAGGGATGCTCATTTGCCAGTAATAATACTATCAGGTTCAGCTGTTGATTAATTGAGTTTCTCTGCCCCATTTTGTACTTCTGTCTGGGACTGGTGGGAGGCTGATAGGTCCCTGGCTATCAAGGCCATCTCATTCTCACTCTTTGAACGCTGGTACCCGGCACGAGGTGTCTCTCTGTCCTCCAGAACCTCCCAACAACCGCTGAAAATCAAGATTAACCATTTGGGTGGCTCCTTGGTTGGGTCCCCTAACACTACTCAATACAAGGTATCTTACCTGCTGGTTTAGAGAATGTTTAGTTCAGAGACTGCTGTTCAACACCATTTTAAGAGCTTTTTTTGAATGAAAATTATTGTTTAGCACCTGTTATGATTCTGTGAGCTAGTCTCCCCTTCACTCCCACATCATGCATAGCAAAATATCGTTATTGACGACTTCAGGATTTTTAACCAGTGTTTTAATTTTGTAGATACTTCCCTTCTGTAAAGCATGAAAGAAAAACCTAAGCGGTTGTTGGCGTTTAGTAAAAATAGGTAAAAATCCAGCTTTCAGTGAATAGAAAATATTTGTATTTTTGACCCGAATGCATTGAAGAGCAGTTATAAAATTTTCTAATAATATGCTCCCTTTTCCAAATAAAAAACGTAACAAAGTGTTATGCGATTAAAAAGCAAAAGTAATGGGTAAGTATGAGAGTGTGACTTTGTTTAATGATTGCGGAGCAAGCCGTTTAGCACACGTATTTTTCATAGGCAAACAATGGATTATTAGCGAACGGATTTCCCCAAGCTTTCTTTGTAGTAAATGTTGCACAGACAATGACTGTATACACTAAGTTCATTCATAATGTCTCCAACACCTGTTTCCTCCTGTTTTTTCCAACAGTTTTATTTGGAAAGTGTTGGGAACTGAAATGATGTCTCATTAGAGTGTGGGTTATGCTGGGGACACGTGTTTCTCTGTCATTGAAGACTCGCTACTGAATAACAAGCGTATTGTTTAGCACTTTAATAGGCATGTTTAGATGCACATTAGAGCTGTAAATAATGTCCTTTTCTGAAGGTTCAACTTGATATCATCTCTGTGTCATCAGGTAGATGCTGTCAGAGTTCACGATAAAGCTTTCTAAAGAGCTCCTAATGCTTTATGGTTAAAGAATTCAAATACAAGCAAATATCCCGCCCTTGCTGTCTTTTGAAATTGGGCATTGTATGTGAAAGGCATCTCCCAGATCTGTCGGCAAAGCCGGGGCACAGCAATCAGGGAAGAACTCCCGCCGCGATGCTGCCGGGGGCAAGAGGTCATGCACGGATTTTACCAACTTCAATCCCAATCTTATCTCTTTTCGCTCTGTCGAGGGAGTCTAAAAGAGAGATAGGAGGATGAAAGGCAGCTCCAAAGTCTTACTTCTTAATGGAAGAAATAAATTCCGCTTACACCTGGCAACACTATCCGAACTCAGGGGATCTTCATCCCAAATCAAGGCTGGCTTAGGAAAATCCATTAAATAAAAGTGTCTAAAAGCAACACAGATTTTAATTAAGGATATTAATTAATTTAAAAAGTGATTGGGAAGCACAGAACTTATACTTTAACCTCAGGAGCTTTGCTTCATTGATGTTTCAGACTGATGACGTGCAAGCTTCTCTGTCCGTCTTTAGCACCCTCAGTCGGCCCGTAAGGGGTAAAATGAGAAAATAGTCCAAATCTGAGCCATGCTTCAGTTAATGTAAAAACAGATGGCAAACTGTATTCAAAGAAACAAGACTGGTCGGCTGAAGATTAAATAAAGCCTACGTCCTTCCATCCATATCTGGTCTTTCAATCTGCCTCTTTGTAGCTGGGCCCCTCTCGGCGGGGCAGGTTTGGCTCTACCCTGTTCCCTGGGCACGAAAAAGTCCCAAAGACGGAGTTTTCCCCTGGGATGGTAGACAAGAACCTGCCGTTTTCTGAGACCTCTCCTTTCCTTCTCACAAGCCCTGGCTTCGGTGCCAGGTTTGGGGTTGAATGAAGAACATTTGGCTGTTTGAACTGGCAGCGCACATCATCAACAACCTTTTAAGAGGCTTAGGAGATGTCTGAGGCTACCCTGACTTGTGCTGTGGGTTGTCTTGGCCCTTTGTAGGGGCCATAATCCTGCCAGTGCAAAGCTCCTTGTGTCTCAGCTCCCTTGGGTTGGTTTTTTGCCTTTTTTTTTTTTTTTTTTGTCTGAAGTTGGTGTGGTTTTTGGAAGCAGAGCGCAATCTTTGAGTCATGATATTGGTGCCAACGCGTTGACGGAGAGGCCTTGTGATGTTTCCACTGTGTCAGCAGCGGGGAAGGGACGAATTTAAGCTCAGTGAGGAACATGCACTACAGGCACTGGCAGCTCCTCTGAGGTGCTGGGAAGATGCTCTTACAAAATCCTTTTGGCATCACACCCAGGCTTTTCCCTCCGAGTGCGTGCCCGCATTCATTCCTTGCTGGGTCTGTCAGCAGGTTATTGTGTCTGCCTGGGACCCTCCTGAAGACCATACATCCTTCTGTGCAAGCCCTCAAATGGGCTGTGACCTTCTCCTCTTCTGAATGTTGTAGGAATGACCTTTCAGCAGGGTACTTGCTTATGTAGAGGGCTGACCGGGAAGATTTGGCTGTGCTAGGGCTTTGGTCCATGTTGGGCTGAAGTGAAAGAACAAGAGTTCTTTATTTTCAGGCAGGGATTCAAATTTTACTGCTATGGTTCAAATGTAACCTGTATGCATAAAGTCTTTAAAAGTTTTCAACATTCAGCTCTTTCTCTATGCGTAGTTTTTCAAGCTACCAAAATTGGTAGGGGAATTTTTCTTACAGTGAAGGAAAACAATTATTGTTTGCTTCAATAATTATCCCTTCTTTCCTTATCACTTAAAAAATTAGAACGGGATAACAGTTACAGATTTAAGGAGTGAAATCCAAGTCACAGAAGCATAACTGTTAAGGAAAAGACTTCAGTGAGGAGATGCATGCATTTTTTTTATATGGAAATGTGTATATGCAGAATTTGAAATGCTTATTTACTGATTTATTGCAGTATTTCTTCAGCAACATACTGAATGGGTACATGAAACAGCCTAGCCAGTAAAATCATACAATAGGGGAATTTTTAGCTAAGAAAGTGATCGGTTTGGGTACAATTTGGTCTTTTTTTTTTTCCTTTTTTTTTTTTTCCTTTTTTAATGTCTTAGCTGTACTGTGAGAACTAATTTGTTTTATTTACTCCTTTTGGCCGCTGAAGCCAGCTGTGGGCCTTAAGAAGGGCCGTTACAAGTACAGGATCATAGATTCAAGTTTTGCAGGCATAAATCAAATTCTCAAAAAGAGGCTCAAGCGCTTTAGCTAAGCAGCAGCCCCTTTAAGGCTGAAACCTCCAATGCTTGGGTGGCAGAAAGTCCTGGGTGCTTTTCTATAAGGATTGTATCTTTTTATGGGAATATTAAAGTGGTTAACGCTTAAAAACTGATGGCAAGCTGACAGGAGCGGCTCGTGGGCTCCCGATCTGTTAGCTGTAGGTTATGCCTATGGTCATTTCTCGCCTCCCCGCCTGCAGCCAGCAAAGTTATCTTTACGTGCCTCACAACTTATATTTGGAGAGAGGGTGGGAAAAGGGTGGTCTGGGCGATTGCTTCAAACCCAGGTATTTTTGCCAGAGTTCTCCATCATTCATTTGTGGCCTGGCAAAACGGAAGCCACGAAAGAAACCACCTCCCAAACCCAGGCTTGGAGAGCGCTCGGATGGGGCTGCGCCTGGGGTGCGTGGAGCTGCTGCCGGAGCCGCTGTGGTCTCCCGTCCGTCCCCCCACGGACCCCTCTTCATCTTCTCCGGAGCAGAAGGGTGAGGAGCAACAGCCAAGTGCGTGGCGTGAGGCTCCTTCCCCACTGGTGATTTCTTAGGACCTGGGGCAAGATCCGACGTGAATGTTTCCGCAGTTGAGTATCTTTTTGGACCGCTATGCAGGGCGAGATGCTTTCGGGGGGGGGGACAGAAGAGAGGTTTCAGAAGGATGCAGGAGAGAAGCTGTGGAATAGCCTGGCATGTGCATACATCTTTAATAGCTGTATCTTAAATACAGACCGTGTGGCAAACTGATATTTCTTGCCATTAAATATAGCTGTTCTGGATATTCTAAATACTCTTACTAATCTCTGGAAATGCAAAGTCTATGCTCCTGAAGCTGATCTGTCATGTTCCATGTGTTGAAGCATTTTTAAGGCAGTATATTCTTTTCTGTTTTCCCCTTTCCCTTTTGCTAAGGGAAAGTCTAGTCCTTTCCCATCCAGCAGGCTTAAGTATAAATGAAAGGCTAAGTGAAGCAGCCTAGATTGCACTAAATGCTGACAAAACCAGGCAGCTTTAGAAGCTGAGCTCTTGACAGCATCAAACTCAGGGGACCCCCCCTGTAAATTTACTGTTTTGCTCTAAAATGTGCTTGATACCCTTAGGCATCTTCCTAAACCGTAGCTCACTTGAAAATAGAAATGAATAGAGTTCCAAATGCTTCTTTGCAAAATACTCCCTTTCACCTTTAGTGTGTGCTTAATTCCGTATTTCCCTCCCCCCCAACCTTTAAAAAAACAAAAACAAAAACAAAAAAAAACAACAACAAAAAAAAACCCAAAACAAAACCCACCAAACTCCCGTTTTTCTTGCTTGGTCCAGCCAGAGCAGAGGGCCCCCCCCTCCTCGAAGGGGTTAAAGGCGATCCTCCTCCAAGAGCTGGCAGGCTGCTGGGAGGAGGAGAGAGCGGCCAGCGGCCGACCGGCCGCCCGCTGCCTCCCAGCCCCTGCCATCCCCGGGGCTGCCGGACCTTGGGACGCCGCGGGCGATCCTGCCCGAACCTTCTTGGCCTTTCTCTTCCCGTGAGCCATGTAGCTCATCCAAGGAGAGTGACCCAAGGATGAGCGGCCACCAGGGAGGGGACGTCGGGGTAGTAAAGGGTTTGTAGCACCGCCTGGTCGCGGCTCCTCCGGCAGGTGCTCGGCGGGGACGATGAGCGTGATGCTGTGGCGGTGGGACCAGAACAACACCACCATGAAGCTGGTAAGGGGTTTGGGAACAAAACCTTGGAAAGCTCGGTCGTGCTGACTGATGAAGAAGGCGTTTGCACGGCACTTGCATTTCTCTGTGGGTTTCTCGTTAGCAAACGGGAGCTTTTGTCCGGATGAGGTAAATAAATA
The DNA here is from genome assembly GCA_027564655.1 of Leptodon cayanensis. Lineage (NCBI taxonomy): Eukaryota > Metazoa > Chordata > Aves > Accipitriformes > Accipitridae > Leptodon > Leptodon cayanensis. Next base: position 25,824,541 of record JANXJC010000021.1, on the reverse strand, counting down.
CCTAATAAATAGGGAAATAGGTGGGCTGGGAGGGCTGATGCTGAAACGGTGTTCTCTCCAAGTGGAATGCTGTTTGGCAATAGAGTTGCAGCTGGATCTGTTACTCATTAGTTCATCTTTCGGACTGCTTTAGGTTGTTTTGTGTGGTGGTTGAGCTCTGTAGTTAAGCTCGTTTAAAGTCAGAATAGAAACACAGATTATGCGTCTAGCTCTCACCTTCCTTCATTTATTGTCTCTTTCACTTTTTCTTTTGGGAAACAGTTTTCTCTCTTTCAGTCTTGCAAGAATAATTTTGTCAGCTGGGAGCATTTTGGGGGTTTGTTTGCTCAACAGTTTGTCTTTAAATTTCGCCCCCCCCCCCTTTTTTTTTTTTTTTCCTTCCTAGGAAAGTAAAAAAACCCCACTGTTCTCTGTAAGTAGAAAGTGTGTGGCTGCTTCATTCCTCCAGCATAAATGAGATCAGGAAACCCATGTATCTGCCTGTCTCTTTGAATTACTGTCCATACCAAGATTTAAACTCTGATCAAAACTTAGAGAGACTTCCCGTGAGCAGCTTTTTTTTTTTTTTTTAAAAGCTATTTGATGTAAAGAATATCAAGGCAGTGGCTGTCTGAGATAGCTTTAAATTTAGGGTTTTTTCCTGTTTCTCTGGCAGATTACTTAAACAAAGAAAATTACATTTTTATGCAGTTTCTGCATGAAAGATTTCTTTTCCTGAGAAATTTATAATCAAAACCAAGGACTTGCTACAGGTCTAATCCCTTAGCCTTTATATGTGAAAACTCTGTTGAAATCCATGTGGGAGTCAAAGGCACCCAGCACCTCTTTGTATCGGGCTCTGTGATCTCAGAAATTTATAGCGCGTCTAGTAATTTAATAATCTCTGTTTTTACATACTTCCCTTGCAAGGAATGAGGTGATAACACGTTAGTTAAGGAGTATTCTGTGCTAGGTAGAAAAGAAGCTCTTCACGTGGGATCAGATAGTTTGGGATATTTCATGCATGAGTAGCCACTGGAATAATGAATTTGTGAGCTGGCGGTGAAAATGTGCAGCTTAGTGTGGGGGTTGCCCAAGCATGGTTCCAGCTGAAGCCATGTATTTTGGAAAAGGAGGTTAAAGCGAGCCCTTTCTCCCTTTTCATATGCAGAGAAAGATCTCTTTAGGAAGCAGGGCAAGCTATGTGCACAGGTGTATTAAAAAGTCTTTGCATATGCATTGGCTTTTAAACCAGCTGCAAATGGACTTTACAAGCAGAATAAGCACCTGTAAGAACCGAGAATATTAAATCAAGCAGAGAAAAGCAGATGTGAGCAGAGAAATGAAAGAGCTGCTAGTATTCAAGGAGCAAGAAAATCTACCCAAGCGATGCTCAGAGTGCTGGCGAAGTGCTGGATTTACCAGCTCCGTCGGCAGGAGGAGGAAAGTATAAAAACCTCCGTGCCGTGCCTGATTCCTGACTCCCTCTGCCTGTAAACCAGCAGACATTTATTGCCTCCTGTAATTAGGGAATTGTAGAGATTGCTCCTGTGGGGCTGCCTCCTGCGTGGCAGTGGTTTGCTGGGTGCCGGGGCAGGGAGACTTGTGGGTGCTCCCCAGTCTCGGGGGGCCTGGCAAGGCTCTGCCCAAGGTGCTCGGATGAGCTGAGATTTGTGTGGAGCTCTTCCATAGGCTTTGGCTGGTCTGCAGTGATAAAATGGATCAAAGGAAGCCAGCTTTATAATAATAATAATAATAAAAAGAATCCTCAGCTAAGTATCAAAGTAAATAGACCAGACAATGCCCAATGAAAATGTCTTGGGCATCTGAAGAAAAAAAAAAGTTTTTTAATTGGCAACAACTAAAAAGAAGAACTGAAGACCAGAATAAAATCTTTAAAATAAATAAAACATAAGATAAATAACCACATATCTTGCAGGAAATAAGATGGAATGAGACATCCTCAGCTGTTTGTCGTGGTATTTAGCTGCAAATGAAAATTTGCCTTTTATAACCATCAGCAAAGCTGTACTTTTCTGTTCTTTCTCTGGCCATGAAGTTCTACGCAACGTACATTTACTGAATACAGAATTTCTTGCAGTTATGCCTGTTTCTCTGGCATAACTTTTCAAAGGATTTCAAAGCACTTCACCAGCAGTTCAGAGAGTCTTAAAACAATTTCCACTGGATCCCTACGAGTGAGAAAGACGTCATGACTCCTTACCTTACTACTGAAAGGCAGGCAGGGGCTCGGTCAACATTTAGGAGCGGGCAGCAGGGCTTTTGCAATAGCGGAGGGCAGGAACCGAGTCAACATTGCGCAGGGTTGGAATCAGCGCTGGAGGGTGGTGGTGTTATCACTGGAGCCCGCGAGGACTTAAAGGGCCCGAAGGATGTCCGTAAAGCACCGTGCCCTACCGATTCCCTTCTGCTTTCTCTCCCTCCTCCTCCCTTGGGTCCAGTGAGGCTTTTGTGGAAGAAAGAAAGAGAAAAATGCTTGTCAGCGTTCGCTTAGGGTGAGCTGATGATGGCCGGTGTACCAAAAAGAACCAAGTACGTACTGTTGAGAGTTCTGGGTGGTGGCGGCAAGAATCGCTTTTGTGGTTGAAAGCATGAGGTTCAGAGTGGGGAAGCTTAGGGTTTTTCTGATTTGTAATATAAGGCTTTGTAGGCAGCTAGGGGTAAATGCCTTTGCCTGCTATTACCCCAGAGTCCCCAAATACCAAATCTTGCAAGACTTAGTTAATTGGGTAAAAATTGGGATGTTGCTGTAAGAGTGCAATGCAAAAAAAGGTGTCTAACTCTGCTTGAAACTCAGTGTTGGTAGTTCCTCTTCCAAAATACTGCTCTTGAATAATTTGGGGGGATGGTAGCCTAATTTCTATCACATACCACTATACAATCCATTAGCACCCTTTTATTTGTGTGTTTGCTTTCGCTTTATGAAAAATATATCAGGGGGATTCTGGTGTTCAAGGCACTTCATAACGTGCAGCCAAAGGGACTTACGGTAAACTAGTTGGGAATACAGATGTAGAGGATTAGCAAGTCTGCTACAGGTCCAACTCTGATTAGGTTATCGAAAAATTTGGCTTGCTACTTCTGTGGGTGTAGAAATAGATTATAAATACAGCGGCATAGAAAAGAGAGAGCGAAGAGGGTATGGGTGACTTCTGCAAGAGTCCTTTGCCGAGTACTGCCTTAAGCCTTTGACCCTTTTTATTTTTGGAGGGGTTGGTTTGTGTAATACACAACTGTACTGTAGCATCTATATGAGTGTTTTTCAGTCTTATTGTAGAGTGATGCCGTTCGTTTAGCACACTTGTCTTGAGAGTCGATGCTTGGTTGTTGATGCTTGTGTTAGGCTTTCTACCGCTTCACTGCTTTTCTGTTAGGTACTTATCGTGCCACTCCTTAACACCTAAGAAAATAATTTTAAATATTTGGAAACAATTGTTTCAGAAATATTTGAAAATCACTGCTATGTTGGATGTAGCGTTGTACACTATTGAGTTGAGGGAAAACCAAGCAGACATAAGGCTGTATGTGAACAGTGTCATCTTCACAGCCAGATTTTAAATTCAGACATCTTATCTGTTAATTTAGCTTGGGAACCGAGTTGATGAGTTGATGACATCTTCTGAAAGACAGACACAGAAGGCAAATTGTGTTTTTTGTTAAGGAAAAGAAGTGTAACCAGGATCTGGAGATGACTGTCTGATCCATACAGAGTCCTTAAGAGTAACTTTATCCCAGCTTTTTTCATAAATGGAATCACAAAATAATTTAGGTTGGAAGGGACCTCTCTTAAGCGATCTAGGCCAACCCCTCGCTCAAAGTAGAGCTCACTTCAACAAAACATCAGGTTGCTGTGGGCCAATTCATTTTGCCAAGCTCCAGAAACGCGTGGCTTCTATCCTAGTGTTTCACCACTTCCACTGGGGGAATTTTTGTCCCTAAATCTGCCCAGAATTACCCTTGATTCAAGTGGTGACGCTTGCCTGTTTCTTGCTGTGCAGCCATCTTCAACCACCCTCCCTAGAAGTTTGAAGACAGGGACCAGAGGCTCCCACCTTGGCCTCTTGGGTTCCAGAGGTGGAACAAACTGGGCTCCCTCTCCTCCTAGGAGTTTTCCTGGCTCGCTTGCATTGCTTGTAACCTAGCAAGAGCCGGCATCTAGTTCCTGAAATGTTCCAGGCTTGATTCTGGAAAACTTTGAAAATCTTTGGGTTTATGTTAATCATCTGTTTGGGAGGGTGGGAAAAACCCTGACAAGGTGTTTGTACAAATCTGTTCGTCATCTTGAATTATCTGCTTAATACAAGGTTGCTTTTATTGCTGGATCTATTTCCTGGGCAACCACGACAGGCTTCTCGCCAGCCGTTCTGGAGCATGTTGATGTTATTCCTGGGCATTCAGAGGAATGGCCAGAGTAACCTAGATAGCTTTTTTGCTGAATAGACCTTCCTACGTGCCTACCTTCTGCGGTATTGCCAGCTCTCAGGAGAAAGACCTTGAATTTGGGTATCTTGCTCCTTTTCATGGTGAGTGACTTGTGCGAAGGATGTTAACCTACCTAGTTTGACACCAGAGTTCCTTATTCCTGGGCTTTTAAAAACAACTGTTTAATTCTGATTCTCTTTGTGTTTTACATTTGAGACTAGCAGAACAAAATTTCAATGTACAGTGTAAAACCTTCCTCTCTTTTTTTGTTTAACCGTTATGAGTCAGCTACACACCTTATGCAAACACCTGGTTTTTAACGTCATCAAAGCAAGGATCTTTCCCACTCGCCGTTTTATGGCTTTGAGAATTTGCAAGGGGTAATATATTGTTTTTGTGGTGATTGAAGGTGGTTGTAAAAAGCATGTGATCCTTTTTCTTTATGCAAGGTTTAAATTGTGCTGGTGTTGAGCAGCCCCCAGCCTTGTAACGTGTATACTACTATGAAGTCTGAGAGTGTTCCAGTCTTTTACAAGATTTTCCCTACTACTGTATCAGTAGAAACATGTTAACTAACCTGTCTGGATATATCTGTCAATAGATAACCTTTCCAGGGTTTTATTTTGTGTTTGGGCTTAGGGGTTTTTTGAGCCTGCAAGCAACTGATGAATGAAAATGGGATGTATGTCTTCTCAGCAAGACATATTCTGGGTCTGGCATGGAATAATAAATGACTTCAGGATAAGCCCATATTAAAAGTTTTGTTTCTTTAGCTAGAATAAAAGAAACTGGATTGAAGAGCTACAGTAGTGTCAGCAGGAGCTAGCATTTTATTGTGAAAGGTACCATAAACAACAGTGTTTCAAAAACAGTTTCAGATGCACAAACATTTGAGCCTGTTAGGATTTTATTTCATGTAGTTTATTTGTAACTTTTTTTTTTTCTCTTTAGGAAGTAAGTAGCTTTTGTCTTTTCTCAGTTGGCATTAGGTTTACGGGATATACAGAGCTGGAGAAAATTGAACAGAAGCCTGGCTCATCTTTCCCTGTTCACCTCTATTCTTTCTATTTTCAGTCTATAAAACTTAAATGGTACTTACTAAGCAGATAGAGTTCTGTTTTGATTTTTCTCTCCCCGTAATTCTTTTCTGTTTAGATTTTAACATGTTGAATAACATGAGAGAAAAGAAATGTGTATGTCTTTTGCCTAAGCACTTTATATATGAAGACACCTGTAACTTCCAAATAGGACCAGAGTCTCATTTTCATAGCAGCAAACAGACTCTTGGTGTAGCTACACCTTAGCGTAGAATCTCATCCTTATTGCAAAGACACCGCTGCGAGGACTATTTGCACTTGCATTTGCTCGAGCGTGAGGGCTGAGGGGAGGGAGGTTTCAAGCAAGGATGGTTTTCCCATCCTTGCCCTTGCACCGTAAAAGACCCTGAGCTGCAGGGTGTTGGGAGACTTGTTCCCGCTGAGATCACTGCTGAGGGTCAGGAGGTGGAGGAAGGAGTTGGGCCAACGTCTTCCTCCCAGACCCCTGTGGCTGGTGGAAAATGCTGCTCCGTATGGGCTGGGTAAGAAGGAATGGTGTCTCCTGCTTGTACAATGTAGCTCAGAACCACCCCGAATGTGTCCCAGGAGGTAAATGGTGCCAACTAGAGCAGTACCTGAGTTTTGCAGAAGTTAATGGGCCGTAAGTTGGGTAAACCACTGCATTTTTAGAAAATGTTCTTTCTTATAAAAATAAAATAAAAAAGTTGTTCTTGTAAAATTATGAGTTAATTCAGAATTTTCCCTGCGAAGAGAGTGTTAAAAGATTTATCGCCATGTATAAAATTTCTGTCCTGGTTTACACATGGCTTCTTCTATTAAACGTTTCCCTTTAATGCTCTTATCTCAATGTGCCTTCTGGACTAATGTGTAGCATACAGCAAAGAAGACATACTTATTTGGAAGAAGTACTTCATTCTGGAAGAGATTTTCAAGTGCTTAACTTAAAAACGGCAACAGAAGAATTGACTGGGATGATGAGAGGTTTGAAAAGTTCTGGTTTGATAGACTATTTTTGCTAACTGACTTAACTATACTTTTCAGTAAGTAAGGGAAAGAATCACCACTGTTCCCTAAGCTTTTGCCATCTATATTAGTGACTTATAAGCTGTTTATTTGAATCGTCATAACATTATCTTGCAGCTGATAATTGACTTGATGTTGGGATCCGATAACAGACTATTACAGAGCTCTTCCAAGCCGTGAACTTTGGAGCCTCGGCCGGTTGTTAGATGTCTAGATTGAAGGCTTAGTCGCTGGCACTCTACAAAGATTATCATGAATAGCAAAGTGCAATTCCGTGTTTCATGGGTTAGGATATTTCTGAACGACAGTATTGTATATCATCATACATTTCCCACCTTTCTATTTAATCACAGTTAAGGAAATGTTCTTTTGACCCAGAAGCCTGTGAGCATACAGCACGTTAAAAGGACGCACACATCTTTTTCCTGAGGAGCATCAGTCCAGAGAGGACAACACAGCTGTGAACTGCAGTGTCACAAGTCTGTGAAAAGGGCAAATTTGTTCCTAAGAGGTATCAGGAAAGGTACCTTCAGTAGAGCTAAGGAAATATGAATGCAGCGAAACTACCAGGAGGCAGGAGAAACCTCGTACAGAATATTATATACAGTTGTGGTATCATTTATGAAAGATCAGTTCAAAGGAAACAAGGGCTGTTGGGTTGACCAAGAGAAAGAAAAATCTGTTTCCTTGACGCTTACAACCAGGAAAACAAGGATAATGTGGGCATATGAGTGTTCTCTGTAAAGACATCAAAATGCAGCAGCGCATTTCTAATCAACGTGGGCAGGTACTGCAACAGGCTCTCTTTCAAAGAGGTAAACTTCAATGTACCTTGTAGGAGAGACTTTGATTAATTTATGACAGCAGTTGTGTCATATAGTTAGTTAAATTGCCAGATATACAGGTACTTTCCAGGCTGTGTTCCTGTTTAACTCCAGGAGCTCTGGCTTCGGTAACTGGAATGTGTGTGTGTACTGGGACCGGCTGGGATGGAGTTAACTTTCTTCATAGCAGCCCGTGTGCTTAGCTGCTGGCCAAGGTCAACCCACCACAGTGCGTGTGTGTTGGGTACAATATATAGATATTTAATTATTGCATAAATGTTAAATATCTAAAACCGTATTAGGCAGAGTTCTTTAACTGAGGAGTTGACGTCATTACAAAAATGAAAGAAACTAGAAAACAAGATTGATAACATGTAAATGCTTTAATGTGCATTTTCAGTTGTTTATATCTCAATGTAAATAAACACCATATTACAACTCTTTTGTTACAAGCTGTCACATTTCAGTGCAGATATCATTAGAAAAATATACTGCTACTTATGTAAGGAACTTCAGAAGTGCAAATCTAAAAATGTATGTAGGTGTTGTATGTTGTTTCTTTTAGGCTTTCTGAAATATTCCAGATTAATCTGTTTGTCTGCCTTAATTTAGAATTCAGGTGTAGAGATTTGAGCCTCATTCAATTCTGTTCTGTGATTATGGCAGTAAACAGACTGGAAAGGGATTTGAGGTAGACTATCCTTCAAAGAGCATTCCTGTTCTGGTATAGGATGCCTTTTGGGAGTGTAACTTGATTTTAGTTTATTTACTTCTGTCCCTCACAGGACACTGAGGGAAGATTAAAAATTAGATACACTGTTCTAAAAACCTTATTATTTCTTTTACTGCCAATGGCATGTGGTTTTGTGCTAACTCTTCTTTATTCTAGAGCACAGAGGGATAGATGCAGGTGGTGGATATTTAATAGCGAGTGAGATAGAAGGAATTTTTTTTTAATCGGTGTCAGACTTGGCTCTTACGATGTACTGATTAACATAACGATATCACCATGTTTATGGATATAAAAATCTTAAAACTAATTAGCTGCATTCTCTTACTCTGTAGAAGGCTGCCCCAAAATTTTCCTCCAGCTTCATTTGCTTTGACGTATGCATAGCCTATTCATATGCATTTGAGGGGGGGGGGTGCCAGCATGTCTCTTAGCTGTTCTGCTCTTCCTCTCTGATGTTCCTAGGCAAAGAACATCTTACATGTGAAGTTTAAATAAACCAAATTCTTAAGAGTTTTCTTTCCCAAGACAGTTTCTTAATTTCCCAAGTCCTTTTCTGTACCATTTCTAGTCTGAATCCCTTCTCCTTAAACACAGGTGACAAGAACTGTATGAGATTTTTCAGGTGAAGTCTTACCGGAGCATTGTACAACGCCTTTAACGTGTCTTAATTTTCATAAAAAATTTTACGCGTGAGTAAGCATTCAGCCTTTCAGCCAACCAGTACTTGCGTGTTTTTTATTAGCAGATAGTTCATGACTGGGGTCATTATGGTGCGGCTGTGACTGCTCAGATGTTTTCCGAGCTGCCTTTCTGTCTGAAAAGTCTGGCTTCAAATATTCACCATTGCCTTTTGATATGCTTGTTTATTGGCATAAAAGATCCGCTTTTTCATTTTGAAATGTGCACAGTTTTATTTGACAAACATAAATTCCTTATAGATTATCTGGGCAGTTACTAGATTTTATTATAATGATCCTAATTCTGTTGTCTAAGGAAAATGACCCTACATAACTTTTGTTAAATATTGCTTCAGGGTAATTACTGTGAAAGTGGAGGAGGAAAGATGATTTTGGTGTGGAAGGGCATTGTACTTCAGAGAGGCTTCTGAACTAAGAAGTAGTTGTGTATCTTTCTTTATCAGTGTCTTTTTAAATGAAGTACTACAGAACTTCAAGAGCACTCCTGAGTATCCAATTTCAATTAGTTGAGCGCTATCACTGTTTTAGCATCTTGCCATCATGCCTACATTGTAATGTGATTGATAATCACCAGTGAAATAGTTGGGCATTGTAAAGCAAGTTGATTTTCTCCTCTGTGCTTTGCATTCAGAGATTTGCCATTAGGGCTGGGGTTTTTTTGTTTCTTTGTTTGTTTTGCTTTTTTAAGAAATCTGTAGAAGTCTTGGTTTTTTATTTTGGGGTTTTTTGTTTGTTTGGGTTTTTGGGTTTTTTTTGTGGGTTTTTTTGACCAAAATCCATGTAAATAACCTGGGCTCAGAATTAGACTACCATTGGATTCAGTACAGGGTATGTGAAAAGATCAGCGCTTTCAAAGACTTACCTGAATTCTGGCTTGGTTTTGGTAGAGGCTTCCAAAGCCATGCAGGTGCTACCTTGTTCTCCTGAGGTATGAGATGTGTTTTAGAGTTTAGAAGGTAGAAATATTTCTTGTTTGATTTTGGTTTAAGACATTTTAGTGGAAAATTTACATTAGGAGAGGATCCACAATGTAGGTAGACCAGAATTTCTAAGGATGAGATGTCTGGGGAAGAATTAGTCTGTTCTGACCTTCTGTAAAAACGTTTTATTTTCATGACTACGTGTGGATTTAGGAGGCAAATTTTTCGTGTTTTGAAAAACATTATTTAAATTAATTATTTAAATTATAATGTTTTGAAAAACATTATTATTGAGACTGCCTAGATTCATTTACTGAGATCACAACCATGTTGTATGAGGTGCTACTGAAATATAAATTGGCAGCTCTTGTGCTGGAGGGGTGTAGTATAAATATGTCTAAGAAGTATATCTAAACAAGACAGACAAGGGGTGGGAGGGGTGACAGGCATATAGAGAAGTGAAGAGATTTACTCAGGGCTGAAAACTTTATTTTCAAGGAATAAGAAGAGGAAATGCACCTGCCGTTCTGGGCACCTTAGTCTCACGCAGATACGGTTCTTTCCCTGTCATTTCAACAACCTGCGTTTAAAATACTGAAAATACTGCCTGGTTGGCTTTTTCCTTTGTTGAGAGAGAATGAATGTATGTAATTAGGTACCCTGCCCCCACATCAACATGCAACTGGATCTCTCTGTCCCCAGATAACCTGTCGTTAACTGATTAACAGCTACAGCACTGAATGGCCTTTGCTGCCAGGAGAGAAAGCCATCAGGCTTCTGGCTTGCTTTAATGCATTTCTGTGGTATGGTACTCGGTTTTTCTGCTCTGGAGTCCTCAGTTGCTGGACCCAATCCTGTTTGCAGTGAGGTCCACGGCAAGGCTGAAGGATGCATGTCCTCTTGGGGGAGGCATGTGTTGACATGGGTGTTGATGGGACAATCTGAAATCATTGTTTTGGGAGAAGCAAGTGTAAAGATGCTGGTAGTCATTGGGTCATTTTGGGACCCACCTGTACTGCGAAGCCTAGCTAATTTTCACCTAAAAGTCATGGGACCTTAGGAGAGTTGTTGTTATCTCACACCTGACATCACATCCTCCCTTGGGCTCTCCAAGGTATATGATGTGTGTGTGTGGTCCAGCCTTCAGCCGTTTAGTGATTTTTGAGGTGTAGCCCTTCGGGTGAGGAACGGTGGCCACTTCAAGGCTAGAAGATCTGTCTGAGTTGGTACCTTCAGCTGTTTCTTTTTAGATACGTAGATGAATAATCTATTTTGAAGACTTGAAGGCTGCAATTAATGAGGGGATAACGCTGTACCGCTGTAAACATAACTTATTTCCTCATGGAGGGAACCAACCTGACTCTACGAAGCAGGCAGGAAATTTAATACAGACTTGAGTGGGTGCTTGGGAGGCCTTCCTGTAAGATTATACATTTTGTACGCAAATAGAAGTACACAGAAATATATTGAGGGTCACTTTGAGCTGAGGTAAAAGAGTACCTTGAATCCAAACTGCGTGAAAGCAATAGCTTATTTTTTATGGTAGTACTTTATACTAGGGTTAGTATCCATTTTCAAGCAATTTTTTTGTTTGTTTTCTAAAATAAAGATCCTCTAGTGTCATTTTGAACCTGGAGCGATCGGAGGATTGGCTACATGTGTTTAACAATAATGTGAATGGGGCCATGTGTTGGGTTCAATTTGGTGTCAGCTGTTCATTGCTGATCTTCCACTGGTTAATTTAATGTTCTCTGACATTTGCTCAACATGCTTTTTTGCTGTGGGTTTGTGTTGTTTTTTTTTTTTTTTTTTCTGATGAGTGATTGCTGATGAATTGACTCATTAGAGAATAAGGGAGTCTCGAGATAGCATAGAGCAGTATGCAATACATGTGGGGGCCCATGGATCATTTGCTAAATATTGGAAAGTGAAATTTTTAACCCCATGTAAAAATTATAGGTTTATTACTTTGTTAGACATCTGCTTTACTGGTTAGACACAACTGATGCTAATTGTGTTTAAGCCTTCAGTGGGGGTGGAGGCTGGTCCCAGGGCTAGTAAGGACTTTTATGAGGTCTGTTAGTCTTAGCCGTGCCCATGGAAATATCAGTCTGCTAATCTGATCTTTGGGTTATTTGCTTTTTGAGACAAGCATCTGCAGAGAGTTGGGAAAATAAAATGTCAGCAGCGTGAAGCAGGTGTCCCTGAATCGTTTGCAAAGCCCTCCCTTATCCTTATGCCTTACCCGAATGTTGTGACGTCCTAGTTTATAAAGAGAAAATGTCAAGTGTTTAAAAGACTACACAGACTAACTCATTCAGATTGTCAGAATACTTTAATGTGCCATTTACTACTAGTTATACTAAAAATGGAAAAATCACTAATGTAGAAATACAGAAACAGATGTGCTAAAGGCAGTTATAGTGCATGTAAATGTTTCACTCAGAATTGTACGGCTACGAGCTTATTTTCTGCATTACTGCTTTGCAAAACAGCGGATGAATTGTCAGCATATAAAACTGCACAGACTTTGCCCGTTATACGACAGGCAGGTGCTAACAACTTCTCCTTTGGACTGGGGCTTGGCTTTACTGGCTAATGAGTTGATGGAGATGGGTTAAATCTGCTTTAGGGTCCCAAGCATCAGCATAATTCCATGCCTTGTTTTATACCACATAGGCTCTTGGGGTTTGTTTGGTTTGCTTTGGGTTGTGGGGTTTTTTTGTTTTGTTTTGGTTTTGGTTTTGGTTTTTTTTTTTTTTTTTTTTCATTTTCTGGCTACAGTCTCAACATCGAAGATTGCTTGATTTTCAAGTAATCCAAATTCTTAGCAGTTATTGCCTAAGATAGTTCACATTCGATAAGTATTTCTTACGTCAACTGTGTCGTAGCAGTAGTAAATTTTTGCATTACGCATTAACAAAATGAAGTTTAAGGACTTAATGGCATATGCCAAAACACGCATCCATCCTTCAAAACCTCTAGGAACTTCTGAACCGTAGTAGAGAGGTCTGTTTCTTTGTAGGCACTACTGTACGAGCTTAGCAGTATTCTTTACAGCGTGTGTTGGGAAATGGTAGTCTCTGCCGTTTCTGTGTGCTCGTCAGAACTATCTCTGCATGGCTCTTCTGAATGTGTCTGTGGACTTGAACGTATTTTTTAAGTGCAGAAGAACAGTCCTTCGGGGGTAGCGTCTGGCATGGTCGTCATCATCACTGCAAATGAGCTATTCAGTGTACCTTTTAAAGCGGAATGGCATAGGCCAATTTTCCTGGTCAACCTGTTGAAGACGGTAGTTTCGCCAGAGTACTAAAACATCTAGTGAGCATGAAGTTGTGCTTCAGCCGCTCCTGGTGTTATGGCACTAAACTGGTTGGTGGTTTCATGAAATTTTGAGAGCACTTAACATAAAACTTATATTGATTTGCTGCTTTATATCTTAAACGGAATTATTGCTAAAGCTGATAAGATGTTCATGTGTTTTGAGTTAAAATCAGATTTCATTAAGAAAGTTTTTTACGGCCATGGTCACTTCATGATGACCTCGTGGTCTGAAGCTTGAACATTCCTTATAATGTAACTTTAAAAAAAAAAAGTTTGGCCAATATTTTTTCATTATATAAATGAAATCAGTGAGAATCCTGTTGAATTTAGATCCTTCTCATGTTTTAAAAATGAAATTGTGCTCTGATTTACTTAGGGTTTCTTCTAGAATCTTTGGGTCTCCTAGGTAGTGTTGGGGCCATAGTGGATGAACTGAAACTAATTTCCGTAAAGATCCATTTTTTCCAACTCCTACTCTAAATATAAATTTGGCCTGTGGAGCAGAGCAGCTGCTGCCTTTGTCAGCTCTTATGTAGTTCAGTAGGGTTTGTTTTCTTTATTAGTCTTTGTGTCAGAATCGCTCTGACCGAGACAAGCATGCGCTCCTTTAATGCATGCCTATAAGTGTCACTCACCTCGAGGAGGTCCTTAAAATGATGTCCGTGTCCGAGCTGCAATGGCACTGGCCCAGAACCACACACTAATTGTCAGTTGCCTGAATTTATCCTTCTGATTATAACAGGGTGTCACCAGCTTATATCCTTTGAAATGTATTTATTGTTTTGCTGAGGCTGCCGTACGTGTTAATAGCGATAAATGCCATCTCGAGTGAAAGTCTAATGCCCAGCAGTCTTGCTCTTGAAGAATCCATCAGTGATGGCTCAGGAGAAAACCTGCAAGAGAGATCTGGGAAGTTGTAGAGATAAAAATGGATAATCCATAGCATCCTAGTGATTAAGGGATTGCACAAACAAAACTTGCAACAAAAGTGTTGCCAAAGGTGTTAAAAACAACACTGCAAAAATGATAGTACGAGGGAGTTCTATGGTAGAATTGCCACTGGTTTTTTAAAGAAAACCAAAATCCAATGAGCTGCCTTTTTCTTTTAATAGTAGTTTTAATAGTAATTTTAGATTTCATTCACAACTTGACCGTCTGCCTGTGGTTTAATTCATTTGCTACAATTCCAAGTTTTAGGCACAGGTCTTAGCCTGCCTTTTGAAAAAAATGGCCTGTAACCTAAAATCTCAACATTGTGCTACAACAGCTATTGCAACTCTTTCTTTTTTTTTTTTTTTTTTCCTATTTCTAAAGCTTTACGATTATGAACTGTAGTTGACAAAGAACTGGAGAAAGTAATGCTATCAATACTTGTCGTGTTTGAGCAGAAAAATAGAAAACCAGTCCTTATAGCTTGCTTTTTTTTCTCTTCTAGTATTGGTATCTCTGGTTAATTTCCGAATTAAGATTTAGGATATATGTATGCATATGCCCTTCTTTTTTTCTTTCTCTTGCTCTCTCTCTTTCCTTTTTTTTTTTCTTAAAAAAAAACCAAAAAACAAACAAACAAAACCCCCCAAACCCCCACAACTAGCTGCATGCTCGTCGTTCTACATTGCTCCAACCCTTGCTCTAGGCAAAAAAGAAAAACTGATTTTGCTGATGTCCAGAAGCCTTGTTTCTGTGCCGGTAGGCTCTGTCCTTCCAAATGATTACCAGTAAATTGCTCTGATTTTATCTGCAGCTATGCCAGTGTTCTTATCTGATGTTACTTTAAACCATACTCAGTTTCATACATAGATGTGCTTTCACCTACAACCTAAGAGTTTACCAGTTTAAAAAAAAAAAAAAAAAGTAAGTCAAATGTTTAATGTCTATGGACCCCAGTAAAATGACCACAATGGATTAGTTACAGGGGCTTATTCCCTGTAAATTCCATATTTTTCTTTTCAGTAAACCTGTTACTCAGCTAAGTTTAAGAACATAAGTTTGCTGGAGTAACACTTTCCTAGGTGCAGGTGTTCAGGCAGAAGCAGGACTTCACGTAGGAAACTAAAAGCAGGAGCTCAAACTGAGAAAGGGATTATGTAGGTGTGCATAAAATTACATACGAATTGGAGTGATGGAGGCCCCTGCTAGGATAGTCTGCTCTCACTGCGTTGTGCTTCCCGAATTTCCAGAGCTTGCAGGTCTTTTGATCGAGCTTCTTGCTGCCATATAATTGTTAAAAGAGTATTAATAGCAATGGAAATATTTCCACCATCCACATTTTAGAAAGGTATGTATCAACAGAGATCATAAGGAACCAAACTAATGAAGTCCTACCGTGGTAGGTCATGCTGTTCAAGACACAGCAATTCCCACTAAATATCTTGATGTTAAAACCCTTTGTGCTGAAAATAGATGAAATCTACAATTGATCTGCCTCCTGACAGTACTATTAAAGGACTGTTCTATATATATATTCCTGAATAAAGCCTCAGAAGCAGTGCAAAAACTATTCCCTCTGCTTGAATGATTTTTTCAGGAAGGTGCAGGCGGCCTTTAAGTGGCCGCTAGCTATGCAAGGAAGCTTTCAAGAGGAGATGCCTGAACCTCTTACGCTTGTGGGAATTGTGCCTGTACTTGCATTTCTTGATCAGCCATAAAATATTGTTTTAAATTATTAATCACTAGCCTGCTATAAACTGTACTTTACTGGATTTATTTTTTTTTCCTTTTGTAGAAGGTTATGTTAGAGGTTCAGCATCAGAAATTTTAGTAAAACCCTACAGTATTGATTTTAATTGCCAGATCAATGAAAGCATAGGCTGGTGTCTCTTCAGTGAACCTCTCTAATTAGGAGCATAGGATTTGCCATCGCAGATCAGGCTGATGGTCTACTGAGTCTCCCAGTCCAGCATGCTGCCTCCAGCAGTGCCCACGCTGGCTCTGCTCTCTTTGATGGACGTCTGCCTCCCCCTCCCTCCCTCCTTCTCCAGTAATGCATAAGGTCGGCCGGGACTGAAGAAGCAGAATTTCCCCCTTATAAAGTGCAGAGGATCATTCTTCATCCCAAATACAGTGAATCGGTAACTGGGGTCTTGGCTGGTATGTCTGTAAACGGCCTTTAGGGATAAAAAAAATACTCATCCTTTTATATAGCCATAAATTAATAACTTCCAGAGGCTAGCTGTTTCCTGTTAGGAGGGGTGTTTCTGAAATTCTTCATAGGTGTACAAATACATTTGACTGAAAAGGTCTCTGGTTTCGTGACACAGATTATAGTGGAGAAAGGGGAATTAATGAGTTGTCACTATAATTTCTGTACTCTAGAACTTCTTTATCCTGTATATTCCCTTGGTCTGCACCACAGACAGGGACATTGCCCTTCTCTGCACTTCTGTTTGATCTGGTGCCAAATGTCTTCTAACCAATTGTCTTCTAAGTATATAATTGGCATATAGATCATCATATAGAAAACACTCCAAACCCTTTAAATGGAAGCAGGAGGACCTAAGCTGAAACCAGGGTCAGCATAGGCAATCTAATTTAGGAAGTTATCGGTTAGTAGAAGATTCAGTTAGATTCGTGTTTGTGAAACAGATGGCCAACTGCAAGATGATTAGATTAGGTTTGTTATGTTGGTGGAAATTAATTCAGCACTTCGGGTTTTTTGTTTGTTTGGGAGAAGGAAAAAAAAAACCAAACCAAAAACCAACAACTAGGATGATTTGATAACTGCTTAGCAGGAACAATTTATGGAGACCACCTTATTCTTTTGTGTAAAATATGGCAAACCCCTGGTGATCCCTGGCTATGCAGAAAGCCTTCTGCTGTAGCCTGATTTCTAGTATGTGTAGCAATATAGTAAATGACATAACAAAACCAGAAATGCTGCCACGTATGGGTAAATGGTTCTTAGTATTTTCAAATGCAAGAATTTTATCTCAAGATCACATTAGCAAAACATTTAGGGTGTGGGCTGTGTTGCGCTATCTGTCTGTCTATGCAGATGTATGCACGTATATTTTCCTTTTTTGTCTCTTCCTCACCAAAAAGTGAAGATCAGATTTTAAAGTTCCGGAAATGGAGTGCTTTTTTAGGTTTTTAAAAAGTGTCTGAAAATTTGTCTGTTTATGTTGATGGTTAAGTAGAAGTTGAGCTTTTGTGATAAGCTGTCTCTAATTGGGATGCTGAACCCTTCTGAGACTCTTAGTCTTTTTCTGCATCTTTGGGATTGAGTCTTTGCCACACAAATTAATGCTCAGCTGTCACAAAGTATTTTTCACCATCTTAAAAATGCAGCTTAACATAAAAATAGGTCTTTCAAAAGTAGGTCACACCTAAGATTTGTCTAGCCAACTGTCCCACTTCTGACAGTGCCCAAGAGCTAGGAGCATTAGAAATAGAAGCACGAGTAGAATATACAAAAACTTTTTAGAAAGAGAGTTGGCCCCTTCTCATTCTTACTCTTCCCATCAATAAACTTGAGAAATAATGGAATTAATATGTAATCACCTAATGGCCAACTTTAGTACAACATTCCTGTACAGAGGAGTTAAATGTGTGCTAAGTAATTGAGACTTGAGTACATGCTTGAAGCAAGTGTGTGGTCAAGTGCTTCCTCAAGTTTGGGTCTTGTTTCCTCCTCCTTTTGTTCCTTCCGTCTCTGGATTTTTGCATTCATCTTGCCTGGCAGATACAGCAATGAATAGGTTGTTGGTCTTCATAAGTCAGCTGCACTGATTTTTTCATCCCTGTCTCGGTTACAGTTTGCTTTATGTCCTTCCAAGTGTTAGAAAGCATTACCTTTTGGCAACTTCAGAAGTATTACCTCTTGTGAAAATGTTGGACACTGAACTAAATCACATTTTACGGAGTGAGAAAAGCAGTGCAGATGATTCATTGGTTTTTGAGTGGCGTTGGACATCCTGTTCGCGGGAGCGGAGGATAGTTTACCGGTGACTTCAGAGTATTGGCAGGGAGCGAACCTACCCAGCCCCCAGTTTCGAAGACTCAATTTTTTCAATCGAGCACTAAGCAGACCCAAAAGGGAATGCTGTGTTGTCCTTCTTGGCTAAAAGAGGGCTAGGATT
Source organism: Leptodon cayanensis (assembly GCA_027564655.1). Lineage (NCBI taxonomy): Eukaryota > Metazoa > Chordata > Aves > Accipitriformes > Accipitridae > Leptodon > Leptodon cayanensis. Next base: position 25,806,461 of record JANXJC010000021.1, on the reverse strand, counting down.
TGGTCTCTCGGGCGAGACAAAGGCCAATTTCTGTAATTCCCTAATCCCCACAGCAAATTGCTTTTGTTAAAAATTAAGAAAAGCCTTTGCAACATTTTTGGCCTCACCGTTTGGATCAGGTAACTTTCATCATCACACGTAGCTAGGAGTTGAAATGGTTTAGTCTCATGTGCCTCTGAGACCAATTTTACTTTCATTTGGAGTTGCTTCACAACTGTGAACCTTGTTTTGGTGAATTAATCCTCTAAGCAATCAAGAGAAAATGGACTAGAGGAATGAGTTTGTGCTTAACGTGCTACATGGCAAGTCAGGTTTCATTTTCAGCCCTCTTCAGATTGGTGGTGTTATCTTTTGGAGTCTTTTCCTTAGCCCGTCTTTCTCAGAGTTGGATCCAGCAGGGATTGTCTGTTTTGATCCTGCACGCGGCCGTGGCTCTCTGCCCAGAGGAGAGGAAACTGAAGCCGTACGGCTTTGTGACACCGGGTGAAAAACACCAAGGCAGTTACAGCAGCTGTTTGGAATGGTCTGTTACACCTTTCCCAAATAGAGAAAATGAGTCTGTCTTCATTAGAAAAGTTTAGAAGATGTATTTGCTATCACAAGCCAAGCCTGCCAAAATTAAGCTGAGTTTTGGGAACTGACCACGTTGAGCATCATGGTATTGGATGCTTACAGCAGAAAGCTGTCTTTGAGGGCGTAGCTGCCTGAAGTTAGATCTCTCTTCCTTCTTCCGTGGTCAGGGTTTGGGGGGGGCACATGTGCAAACCTCCCCTCTCCTCGCCGTCAATCCGGTGCCTGTCTTTGCACGAGCAGAGTTGTTGCTCGGGGCACAGTCGAGTGTTCCTGGGCCCGTCAGAGGTGCAGCACTTAGTGTTATGTAGGTAAAGCAGCTACTTGGTGTCGTGGATGGTCACGGTATGTTATGGTCTCTTCAAACTCCATCAAAGCCCTGTTTGTCCCCCACCTCCCCAAAACAAACACACACCTCTGCTGGCGGTGAGTGGGCTGTGCTGGAGGGGAGAGCTCATGTGGAGACAGTGTGGCTACCAAGTTGTTTACTTTTCATGGAGCAGTTAAAAGACCCCTATAGATTTTAGTCTGGCAGAAGTGTGCCTTTTGAAAAATAAACAGGTAGAATGTCAGACGTCTATCCTTCAACTTGGCAAGAGCGGAGGTGGAGCAGTCATGGCTTCTCACCTTGTCAACATTGGCAACGTTAGTTTTTTAACATAAAAAATTAAAGCAAAGCAGCTTACGAGGCCAGTTCTCTGTATTTTTAAGGGATGCCAGCAACATGATCAGACCATGGGATTTGGGGTGACTCGCATGCAGTGGGGTCCTGCCAGAGGGCAGGGAGCCCTTGCTGTCGGTACCAGGCCGTGCTCTCGGAAATAGGCAGGTCGTGTGGGCGACCGCTTGAGGTCTAATTCAGCCTTATGCTTTTTAGCTTGCATTTGTGATAGATCCAACCATCCAACGTTCCATCGCTATTGTGAATGCTCCAAATATCAAAAAAAGGATGTATCTGGATTTTTGTGGCATGCAGAACTTTGGATTTCTGTTCAGAGCATTAAACCTCCACAGACATTGGGAGCATTTAGATGAAGGGGGTTGTCTCTCTAGCAGGTAGAAAGTCTTTTGATTGTGTAAAAAACCAAAACCAACACAAAAACCAAAACAATTTTTTTAGGACTTGTCTTTTAATGCTTACAGCGTTGAACACAAAAGGCCTCCCAAATTTATGCTTGCTGCAAACAGCTTTGTTTTATAAGAGCGTGTATATAAAATATATTGATCCTGTTTGAAACAGATGTCAAACATTGGAACTTTGTGTTACGGACAGTAAGTAGTATGAGAAGGGAGCAGTGGGGGTGTAAGGGAAGAGCTGCAGGAGGGGTGGGAGTTGTAAAATGTGACCGTAAGAAATCTGAGCACCGTGCATGCGTGTCTTCAGCTAAAATTAACCGCCCAAGCCTCACATGCCAACATATATATCATCATTTAACTGTAGACCCCTTGAGAAGGAAGAGCAAGCTGGACTCGAGCAGTATATGTTCACGTTAAAAATGCCAATAAGTAGTATGACTTTTCAGGTCCCTGCTCGTGGGAGAAGTAAATTTTCCTGTGACCATTATAAAAGAGTAAGCGGCTCTCGGCTCCTTGATAATGGCAGCGGTGCTGTTGAACAGTAACTAACGTCAGCCTCAGAAGTTTGGTTGGTTTTTTTCCCTTTCTTCTGCAGCTTGCAGCTTCTTAAGATTCTCAGTGGTTTCTCTTCGGAGTAGAAATGTATCACCTTTTCAGATAAGCCCTTTTCTGTTGCTATTCATGTGTGACAGTGGATGTAAATGGGTTTATTTCTTGTATGAGAACTGTGATGTTTGAAAATTATTTGTTGTGCACTTGAGGTAACTTCTTCGAAAACGCTGGGAAAAAAAAAGTACATTTGCTTCTCTTGTTCTCGGAGGTCAATTATATTTTGTTGGCGTGAGATCAAATCAGTTGATTCACTGTGGCCAAATATGACTTGGAATGGGTTTTGCTGATCAGCTCAGCGAACTAAACTGTTTCACTTTCAGATATGCAAAGGAATTGATGCAGGTGCGAATGTAATCTCATTTCTATTCAGGACTTAAAGTGTTTCGCAAGGGAGAATAAGAGAGCGGCCACCTGCTCGGCTTAGTGTGCGGTTCCAGCTTGCGAGGGATTTGTATAGGGCAAACGTGTATAATGGGAGTATTGAGAGCAGAGCTTGCCGGGTACCGGCACGATTGCCGGCCTCGCTTCACCTTCTGGCTAGTGTGTAGGAAAACGTTGCTTTGGTGTGAAATCCTTACCCCTCTGTATAGGCAGCACCTGTCCGTAACGGGGTTCAGAAACTGTGCAACTGGGGGGAGAGAAGGAAAATATCTCTTTTCTCCTCTCTTAGGTTAAATGTAGTAAAATATTTAGTAGGGTAAGAGTAAGAAAGGTGGCGTTGGCTAGGCAATTTAAAGCATATTACTTGTTTAGCATCCACCAAGGATTTGCTTTACACAAACTCGGGGGCAGCAGTGCCTGCCCTGAAGTGTGGCCGATCTAAGGCTCTATTACTGGAAAGGCTTGCAAGCCTGCGAAAATTTACACACATGCTTGGCTGTATGTGCCCTGAGTCAGCCCATTGCTTTTCAATAGTAGTCATCTGCATGAGAATAGCTCTCCCCAGTCGAGAATAAGGCTTTAAAGAGAGAGAAATAAATAGTCCGGGTGGTGGTTGTTTAAATGACCCATTTCTCTATTTAACTTCCAAAGGGTAGTTAATGTACGTAAGTGTCCAGGAAAATGTAATATTCAGCGGAATACCTCCCACCAACTGACTAATAATTTAAAGCTGTTCCAACAAACACTTGCACATGGGAGGAGAATAAATCATTTTGCTTAGTTCCACTTAATAAATAATTTAAAAAGCAGAGTACCTCTGTCTCCCCAGAGAAGTGGGAACCAAGACCGCAGTTTGTTACAGCTGCGTTCCCCACAGTTTAGGATGCTTGGAAAGTTCCAGCACTTCAGATAATCGATGGTATTTTATGGGTGTCATATTAGATGCTAATTAGTAGCTAATTATTATGACAGCTATTTTTAGGGCTTTGCAAATGTATGTCTTCCTTTCAGGAAGGTCATTTTACTGTCTCACCTGCCTGTCAGAAGGAGTCCACCTGCAATCTGGTCCATCACCATCATGGCCTCAGACTTGCAGTTTCTGGTGGTTTCCTCCCTTTTTGCTAGTAGTGGTGCCAAGGTTCTGGTAGGATGGAATAAAGAAGCCCCCAGGCTGCCACCCTGACTTTGAGGGTGCTTCCAGTATCTCCGAGCAGAGAGGAGACGGCTGCAGCCAGAGGCTGGCGTGTCCGCACCGACTTACCCACCGACTGCCTACCCCTCGTGCCGTGTCCACCTCCCTGAGCTGCGCATCGCTGGGGACTCGTGGGCTTGCCCACGGATGGCATGTTTTTATTTTTGCTTTGTATTCTTCTCTCTACGAAACTTAAGCAGTATTCTTAAAGAGAAGGAGCAGATAGAGCTCTTTTCTCAAAGCCCACTAATAAGCCCTTTTATTTAATATGGAAAAATGTGAGCGCACAATATATGGTATTCTGTGCCCTGCTTTTTCAGCCTTTTTTTTTTTTTTTTTTCTTTCCCCCTCCTTTCTTTCGAGAGCTTACATTGGGGAAAAAAAAACCCAAACAGTCTTTCGGACAGCAGCACAAAGCTTTACTCGTTCTAGAAGAGCCAGTACTGTCCTTTTAGTGGGATTTGTGTCATGGTGCAGATACAGACTTCCCACAGGATTTAGGAAGTGCGTGGGGGCAAGTAAGGCCACAAATTGTAGGAAATCTCTGATAAAAGGTCTGTGACAAATGCTGTTAAACTTCATAGGTTTGTGTTTTTGTTTTTTTGTTTTTTTTTTTTTTTTTTTTGTTGTTTTTTTTTTTTTTTA
>JANXJC010000021.1:25768308-25801884 GCA_027564655.1 Leptodon cayanensis | reverse complement strand
AACTTCATAGGTTTGTGTTTTTGTTTTTTTGGGTTTTTTTTTTGTTGTTTTTTTTTTTTTTAACCACGTGCTTCTTAGTTGTCCTTTTGCCAGTAACTGGGCAAAATATCAGCCATGTTATTGTCAGGGCCATAATATCTATGCTCCTTTAAAATAGCTGTTATCCTCAGGGCGCTCCCTTGGAGCCAGAGATGCTTCTAAGGGATGAGTTTTCCAGCTAAGCCTTTGGCTTTAGCTATTTACCTCTGGGCTTTGCAGCGTGATATCTGTTAATGAGATTGTTGTATTGGAGTGTAGCATGGATCAGCATGAGACTGCAATTAATGTTACCAGTCAAAAACTGTGATTTCATGACTGCATGTGTAAACCCCGTTATATTGGGCAGCAATGAGTATCTGATGGGCTTTCCTCCCCCCATAGCATTTTAACAACTGCAGGCTTTCCCGTTATGATCATCTCAATATGTTGTGTCTATTTTTAGGTTTCAGGGATTTTTCCCCCCCCCCGTTAACTTCTGTAGCCAGTGCGGTTTGGTTAGCAGCAACACAGGCATTGCATTGTAAGGGGTGTTCCGATGGAGTTCATCGATGTGACTAACCCTGCTATTCAATCATGAAAAAAGCCTTGCTCTGCTCTAATTATGCTACAAGATGTCAAAAAGATACTCTTCAGCTGTTACCAAATTCACGAGAGCCTGATTCGCAATAATTATTGGAAGAAAACAATCAGAGTCTGATTAGTTAGGAACTGTCATGGTGAGGGAGGGAAGGAAAGGTTTGACAATGTGCTTGGGCATTTATTATAATCAGATTTTTTTTTTTTTGTAGAAATGAGTAACAAGGAAAAGGTCCAGGCATGTTTTCTACTCGCATAGAAGAGGGAAATTCTTTTCAAGTAGTTTTGTGTGAACCCTTTCCTTTACATAATGAGTGTATTTCAGAATACCAATGGGGAGGCGAAAAATGTTAGGTGGTTCTTGGTTCCCGTTTAAATGGGACTGAATTCCATTTAAAGGAGACCCCGGAGTACATGGTAATACCTGGCACCTTAATCTAATTGCAGCTCCATAGATATACTGGGTCTCCTTTATGATCTCTAAAGCGTCTTCCTGGATTCATTGCTCTCATGACTTTATTCACACTCTGTTTCCTGGGTTTGGCTGACTGCGGGAACGGGAACGGAGGCATATAGTCCTACAGATGCTGTGTTTGGCTCTATCTGCCAGCAGATCAAGAAGAACCTGCCCGTCAGCATGTCTGAGCTCCCAGGTATCACCCTATTGCCTCCAAAATGGTATCGGGAGAAAGGAATACTGTGGTTTGAGATGCCAACTTCAGACTGTTACGGCTAGCTGGGCAAGCTCTAGGTTTTTTTTGGCTTTTTGGTTGATTTTTTTCACGGTTAAAAAGACTGGATGAATCACTTTTAAGTGGACAGAAGCTTCAGGGTTTTTGCTCTTTACTGGTCAACATATTCCCCAGCCCTCCCCGAGTGCTTAGCGGTAGCTATGTGGTCTCGAGGAAACATTCTGTTCTGCAAAAGGTCTGTTTTCTGCTGATTCGATATTCAAATATGGTGCAGGTGGTCTGAGGTGTGCTCTGGGTGTGACGGACACGCTCTCTTAGCACAGTCAGAAATGTTACTCGAGACTCAAAGTGACAGTGATGGGCAAGTGTGGAAGTCTTCTAGCTGGAAAGCAAGATTTCTCTGCCCTTCAGACCTTTCTCTCATCTGAAACGTGCTTTAAACAAGCAGGTATAATGCTAAGGAAAGGGGAGGGGGGAGAAACCCCACTGAATTTCAAAAAGCAGTGTTCTTGCTGATTGGAGACTTACTGATCTTCAGGCCTTTTCCTCTGCAGACAACTTGTAAAAGCTTTGGGATTTGAGGGGTTTTGCTCAAAACCTTCCTGCTTTGTGCAATAGTGGTTTAGCTATGACTCATAATGTGCTGAGTATTTCCAAAATCAATATTTACCTGTAACACTCTTAATTCAAACCTGATGGATTGAAGGAGGCGGGGGGAGCGGGGGGGAAGAGAGAAGAAAAAAAATCTTTCACATTTGTTTTCGATTTCTTCCCAGATAGTTGGATTCCTAAGATCATAGACTACAGACAAAAAAAACCTACCGAACAGCTGAGTCCACCTTTAACAAAAGCCAGAACTTGGACCCCAGTTAAACATTAAACTGACTGGTCTCAGGCACAAAGACCTGCTTACGGTCATAATACCCCAAATCATGTTGTTCGCTTGGTTTTGTTAACTAAAATAATGAAGCTGCCTCCAATGATTTTCATACCGTGTGGAATTGCTGTAAAGTTTTAGTAGCCCGTACTGGTATATATAATAAGGCAGTATCTGTTTGGTTGTCGTGGGTCGAATACTTTGTATTGTGAGATTTTGTATTTTTTAATTAGGCCACTGTTCAGGTAATTTTCATGTGAATATTCGAACATGTGACTTTGTAACCTGTTTGCTGAAATTACCTGAGGAACACTTAAAATTCATGTGCAGACATCGGCGTGTATGAATGGAAAGTTTCTCAGCAGTGTTTTCCTTGTTCTTTTATTATTGTTTTCCCAATTATTTACCTGGTTTTGAACACTTGAAAACACTATGTGCTTTGAAACGTTTTTTCACGTGTCTAGAAATAGCAACCATTGTACGCTTATATTTTTTTCACTTGTTTGTGTGGAAGAGGAAAAGAAACATTAGGAATCGTATTTGTGTAGTACATTACAAAGACTCGCAACAAACAGGGTTTGAAAACATCCTGGGAAGTTTCCATAATTAGCTTAATATATGCCATAAAAATGAGCAGTGACCATAAAGAGGTACTACAATAAGCCTGGATAATACTGCATCCATAAGAATGCTTCACAGCTCGTAAATATACAGCCCAGTCAATTAAAAAAAAAATAATTGCATGTTATGCATATTGCAAAATAATGTGGTATAATAAAGATTTTAAGAGAAGCACAGATTTGTTATATGTATATATGTATTTTCCTGCAAAAGACTTTCCTAATCGTGGTTGAATGTAATCATATTCCACACCTTTAAATACCCCAGCAACAAATATTTTCTCCATACTGGTATGCATTATTGATGCATTTAATGGAATATTTTATAATGAGCGTAAAAGCTCTCCTCGCAGTTTGGATACCAAACACGGGCACTGACTTCAGCACACGAAGTAGGGGCTACAAGAATAATTTGCCAACAGAGAGAGTTTCTTCATGTGTTGTTGGAGACAGTGAATCGGACAGTGGGTATTTGGGAGCGTTTCGAGTTGTCTCCTTCACCAGGAGGATTTGTTAAGCGAGTTAGGGGCTTCTTTGATGCGGTTCTGTTTATTATTTCCAGGGTATGCATGTGAGACCTAGTGTTCCTGGATGCAGTAGGAATTAGTGCAGTCGGAAACCGCTATGAAATAACAGTTTTGCAATGCCAGCCATGCATTCTCCTGCTGTTATTTGACTTAAAAAACCAATCCTAACTAGCTCTCAAGGTTTTGCTGATGGTGTAATTTCAGGTTCTGCCAGGAGGAGTCTGCTCTGCTTTGGTCTCTGTTCTGTGTTGTCTTAACTCAGAGGCTGGGCCAAGTATTTGCTTAATTGCATGATGATCTGCATCATGGAAATAAGCCAGGCTGGAACTGATGCATCGAAGTATAATCTTGTATTTGCTGAAAGTCCTTCTGTGATTAAACTAGAACATTCATCACAGCCCTCCCATTAAAATAAACTTAGCGATTGTGTTGAAGTTGCTTGTCAGCTAAATTGCAGTAACGGTGTAGGGGTGCGTGTGGACCCTTGCGCTTGTGAAGTAAGTAGTTTTCAACCTGTTTCCTCATATGTCTTTACTTGTAGATAAGCAAGCTAGAACCGTGTGGCAGAAAAATAAGTGAAGTCAATCCTAGTTCCTTGAAGTTATCGGATCTTTAAAAATATCTTCCTGTTATGGAAAATGTTTTCTTGTAAAAGGAGCTAAGGAACACAATATCTGATTTGTGCAAAGTGTGGGTTGGTTTTGGTTTTTTTTTTTTTCCTTTTTCGGTCAGCTAGGGAAATCACTCGCGTGTACTCAGCATTTGTTTCATTGAGATGTTTTTCATTGAGATGTTTTTCAGCTCTGTTTTTTTTCATGGAGGTGTTCCAGCGTGTTTTTCTGTTTAAGTCCGTGACGCTGTTGGCATAGGAAAGGCACATCCCGCTGCTCTGAAGATGGAAGTAGAGGATAAATGATGGAAAACAGGGACATGTGTTTCAGATTTTGGGCAATTTGTTCATTGCTGCTACCAGTAGTGTTTTACAGGTTTAAAAAAAATACAAGTGAAGACTTTATAACCAAAATAACTCTAGTCAAAATATCTGTTCTTCATTTTATCATATTAATGTGGAATCAGCAAATGCAAGAGGAGCATGAAATTACAATCCTTGTATTAGCTCCAGGTTCCTCCATCCCGTGTGGCAAATACTTGACTCTTCGACTTAGCAGTTGGCTTTTGACTCCTGTGAAGGAGAAGGACATAAGCCTTGTGTTTTCAATGCACTGCTGAAGGTGCTTCTGAAATTAGTAGCCATGGCTATGCTCGGTGATAGTAGTCAGTAATTTAAAGGATCTGCGTTGATATACAACGATATGGGGGGTTGCGTAGCTCAGGAGCGAGGTGGTAAAGGGGGAATGGCTCTAAACCCATGTTTTATTTTAACAATGTTTTGCCAGCAGAATCTAATTTTAGCTGCCATCATTTACATCTGCTTCCTTAAGGCTGGGGGTAGAAAACTTCATAGCCCAGTGATCGCAGCCCTGAGGGCTAAAGCCCCTCTCCTTGTCCTCCTTTCTTTCCAGAAGACGTAGTTCCTGGGAGAGCTTTCCCAGGGATTCTGGGGACTGAATACTCTTGGGCAGACATTTCCCTCCGGGTCAGTGATTCACCCACTTGTGCGAGGCATTCGTCAACAGCATAGTGCTTTAATTTAAAAAAGACCAAAAAAAAAAAGAAAAACCACAACCCCAGTACTTGGTGGTTTGTAGGGACGGTGGGGGATTGGCATGGGTCGTGCTCTAGAAAGCACGTTGAGTCTACTCCTGCTTACTGATGGGATGAATGTATTTCTAATATGCTAGGCACTCTTCAGAGCATGGGTGAACTTTAATATTTGGCTGGGTATTTAAAAGGTAAAATCCTGATACTTAGTCGTTTTTACTTTATTTCTTCGGAATATAAATAGATCATTAAAAAAAAAAGTCTTCCCTTAAATTTGGTCCTATACGAAGAATGAGAAACGTTATTTAATTCATAAGCAGAAATTCCTAATCAAGTATTTTACCTTCTTTTTGATAACCTAGCATGAAAAGATTTTATAAGTTCTGTGGTGATATTGGATAAGTTGTGCTGGCATGTGGTGAGCAGTACTTAATGCATATTAAAGAGAGATTTTGACTGCTTTGTTTGCTTAGTTTTCAGATAATATGTTTTAAAATAAATCCCAACAGTTAGAAGTTTGCGTGAGAGGTTAAAATCAATTTAATAGGTCTATTTAACCTGCGAGATGGAATTTATTAGAATTGGTAGATTTTTAAGACCTTTAAAGGCTTGTTGAGTAATATAACAAAGGAGTTCTCTCAGAATGAAATTGCTGTATGGCTGATATCTACCAGAACTGATTCTTGGAGAAGAATCTTTATAATTTCTCAATAACAGATAGAAAGAAGAAATCTCAAAGAGGAAAATGCAAAAAAATACTTGGGTGGAAATTGAAATCTCTTCTACACACTTGTCACTGCTGTAGAACATTTAGTTGACCACCTGATGACCCATTCAAGCTGTAACATGTTCAGGAGTTTACTATCATCTTCTGTAAGTTTTCATGTCGGATTTCTGAAAAAAAGGAAAAGCCATGCTGTAGTAAGCTGAATACTTGATCTGCACAGTGCCTTGCATTTGAATGTTGTTGACTTGTTTCAAAGAGCAAAAAAGCAGTGCTCTTAAATCAGCCTCTCGGATACTGAGAGAAACCAAGACCTCCCATTTTGAAGTTTGATGCTATAACTAACAAGTTCTTTTTGTTTATCTTTCTCCTAACAGATTTATACGGATTGGGCTAATCACTATCTAGCAAAATCTGGTCACAAGAGATTGATAAAGGATCTACAGCAAGATGTGACTGATGGAGTCTTATTAGCTGAAATAATCCAGGTTGTAGGTGAGTGGCTTGCTCTTTCGGTACCAGGTATCCACCAAGTCTCTCAGAAATTTACTGTCTTTATCTTCTACCTAAACACGGGGCGGGGGGGAGGAAATCCATCAAACTGCATGGAATTATGTAGATAATTTTCCTTCAGAGACTTTGCTAATTAATTTGATAAAGCCTTGTCTTAAAGCATAGTGGAAAAGTATTTAATGTTGCTGATAAGATCTTCTGACACAGCAAAATCACTCCGCACAGCTGAATGTTAAAAAAGCAACTGATGAGGAATTTTTTTCTGCTAGGATGCCTTTAGCCTTCACTATCTTTCTGATACATTTTGGGGATTGGTCTGAACATAATTCACAGCGATACTGGCCTACTGTGCTGGGCCTCCTGCTTTCAGTTGGATTTGAAAAATCCATATGTGCAGCTAGGAAAGGAGAAGGGGTATAATTTTTATGTGGCAGAAAAAATCTTTTGTAATGAGTTTTCAAATGAGGAAAATCATTTATCATTAGGACAAATCTCAGATATAGGCTCAGGTCTACAAAGCCTTTAGCTCCCTCAATTTGCACTAATATTTGTAGATAATGAAGGTTCTGAACAATTTTCTGCATTGGCCCGATGTAAAGCTCCATATTTTCCCTCTTCCCTTGGGCCTGGATCCTTCATTAGTTCCTTCAGAGGCTCATCCATCTGGTACTTGGGATGCCACGAAACACATGCATGGGCCAGCGGAGATTGATGGAATCGGAAAGCCTGCTAATGGGAATTAGGACAACTATTGTCAGAAGCAAACTGACAGATTTGAGATGCAAATTAAGACGATGGCGGTGAAGCGACAAGACATCAGTGCATGCATATTTATATGTGTTTAGATGCTGTAAACGAGCTACTTCCTTGATTTAAGGTACAAATCTGCAAGCCCTGCTCTCGGCTGAAATTGTGAGGCATCGTTCCAAAGACTGCACTAGAGCTGCACTGGAACACATCAAAACAGATTTTGTCTCAGTGGTGTAGAGCAACCTTATATCTCAGTAGCATTCTACAGACCCGCCGTGCAGCTACACATGTATAAAAACAGGCCGTGAATTGATTGTGTGTCGACAGGTATTCACTATGAAGCACGCGTCATTCTATAGCTATTTCCTTATGTGTGTTTAACAGCGCAAAAAAGTTTGGAAACCCAGGAACAGTTAGCTGTTGATTCCTTTCCTACATACCTAGCTACCCTGCGTTAATGCTGTTGTAGAAAACTTCTGTGCGAGAACCTGGTTGTACCAAATATTTAAGTGGAGTTGTTTGAGTATTGACTTCTGAAAACTCTTACGGAATGAAATTACTCCCTCTAAAATACGCAGAATTAATATTGCTTACTGTATTTTGCTTTGATGTACCTTTGTGGGTTTTTAGCCGTTATTAGAGCTGCCTTTTGGCTAATATTTAAGATTAGGGCTGCAAGCTTTCAAAAGTTAAAGTACAAGTGAAGGATTTCATTTTCAGAGAATGTTTTCCATGTGAAACTAAGTTCGCAGTTTAAACGTTGGCAGTTTAATCCTCCAAATTAACAGTGAAGAGTAATTCCTATCTGCTGTGTATGGCCTTAGGCAGGCTGCATCTCATTGTCACAAAGATGGTGATAACTTTCACACCTAGAAGCAGCTTTCACTGTAGCCTGCAAAATACAAGCTTTTTTTTCCTAACGAGCAAGACTGCATACTAAGAAAGCTTCTATATGCAGCGTTGGAGAGGTTTTTCTTTTTTGTGTTACGGTGTGCTATGTGTAAAAGCAGATATAAAGATCCTTGCTCCTTTTTGTCATGTGCCTGGAGTATCTGGAGATTATCCAAAAGCATCGAAAATGATTCAGGTTTAATTATGAGTGATACAACTTTTCTTGTGTTCACCATCTGAAATTTACATCAGAGATGTTGTACCTTGAGGTAGTACTTAATATCCAAAACTGGAAAAAGAATAAAAGCGATTTGATTTTTTTTTTTTTAATGAATACTCCATAAGAGCTAATGATTCTACACAGGCAGTGATTGCAATCCTTTCTGCTTACACCTTTCTGAACTGAAATAGCTATATATTTAGGAAAAGAAAATTTTAAAATCAATAAAGAACTGGGTAGTTCTTTTACCTTAGCATCCAGACAAGGAGCAAATCTAAGAAGACGTAAAACCAAGCATCACTGCGTTTGACTTTAGAGGATATAATCTTCGGACTTCAAAACCACTAATGATAATATAGAAGCGTTATATGAGGACAATTTTTTTCTATTCGGAAGTCAATTAAAATGCATTCATAGCTTTCTGGTTTATTTCCGTTCAAAATTTATGAGTCTGTAAAAGCATATGTAAGTAATACGTGCCTTAGTAACACCATATAAACATAGTAGCTGTATTTAAATTCATGAATGCCGGTATACTGGCTCTGTGCGTGCTCTGAAATTGGTGATACGTCAAATTGTCAGTTGGTTCTCTGTGAGAACCTTTACTTTTCAAGACTTAGAATCTATCTTAAAATTAAACTTTTACTCAGTCCAATAGGACTTTCCCTACTGTTGCCTACGATATTTTGTGGATTATTTCAATCGATCGGATACAACTAAAGTCAGATCAGATACAAAAGCTGTGGCTCTGTAAACAAGGATGCAGATGTTGTGTTATGTTAAATATTTATTCAGCTAAATAAAAATAGTTTCAGTAAGAAGTAAAATGTAGACATCAGTGCTGTGTTGGGCAATCAGTACACCGTTACAGGAGGTGACGGGCAAGGTGACTTGGCATTTGGATATGCCAAGATAGTCTTACAGGTATACCTAAATATTCTGGGTTACTTGTATTCTGATTGAAATTAATTGCACTGACTTAAACAGAATAGATCTTTGCTCTAATTTCAAAAGTCATCTCCAGTTACTCCAGATAACTATTCCAGTTCAAATTCATACTGTGATTTATCTCAGTATAGCTTTTGTCTGCTGTCATGAATATTATACTATTACATTTGCAGGGGAAGGTTACAGTTTTTTTTTTTTTTTTCAAACGAGAGTCTGGGGATCAAGCCTAGCAGTACTCTCTAGTGATAACTCCCATCATGTTTTGGGTGGGACATTTAGCAAAACGAACTTCTGTGTATATTTGAGTGGCTGTTCAGTTAAAAGCTGCAGGTGGTAATTCCTACACAAATGTAGGAATTACATAGAGCAGTATTCATTCATACATTCAAGAAGTACTCTAATGGCCAAGGGTACGCCTAAAGTACTGAATAACGCAGAATAGCTGTTAAGGTTGTAACAGAGGGCTTAATTCATTATTAAGTGCATGGACTTATTTACGGATGGTTAAACCATCCACACGTAGCCAGTTTTGTTCTGTGTAATGCTTATTGAAACACTTCCGATTTGTTCCAATTGTAATTTTTCACACACTCGATGGAGTGGACTCGCAATCAGTTTGGGAAAAACCCCCTGCATTTCACACTTCTGTGGCTGTGAATTTACATCTTGCTCCAGGCTTAGATAGAATTTAAAGCCTCTATGATTGCCTGTGACTTCCAGTTTATGCCAAATGATGTAGTATCCTGATGCGGCAAATAGACGCAGTAGCCGTGAGTTGCCCATTTATCTCAGCCAGAAAGCTGTGCTTTTGCAGCTGCGAAATTGGACGCGTTTCCAAGGTCCCCGAGCATTCAGTGACTTGTGCTGTGAACTGTACCATAACGCCGCCTGTGGGCACAGCACGTTGTTATCTCATTCACTGCTATCTCTTTCTTTCCAGTCATCTCCACGAGACAGGCAACTTGGCTCATACCTGCTGCGAGGGCTGTTCCTTGGAGCTGGGGGCACGGGTCAAAAAAAAGGGTCTGGCTTATGGGGGTCAAAAAAAAGGGTCCGGCTTATGGCCAAGGAATGGGAGCATCGATGCAATTGCCTGGTGAATCAGGCGGAGTCCTGCAGAGTGCCAAATATACCTGTGGACCGCTTGGATGCATCTCCCCAGCCTAGGTTGAATATCTGATGTCTTGCCCTGCTGGGTTCAATGGAGAGGGATGAGTTGAAGTTCAACCCGGCTGCCAGTTTGCGCCGCCACCAGCTTTTCTGGTTGCTCTCTTTTCCACCCACTTTTCATAGTGCTTGCAGCAGCAGGGAAGGGATGATAATTGCATTAATCTAATGAAAGGAATAACCGAGAGTTGTAGGTGAGTCGGGAGTGGGTTAGGGGGTGTAAAGGTAGGGCATAAACCTGCCCCAGGGAAAGGTGATTGCCTGGGGGTAAGCAGAAATAGCGCCTGATGGACCAGAAAGTCCAGTTCTTGTTACTCTGTGGATTACCACCGACTATTTCTGGTCATCTACATCCTAAATCACCTGTAGCAGAGAAGGCCGACACCATGAAAGGAAGTGATGGATAACTGGGAACTGATGAAGAATCATCAACTGGTAGACAAAAACCTGCAGGTTCCACAAGTGGGAGGGGAAGTTGCCTTGGTTTAACGTGGTTTTTCGGAGGAAGTAAAAGCAACTGTTAAAAAAAAAAAAAAAGTAGAGCACAAGAAAATGCCAGAAACTGATAGTAATGAAATAAAAGAAGCTACAGATCAGTTATCGGAAGAGTACAAGGATAGCTGATGATATTTTGTAAACTGATGGAAAGGTATGAGGACAAAAAGAATGATTTCTAGATGAGAATAGTGATATTATTAACCACAGTGTAGAAAAGGAAGGGGACAAAGAGGTAGCATCCCAAATAGTTGGTGTGTTAGATGTAAACTTCTCCTGATAGAAAAATTTAAGGTGGCTTACATCTTGGTTTGCCATTAATTTTCCCGTGTTACAGAACAGTGTATTTAAGTTTATGGGGTTAACCTTTAGTGTACAGCTCTAGAACCAAGCTTGCACTCCAAACCTGTAGCAATACCCACAAAGCGTAGAAGTATTGAGTAAATATTTTGATTCTACATTTGCATACTAAAAAAACCTCAGAAAAAGTCAAATGCTGTTTTGCAGCAGAATCTTGGGAACAAGCTACGAACAGTTTAGGCAGTTTCAGGTAGGTGAGTCTAGGTAGTTTGCATGCAAGAGCTTAAAATGAGCCAGGTAACAAGCTTTACGGTTTGCTAACATTGGTTTTAAATACGTCATGTAACACTTCAGGAGTTCTAGAGGACTAGGGGAAAAACTACTCTTTTTTGAGGAAAATAAACAGGTAAAAGGCTTATAGACCACTCTGGGGAACAGTACGGTGGATTTAGCTGCAGTCTTTTTCATAGTAGCATCAATTCTTAAATGTATTACTGTGGCATAAAGGTGTGTACTGGGACACCTTGTTGTGTAAAAAGGGGAATACCAGGCAAGAGTGAAGTTATGTTACTTTTTTGTTTGCCATTGTTACGACTGCTATTGGAATATTGTGCCAAATTCTATATTCCTAACTGAAGAACAACAGGAAATGAGATGGATTTCTGAGTGATGCTGTGAGAATACGGGACTGGTAGAAAATACATCTTTTAATGTAAGAATTGATGGGAGGCGAATCTGTTCAATTCATCAAACGGGATGCAAACGTCCACCTTCCAGTGAAAAAGGTGTGGGAAACAACTTATAATCAAAGTGGTTCTTCAGTCTAGCACAAAAAAGGCATTTCAAGGTCCAGTACTGAAACGTGAAACTGAGCAAACTAAGACTCTAAGGCCAACGTTTCACCACCTCAACAACTTAATTATTTCACTTGGGACTTGAAAGATTGAAACTGTATATCTTTCTGCAAGTAGGGTTGCGTGTAAGCTATGGACAAGAAGCTTGAAAAGTAGTCTCAGGAGTTGTGCTTTTAAAAAAATTAATAAAAATGAGAGTGATTGATCATAAATTTCCCATTTAGATTTAAAACCTATATTTACTCTACAAGCAATTCAATTGACATGCAAACATCTATACGTATGTAGTGTTCACTTTTCTACCTAGCAGTGATTCAGTTTCCAGAGTTTAAATCTCTTTCGTAGTTCAAAGGAGTTACGCGTCACTGTGCAAGATGTTGTCAGATCAGCTGTTTTCTGCCCCCAGCTGTCTCTGGAGGCAAGGCCCACTAGAAAACTCTCGCTGCTTTTTTTTTTTTTTTTTATGGGTCTCTGTTTCACACATTCACTTTGACTGGACAACTACAATCTGAAACCCTTTTATTTAGCTAGCAGCAAATGCTCTGGAAATAATTGGAATACAAGTCCTCAGTATAGTTTTTTGCTTTATTTCCTCTTTTTTGCTTTTCAGCAAATGAAAAGATTGAAGACATCAATGGCTGCCCAAAAAATAGATCTCAAATGGTAAGTAGTAAAGTGGTCTGTTGTTTGTGTGTACGTAGTTGAGTATCAAGTAAGAGCGTGCGACTTCAATGTCTGAGACTTTTAATAACAATTTTTCGTTAGTTTTTCACAGTAGTGAGAGCAAAGGTATAATCTGAAGAACATTAATATTACAGTTTTTGCCCTGTTGTACTCCACAGTAGTTGAATTAGGCCTTGTCATTTATCACATACTTACAATCGATATTATTCTTGCATTGGTGTTTTACATTTCTGAAATATCACATTGGTAAACAGGAATGTATAAAAATAAAATGTTGTTTCTGTATAGACAGTAGTATTGCAAAAGCAAAATTAGATTTTTATTTTAAAGTTGGTTTAAGAGTTCCTATATCCTTTAAAAAGAAACAAAATAAATGAGCAAAATGCACTAAATGAAAAAATTTCAAACTGCAAACTTCAAGGAGTTTTATGTATGCAACTTGGGTTTGACTGATAATTTTTAATTTGTAGAAGTTGTTCTGTATCCTGCTTATATATAATATTTAAAACTGAAGAACCAAAAATTAAAAGCATGTAGTACCTCAAGAGTATGTCTGCTATGAGTATTGGTGAAGCTAAAATTATAGGCGGAACTTTACTGAGAACGGAAATAGTAAGAAACTGATTTTTAAAATGCATCCTAGGAGAGGAGTGTTTAAAATTTATGCTACTTGAAAGAAGGTTATTTCCTTCTGTATCTTGAAAAAACCCCTCATTTTACAATGTAAATTCTAAAATCTCCCGTTTGCATTGCAAATGCGCACTTTGATACATGAATATCTGTTCTGTGTGTGAAGCTATTTTAATGTTTTTCTTTTTTGTCACTCTGTTCCCAACTGCCCCTACCTCCACAACTGCAACTTGAACACAACCACTCACGTAGTTAAATGAGAGATTAAAGATTTGATGAGAGTTTGCTATCTTGAGTCAGAAACCACACTGCGTGCTGCTATTCTGTTTTGGAAGTTATCGATCTTGGCTTAAACCCACGGAGCAGGCGCTCTGTAGGAAGCAAGCCATGTAAAAGGTTTATCATTGCTGCTTATTACTGTTTTCAAGAGGTTGGTTGCTATTCTTGCTGTAGCCACAGCAGCTGTCTTAGAGTATAAATAATTGAGGAAGTTTTCACAATTACTATAATTTCATGTTCCACAAGTGTGTAAGAACTGAATTTCATTCAGGACTGGAGCCTAGAACAAATTCCAGGACACTGTAGCTAAAAGTCGCTTTAAGTCATTATTCTCAATGAAGGAAGGGCGTTGTTCTGTTGGATAGTCGCATGCACGCTGTAGGTTTCTTAATGAAGTCACATCTGTTTATAACCAGAGGCGTGCAGGGGGCACGTGCTGTGTCAGAAGTTGTGAAGAGTGCTGGAAAGAAGTGTTTGCTCCCCTGAAGCTCTCCTTTTATTCCAGTTGCTCATTCAGGACAGTGGAGTGAGTGGGACTGTGTCCTCCGTTGATGAGACCTGGCGCATCGCTCATAGCCAGGCATCCCCAGCGGTTTTCCTCACGTGAGAAAAATAAGGATTATGCCCATGTCCTGCTTTTATTAAGTGTGCATGCTTGCAGAGCTCTTTATCATCTTACAGTAAAGATACTAAGGCAAGAACAGAAGTATCTTCATAGAGGTGGTGTTCACACAATTGCTTGCAGTGTTTAAGGAGACAAGCCTTCTCCAAGTCCCCTGTGTTCTAGGAAAAATGCGTATGTTACAGTGTTCTGGGTTTTGGGTTTTTTTTTTGTTGTTTTTGTTTGTTTGTTTGTTTTGGGTTTGTGGTTTTTTGTTTCTTTTTTTTCTTTTTTGAAGATACAGCAGTCTTCGCCCTTTGCATTTTAGCACTTTCCTCTTACTACAGCTTACAGTCGTTCTCCAGAGTGTGGGAACTGGTGCTTGGTAATTCCGGTTCAGAGAGGTGGCAGAGGCAAGGCTATCCAGTCAGTTCAAACACTCAACCAGGTGGTGTCTAGTCTTATTTTTTTCAAATGTATCTTCTAGTTACAGGTGTCCATATCTATATTGTAGGGTCTGTAGGGTGGGCACTACAGATGAGTAGGTTGGGGAGAGGGGCTAGGTACCAGAAATGAAGATTTAACTTTGCTCATTAAATAGAAATACAACAGAGCTTAGAGGGAAGCCTTTTCCCATCATCTTTCCCCCTGTGGGCAGTTATCTTGTTTGTAGAGTCACGATGCAGTGAGGAGAGACGCATGTGAGCCGAGTTGTGAAAAGCCAGCTCACGTCCAGCCAGACGTATCGGCTTAGAAAGCTGGAGCAAATCTGTCTCTTCCAAGCCTGTTAAAGGGGGTGTGAAAGCAAGTATATTTGCTTCCATGTGGCACAGTCCTAAGCCAGAGAAGCTCGCCAAACCGTAGCGAGCTCAACACAGAGGCAGATCAGGTCTCTTTGCGTTGTTGTTCCCATTGCTACAGTGTTGGAGAGCATCATACAAATTTGCCCAAATTGAGCACTAGAGACAGCTTGGGTTTGTCAGGCTCAAAGCCAGTGCTAATAAGCCTTGTCAAATCTAGTAAGTTTAGTACTGCGGAACCATTTGGGACCATCAGTGCTTATCAACCTAGTCCCAATGCCAGAAATGACATGGCAAGGACCCCCTCCTCCAGCTCTATGAAAAATCACTTAGGTGAGAACCGATCCCCTCTCGTCATCTTGTCTGGGTTTCTCTGCTGTGGGGAGTATTCCTGTCTTCCTTTGCTCCAGATAAGATTTGGCTGGCTTTTATATCATCTGTTATAGACTATTCTATGACTTGCCCTCTGCATAAGACCTGTTTCAGGATGGGTTTTTTATTTCCAAACCTCTGTGTTTTTGTACTGTAGATACTCCTTTAAACAAAAACCCGTAACAGTGATGATTAGTTCCAGCTGGCATGCAGAAAATCCTCTGGTTAATAGAGGATGTAGTTGTATGGAGCACAGGCTCTGGGACCAAGAAGATTTGGAGATGGTCACCATAACTGTATTTGGGTTTCTAGAACAAAGGCCCAGAAGGTGCTGGCATAGTTCTCTAACGGGGTGAAAGAGGGCAAAACAAGACCAGTTTCCTCTCCTACACACTTCTGAAAAAAAGTCTGAGGTCACTAAACCCAAGTAGGGCTATCTCTGCTAATATTGTTTGGTTGTACAAGAACAGAGATCTTTTTTTTCTTTCTTTTTTTTTTTTTTTTTTTTTTTCTCCTTTCAGTCTGCCTGTTGTTTTGGGGATAGTTTTAGAGCTCAACATTTGGCATCCGGCAACATGTGGACTATATTAGGAGGTACCATTTAGTACTTGCCCTTCTAGGTAGCATGGATTATTCTTATTGATGTGGGTATCTTTGCAAGTGCTGAACGTTACCTATTATAAAAGGGTTCATACCACTTATATTTGTAAAATGATAAAGTAAACAAAAAATAGAGTACCCAAGTGAGTTGTTATATGCAATATGTTATATATTGAGGCTGGCTGTAAGGGCAGCCTGTGGAAATCGTGCTGTATGGGGCCTGTGTTCTGTCTGTGAGGAAATATGTTGTGTAAAATGCTCACAGGTTTTGAAGGAAGCTTCACAGCAATGTTTTAGCTCAGCGTGATAGCTAATCATTTTATTATCTTGTATATTAACGTATCCTTTTTGCATAGCACGGCGAGGAGGGAGAGGGAGGGAGGTTGTTGTGTTACCTATTGCATGCAAGTGATAAATCATAGCGGATGAGATAATGGTAAAGATTAGATGATACAAGAAAAAGGCAAAGGACAGGATGTTTGAAAGATCAAAGCATTGAAGTGGAGAGCGAGGTGAAGGAAAGAGAAGATCCATATCAGCTAGACTAGAAGTGACTGGGGAGAGAGACAAGTAAAGTTAATTTTGAAAATATAGATTTGAAGACAAGGAAGAGAGGAGATACTTGCCAGTGAAGGGATATGTTGGCAGACACAGGTGACAGCTGAAACACAGCTGAAGATGGGACTAGAAGAAGGGATAAAAGAAGTAGCAGCAAGGTGTTTTCCAGGAGAGGTAGAGGGGGTTTGCCACCTTGAACGTAAGGGTAAGAAATACTGAATGTGGCGTTGGAAAGACATAAGACATTATCTCCGTGCGTACTTAAGAAAAAAGTATGAGAAGAAACTAATGAGAAAATAAATTTATGATTCCCAGGGTTCAAAGTACAGTAAAAAAATAATCATGGATTATGATACTCTAGAAAGAGCTAGAATGTTAGGTGTGTAAGTCTGCAAAGGGATAGTGTGTTACCCTCGTTACTGAAGCCTGAAGGAGTAAAGCGGTAGCGAAGCCGTCGGTGCTGAAGGGAAGAGGATGGGGGAATCTGTCGGTGGACACAGCAGACGCTTTCATCTTTCCGTGCTAAGCCTGGGGAAGTTGTGGGACAACCAATACAAGAATTTGGAGCAACAGAGAGGTGTGTAGGCTGAACCACCACCACAGTTCCTGCCTATAAATAGAGGAGGAAATAACTGTGGTTCTCCTGTGGGTTTGTGGTTGGGTTTTATTATTTTTAAGGATGATCACTTTGCGTATATAAGTCTCTGTGTTCTCAAATAACAAAAGAAGGAGGGAGGTTTTTTTGTGCGTGTTGACCAGAAGTTTTTCAAGAATCGTCTCTTTCTGATGCAGATACCAAGCTGTACTAGTAAAATAATACTTCCCAGGTTTTCTACTACTGTTTGTCTTGCAAACATAAAGAGTCTTGTACTACAACATGGGTCAGAGCCTGCGTTTCTTCCCAAGGACTTTATGAAAGTCGAGATGAAGCCAGGTTTTCAATATGACGACTTCATTTGCAAGGAAACCTTACTCCAGTGATAGCAATTTGACTATTATTTTGAGATTTGACTGATTTCTTGTATTCTGAAAACAAGCTGTTTTGTAATGTATGTGACACCCAAAGTTAAAGAACAGTTTGTGTGGAAATTCTCCAGCCTGGTAGGGACCCTGGATTTGAAGTGAGCAGTGCTGGGAGTTTTAATTCGGTTGTTAAAGCCAAGTGTCCGCTTCCTTCCCAAGTGTGACCCTTGCCAGCTCCACCTTCTTAGGAATCTTTCTTTTAATTGGCAAAAAAAGCATGAGACGTTGAAATCTTCATTACTGTTTGTGTGTATGGTACATGCTATAGGTATTTCCGTGTTCTTTGTCTCGAAGAGCACTTTAATGATTTGAAATGATAAATATGAATGCTGGTGTGATATGGCCAATATTTAAAGGGTATAGCTGGGTACATATTAATGAGTTGGTTGGCAGGTGTAATACAAGCTGAAAGCATCTGCATCGCCTGAGCAGCTAACTATGTCTGTGTAATATCCACTAAGTGGGTGAGCTGAAGTGTTTTGTCCAAATAACTAAAAATGGCTGCTGTATTTTAAAATAAAATAAAAAAATCAAACTCTTCTTAGATGCTTGTATTTTTCTTACAGAAACTAATTCTGTTGTTGCTCTTCAAGAGCAGGCATCCACTTTAACCCCCTCCCCTAAACATTTTGAGCATTTTTGTCCACCCAGTGTTGCCTAAATGTTGCCATAGCTAGATGCAATAAATCTGCAAGGCTGTTGCTCCAAACCCCACCAGGTTGGTGGGGCTGAAGTCTGGTTGATGTGCTGCCCGTTCCCCAAAGCCGAGGAGGACTCTGCTGCCTGGGCATGTGCTGCTAATTCAGGGGAGCAGCTCCGCCAGAAAGATCAAAAGCATCACAAGCATGTTTTTCCTCCGCGAATTCCTAGTGTAGATTTTTTGGAAACATATCCCGGTGGTTAAATATAGCCATAGAGTTTCAAGTAATCCTACTCCAAAGTTGTTCTGAGCAATGTAGTGAAGGGAACTTTTCCGTCTTCTGGTGGGCTTTCCCCCTGCTTTGCTTGGGGAGTTTGTATCTTACTGTCAGTATATGTTTAGAAATTTAATCTGTAGTAACAAATGGGTATCTTTTGGCCCTAACCCGTGGTATGTTTCCTCACAGCTGAAGGTTAGCTGGAGGGGAAGATGTTATCCGGAGCTGGGCTGGACTGGCCAGTGGCAGACACCGGCTTAGCTCCTTCAACCGCCTGTGGAGGCACTTGGCCAAATATTGAGTTTAGGAATGTTTAAAGCATTTTCTCTAAGCTTCCTGGGTTTCTGTCGATTATGTATGAACCCGTGTTGTCATGCAGGCAAGAACGATTTACTACAGAGGTGATCTGCCAGGTTGCTTGTACTTAGGTGTCCTTCAGCTTTATAAGGACCGTTGCTCCTAGGTAAGATTCATTTTACTGTCTCTATTTTTTTCCAGAGATCCAGACTGTTGTTATGCTATTATTCTTACCATTTGCGTGTTGTTATCAGTGGGACAGGCGTGGTAGGATCATTGGTTTCCGTGTTGCAGAGCTTGCAGTCTAAATAAAACCACAAGCCGCCCTCTCACCCCTGCCATCATCTTACATAGAAAATAAGATGATAAATAGAGCTAGGCTGGATTGGAAAAAGCTAATATGTACATCTCCCTGCCACAAGGCATAATAAAGTCTCACTAAATGGATATTTGTTTAATTTCTGGAGGGAAAGGCTTCCAAAACTCTTCTGTGGGAGGAGGTAGGAGATAAGGCGGTATGTGCACACGGTTCTGCCCATTGGGTACGTGGTACCTTTGGGAGACGCTGCTGATGACAGTCTGTCATTTCCATACGGGATCGTCTTCGTGGTCCCCAATGGTGTGCTCCAATTCTTTGCCCTGTACAGCGATGCAAGAACTTACACATCACCTGTTCCTGAAACAGTGTGAGGTTTGAGAAAGAGCAAAGGAGAACAGACTTTAGAAGTGATTTTTTTGTGGAAAAACGGGAAGATGTGAGCTTAACTATAAAGACAGAATTAGATTGTATTTGATCATTTATTTCCCTTTTAATTTAAGCTGAATTAACACTTTTTAAATACCTATGGTTCTACCCTTCCTGTGGACTAAATACATGAAACAGCAAATGCGCTAACAGGCCAGGGTCATTCCATGTGAGCATGTGGAGATCTCTAAAGCTTTCACTTAGTATTTAGACCTGCACCAAAGTCTAGAAAAATAATTCTTTTTTGCCATGCCTGTTATTTATGTAAAATTATTACATAAATATACTTTTTATGCAATACTCTGCAAACACATAGCTTCTTGCTATGTTTTCCATGAATGGGGAAAAATGGAAAATCACGCATGATAGTCTTTAACTTCCCGTGCCTGCACGTTAGGGCACGTGCAACGTATGAAACTCCATTCTCGGTGAGGCCATACGAGGTGCAGCAGATTGGATTAGCTTCACCGAGATTCTGTTGGAGTTGAATTTGGTACTATGAGCAAAAATTGTGCTCAGACTAAATTTTGTGTGGAGTCTGTCAGGGATAAATTATGGGGTTTTATTCAGGTTTAATGTTATCTTAGCCTATTCTAACTAAGGAGAAAAGGTTAAGTAGATTTGAGGACAGGTGGAAGTAAAAATTCAATTAGTCTTCTCCTTCCTAGGAAGTTTTTTTTTTTTTTCTGAACCCTGGCTATGAAGAAAGCTTTGTAGTCCTCCAAAATGGCAGCAAAATCACAGCAACCTGAGTTTAAAGGTTAGGTTGATAACAGAAGGTATCTGCTCAGGCTTATATAGTCTAATTCTGTTTCCGAGTTGTGCATTGTTGCTTTGCTTTCTCAACAGAAACCTCGCTGCTGCACTGTTTAACAATAGTAGAGCGAAACCATATATTGAACAAGAATATGACAAATTTCTCTGTCAGGTTTGTGATGTAAGAGTTAAAGTTGTCTGGCTATTTCTTCTGGTGTCTAGGTCTTTGTTTCTTTTTATAGGATACGTAGTACTAAGCTCTTCGCTCTTGAATTTTTGAAACAGATGATAGCTTTTAGAAAGGATTATTCAGCTCAGAGAAATAAACCTTTTGTCCATGTGTCTTGTCATAAATCTTTGATTTCCAGCCATTGCTTATACACTGTAGCTGTGTAATAATGGCTATTTTAATTAATTAGTCTGAAGGTAATATGTATCCAGAAAATTTTGTTCTTTTATTTTTTATGTGGTATTACTTTTCTATATTTAAACAGTACTATTGTGCTTGTCCTAAGCAATTATGCAGGAGAATTTCAGTAGGAGATGTTATCCAGGATCCAGGTGCAAGGAAGGAGGAGGCACATACGTGTTGGTGTCCCTCCAGCCACCGGGATAAATCCGTTGGGAACAGGTGAAGCTGTGACCCTCAGGCTTCGAGACAGAAATGTGCGCGTCAGCCAAGACGGAGCGGGTGCGCTGCGCCTGGGAACGGGCTGCAGCGGTAGCTCCCTTCCCGGTATCGTTTTTAGGAACGAACAACTGTCAAGGACTATATTGCAAGAGGTCCTTCACATGGCACAGCCATGAGATGACCATTACTACTTCTTTACTTGTGTGATTTGAATAAACGAAACCGGATCATTTGCTGGTGTGCTGTCATCTCACTTGCAATAATTGAGAATCTGTAGTTTACTTGCAGTACTTAAAATAAATTTTGGATTGGTAGGTTGTTTTACTTTTCTAATTAGTCATTTAATAGAGTGCAGCACTGTTCATACGAAATTTTGTTCCGAGCTAAAAGCTGTTTGTGATAAAATGTTCTGTATAGTTCTTTCTACATGGGTTTTGTTAAATTCCCGCTGCATATTCAAGTTAATGATATACAGAGCCTTCAACATTTGAGCTAGTATTTGAGGAAATACAACAGCGTTCAAGAGTCAGCACTTACTGCATTGAGTGGTTTTAGTGTCAGTCCTTCTTTTAAAGCTTTATGCTCTCCTAAAAATACTGTTTTATGTACCATTCAAGCATGTTTGGGGAAGAAGCCCATCTTCACTAGATATCGATCGTATTTTACTTTTAATCCCAACTGCACAGCACTAGAAATATACCTGTCAGTCTGGAAGCCTGAAGCTAGGAAAGGGTCTCCTGCGAGCAACCAGGGAAGGTGGAAATGAAGGATGGGACTCGCTCCCCTCCTCGTTACGTATTTACTGAGCACAGCCATGGTTTTTCCCCATCTGTTCCTGTCTTCCGTTATACAGAAGCAGAGATTTAGTGCCAATAATGTACAGTTAGTGTGGTATATACTAAAATCCAGTCAAGTGTCTACCGAGACCAGCCAAGAGTTTCATGCATATCCTAAATTTAATGATTCTCCAGAGGCATGATACTCTCTCGATATTTGTTTTCAAAGCTGAACTTGTTGTTGCTTAACAAACTGTAATTTAGGATATGTCAAGATTTCAAATTACGCACAAATTATCCACTTCAACTTTTCACATACATTTAAGGCTTGATCCTGAAAAGCTGATCCAAAAATAATATCTCCAGGGATATTTTTCAGAGAAATTACCCATTAATGGTTTGGGTTTTTTTTTCTCCATAGGAAAGTTTCAGTTTTGAATAAACAAACCTGAAAAAACCCTGAGAAGCTGAATTTCAAAATAAATTAGCAAAATTTCTACAACCCTCCCCTCTGCCTCTCGCAGACCGGATTAGTTTTGTCAAGCCTCGAGAGTCGCGCAGGTTTGCCTGAAACCATTCACAATGCAAGAATGCCCTTTGGATGCTCTTTAATATGATTAGAAATCTTGGCCATCCTGAATGGGAGCTTTTTCTGTGGTGCTTACCGCCCCCATTTCTGTTTACATTAGGCATGTTGTGAGTCAATATTGAATATTAACAGCATACTGTAAAGTAGAGAAATGCTGTTTGTTCCATTATTTCCAGAGGAAAACCTGAGGCACAGGAAAGCTAAGGTTTTACCCAGCGTCACAGAGAAGGGGATGCAAGACATGAGGCTCAGGCTAGTTCGCCAGCCTTAGGTTAGTGCCCAAACTCTCCTTTTCTTTAAAAAACCCAAAATAATGCAATTGTAGCAGAGAGGGTCAACTCTTCACATAGGTGTGAAAACAGTGTACCTGTGATCATAGATTTTTGTTATTGTGGCTAGATCTCCTACGACTTGGCCTCAGAATATGGATTAGCTTCATTCGCCCTTATGTTACATCTGTTATTTCATTTCTAAGATATCCACCGAGTTCTGTCAAAAACCTGAGACTTGATTTTGAGACACATTTTTATCCAAATAGTCAGGAGCAGCATATGCATACTTGGAGCAACGTATTATTTTCTTTAAGAAAATCAATTTTGATTGGGACAACTTCTAATGAAGATGTATTTAAACAAAGCAATAATAGTTAGTATTTATAGCCTTCTGGGGAAAATGGGATTTGCAATTTTGCCTTGGTAATTTTTATGTATAATTATGATTAGGAAATAATGCAAATGAGACGTTATTTGAGGGAAGAACCCCCTCCCCCAAAACTCCTCCAGGCTTTTAAGGATTGTCAATGTAACGACTTAAGGTTTTAAGGCTCTTCCTAAACTTTGCGATATAAAGATATTGAGTGTAAAAGCTTGATCTGCAAATATGACAAGGAATGCATTTTGCCTTAAGAAACAGCTTGCTGAAAACAGCTTGTGTTAGGCTCTTTCCTTGTTTCTACATTGTATGTGAGGTCTGCTGGGATGTTGCATAAGTCTTTGTGGAACTTCAAAAAATTTCACATGAAATCAATCTTCTTTTTCACACCTCCTTTGAAAACTAATATACTGTCCATAACATGGAGCCTGAAGTTAAATGCAAAGCACTGGTTTTAATCCTAAGTAGTGGGTTTTCTGGACAAGCTTATAAAAACACCACAGCTGTCACTGTAAAAGTTGGCAGGAGAGGTCATAACATGAGAAACTTCCCATGGTTTCCAAGTGAAGGAACCTACAGTAAGTTTAATTCTGATTTTTGTTTGAGGAAAACATCTGTATCTGTCCCAAGGGCAGCACTAGTTACAATTTACCCTGTGTAGCTGACTTGGCAGAGCTGGATATGTAGCTTTGGCGGTAGACAGTTTCCATATTCAAGTCTTTGTCTATTATAGTCAACTTTCAACATATTGGTGCCCACATATGGGTTTCCATTTACAGTCTGAGGATATTTGTTTGGGGTTTGTTTGTTTGTTTTTTGTTTTTTTTTCTGGTGTGTCCTATTCTGCTCATACAGGCCAGGGCATGTTTCCTAGCTCTTTTTCTTTCTAGCACTGACAAGAATAGAAATTGAAATTGCTGTTATATGACAAGCGCAAAAACTTGTGTGGGTCTGGTGGCCCGTGTTGTTGGAAATGCATAACTGCTATAAGGTACGTTTGTGAATAGAGGGGAATCTGAGTAATATACCCGGGAAAGTAATAGTGGACTGAGAATTAAATAAATGTATTCTGATCCACACATAGGAATTCAGTAAAGCTGTTAAATTTGAGTGTACCTGAGTTTCATATGTATAGAAGTTAGGAAGGAATGACGAGTGTGCAGGTCTGGTGAGAATGAAAACAACGATATGCAATGCTGTCCTTTGCACAAGTACTTAGAAATCAGTAAATACGTGTGACCACTAGCTTTTAATCCTGCTTTCCCAGCAAGAGGCTGATGGTCTTACTGGTGTAACAAAGCAGCTGCTGGTGGTCTGGTGTTTGACAGTGAGGCATGTGCAATGCTTCTTAGCCATGATGCCTTCTGTTCCCATCTTGCCAGGTACCAAATGCCACCCAGAGAGTCCTGTTCAGAGGAAGTTTTCAGGTAGCTGACTGAAATGTGCTTTTTGCTTCTGCGAATATGAGACGGGGAGTTGTGACGCTTGATACGTTATGTCTGAACAGAAGTTTAATTCTACGGGGTTTTATTTTTCATATAATCTAATTATATGAATAGAGGAGGAGCCCCTGGAGGCAGGTGGCCCCTCAGGTACGGGCTTCAGCAGTCCTTGGTTGGCGTTTAGGGACATTTCAGAATAAATACCTGTTGTTGTATAGGGTGTGGGACTGATAATGTGCTTTGATAGTTGACTTGACTATATCTGAAACAGTTTATGTGCAGGGGTTCAAAATTGCGAATTCATTTGATGCTTTTGGCCAGGAAGTACATCAAGGCAAGGCTCAGTTCTACACTCCCGGTAATGTGTCTGAGTAAGACAACGACTGTGGATGTCTGTCCTTGGTTTTCCTTCTCCTTTTGCACAGCTTTCCGCTGTTTTGGGTAGGCGGGAAATGAGAACATCCAACTGCCATCTTTCCTGCTTTGCTTCTGCTGTGTTAAACGTTGCTGGCAATGCAAACGAGAAACCAGAACTGTCAGCCAAAAAAGAATTGTAGCTCACAGTGAAAAAAGAAAATACGCGCTCCTTTTTGGCAAATCCAGTCTTTTCACATCTGCTTAAAGGGTTTAAGCAATACCTTGACTTGGCCAAGAAAGGGCCTGTAGAGTCTCGGTGACAATTTGCTGCTGAATACTGTAATTTCAAGCAGGCAGCTGTACTTGGTGTTGAAAGTCACCGCAACGCAGGTCATTAGGTTTTTGCTTAGCTGAGGTCTGTCCAGGAACTTTGCTTCTATCCTAGGTACACGCGTCTAAATGGTCCAACTACCACGCTACTACTTCAGAATAACTTGCTATCTCCAACCCTGTATGCACTGGGGGATCTTTCTCCATTAAACAATATTTGCAGATTAGAAATAGTTAGTTCTTATGTTAATACAGCAGGGGCTGGAGTCAGAATCCTCCCTCAGAGTTTTTATAGATGAAATTCATTAAATGTTACAGTGTTGGAAATGCTTCTCTTTAAACAAGCAACACGATTTCTGATGCATTAGACTAATTCAGCCAAGCTTAGGGTTCTTCATCAGGCCAGTGGCCACAAAATAGTATTCACAGCTTAAGCCATTTGACATACGAAGGTTTCAGTAGCTTTGTTATCTTTGGTTTTTACAATAGGAAAAATGAGTGATTGCTTCCCTCGTGCATCCCAACATCACTGTTTTCATTCTCGGCACCTCGGCGGGGTAGAAGACAGCTCCCTGGTCGAGCATTCAGGGCTTTTGCCTCTTTATGAGACTCCAGAGTGCCAAGTGAGTGTGAGCCCTTTTCCACGGGGGCTGGATAGCAGTCACAAATCACTTCGATGTGGGCCACCAGCCAGTCACTGTGTGGGAAGCACCGTGGATTCCTACCAAGGCTAAATTTCAATCATTTTGGCTATAGACCTGTGTTCTGTGTTTCACTTTCTTCTTGAATTTCCCCAAATTTCTTTCTCTTCTACTCTTCGGGCTCTATTTTTCCTTCAGAATCAACTAATTGCTCCCATTCATGTCATTCTGCCGTGTTACATTGTTATTATCACAGATACTGTGTAAATGCTAACAGAATCATTGATGTGCTTTTATCCTTCAGGTTTATTTTTTTTTAGCAAATTCCTTGTGCGTGCAATGCTGTACATCCCCGTAAGATCTTATCGTAGTATTTTATTTTCTGAACCTAAGAGGTTTGCTTTTGCAAGCCTCTGTTATATTACCACTTTATTTCATCGTGCCTGGTTTTAAGTACTGAAATAGGATATTTTCCTGTTTCTATAATGTTTTGATTCTTGTGCGTTCTTGACTGTAATGCACCGTAGACTTTTGACAGTCCACATCCTGTATCTTTTTTTCTGTGTTTTCTATTACTCTTTTTTTTTTTTTTTCTCCTCATTCTTTTTCCATACCAGTATAGCACCAAAAAGCCCCTGTTTCTCATAGCCTTTAGCCAGGCATTACAACTGGTGTGGCAAGGTAGCCCGTCTGTCCCTTTATATGGCAGCAAGTTCCAGTTTACTCAACTTGTGGTTTAAATAAACACCTCCAGCATTAGTGCTGTGATGGGGGGGTCATCCATCAGTCTGGGAGTGGGAGCGGTATGTCTTAATAAAGTGGCTAAAATGCTCAGTAAAAAACCCTGGGGCTTTGTCCCAGGAAAGAAGTAGTAGTGATTTTAAAGGGGGCTCCTTGAATCTGAATCGGATCGGCAGTGAGCGTAGGGTTAGGAAGTCAGCAAGGAGTACTATTTAGCGCCAAGAATGAGGGCACAAATGAGGAACTTGCTACCCAGAAGTAAATCTTAATCCTGTGATCGCTCTGTCCTAAAAGAGAGTTTGAGCAAAGATGAGCGACCCGGGAAGCGAAGCAAAGCGGGACTGAAAGAGCTACTTGGAGTTTCTACAACCGCAAATCTGGAGCGGAGATGAGATGTTGTTTACTTTTACTCTCTAACCTGAGAAATCCTCTTTATTAGGAGAGGAGGCATCTACCCACAGCTGTGGAAGACGAAATGTTCTTGGAATGATGCAGCTTGTTAAGTGCAGGTAGTAGAAAGGGGTTGATGCTTTTATGTGGTGTTTATTCTTGAAAAGGTGAACCTTGGCTTTCCGGCAAAGTCCCAAATCACCTCAATAAAAGAGCCGTGTTAAAAACTTGAAAGGGTTGTTGAGCACTGAGGAAGGAAATGGGTAGAGATTGACTGTCATATCATACTGAATGGTGGATAAATGAACTTTTGAACTGTACCCTGCTACAAGCTTTACAGTCTGAACATTACAGGAAATGTATTCTTTGGTATCTGTCTGCGTTTGGAAGTATATAGTATACCTGAAGTATACTGTATACTTTGTGTACTTTGATATAGTATATCTCAAAGTATGAGGTTGATAAAAATTTTGAGTATATCAGTGTTCATAATTGTTGAAATCACAGTTAGATAACGCCAAGAACTTTTTTCACTGATAGAAGAGAATGGTTTTATCATTATATTTATAGACAATAAATGACAGTGCCTTGAGAGAAATCCATGCTGGAGGTTTGCTGGCAGCTTCCCTTGTACTTTTCTATTACTCCGAGAAGGATGGGAAGCGCAGGTCAGGTGCGGGGAGCTCAGCCTCCAGGATGCCACACAGCCCTCCCTTGTGTATTTTTTTGAGGGCAGGCAGGAGCTGACAGGGAAGCTGGCTGGATCTTTCACGTTCCCTTTTGATGTCTCTAAACTTCACAGAAGAAAGGTAATTACGCGAGAGCAAGTGTGGGGCTTGGTGTCTATCTCCTTCCTTATCTATAACGTGGATGCAGTGTTTGGTTGCGACGTTCTGGGAATTAATAAATTAATGTTTGCAAGATGTTCAAATGTGGAGACCCTATTTTATCACTTACTCATTACCATGGTGAAATAAAAAATTGCTCAACAGTATTACCCAAAAGTCTAATGTGTAACCGCACACGAAACATGGTGTTTCCTAAAGTGTTTTTCCTTGCAGCCTTTTAGGGTGTCTAAGCTTAGGCTTTTGCATAGAAGTGCTTTGGTCTGGGGGGGGCTGGCATCTCTGAATCTTCTGAATATGACAGCAGAGCTTCGGTGGTAGCTTGGTGGGAAGGGGGGAAGCTACTGCAGGATCTCTGTTGTGATGTTGAGATACAGTGGAAAAACGCTGAACTTGTCCAACTGTTTCGGAGTTGACTTTGTTAGGTAGGATTTCTGTCCAGTCTGCATGTAACAGCTGTAGTCAGACCTGTCGTGCAGAAGACCCTAGCTGGTCAAAATCAGTTTTATCCCGTGCAATTTATTGCCGTTGTACCATCTCTCTGAAGGGCTGGATTTGACCCACAGTGAGTGACCGGAGTTGCCTGTCATTTCTGACGCGTGGAGAATGTCGCGAGTGAACATTTTTTGCGTTCCAGCCGGGGTTTCCAGTTACTGTTTTTATATTTGACTGCTTTTGCGGCTGGAAACTTTTGCCAGCTGTCAACTTAAGAGCAAGTGGCAATCTGCCTTCTGAAGCAAGTGTGGCCTGTGCGTTTATTTTTGGTTTCATGTTATACTTACTGTAGGCTAAAAATGCTGGCATAACATCCTTGACCCTGTAGTAAGATACGTAGTGACTGCTGTTTGCGGTTAGAGTATTAACTAACTTGCTTCATGCAAGTGCAAATAATGGCAAGTCCTGATTCACATAATAGTCAATTTAGGACCTTAGTAACCGAGGACATTTCATATTATGATTTCCACATAATGAGCAAAGAGACTTTTTATGTGATACAAAGACGAGTGTGATAAAGGGCGGCGGGAGATGAAAGTAAACAATTATTACAATGCATTTTCTTTTTGTGTCTCTGTTTGTTTGTTCTTGAACAGATTGAAAACATAGATGCATGCCTGAGTTTCTTGGCTGCTAAGGGAATTAACATACAGGGGCTGTCAGCAGAAGGTGAGTCAATTGGTTGTTTAAAATTTCATTTTAAATGAGGAACCTGAATTAGTGCTTGTGATTGTAACTAGAACATGGAGTGTAATGGAAGATTAATATGGATAATTTAAATTTTGACAGACTTTACTTCTTTTTTTTCCCCCATCTCAGCATGAAAGGTAAGTAAAGTAGATATCTAATCTCCACACAGCTGACTTGTAACAATAATCAATGAGACCGAATTAGACTTCAGTCACTTCTGGGTTTTAACAGAAAGAAACGAAGAAATGTGTCATCTAAGTTCTGTAATTGGCACATTGATCAGATATTTAAAGTGGACTGCTGGTGGTTGTTTGCCTTTTGAGAGAGAAATTTATTTCCTCATTCCTCAGTTATTATCTTAGCTGGAGAAGTATCCTGCTTTCTCTTCTTTTTTAAAGAAAGATTTTTTTTTTTTAAGTTTGATTCCAAATGCAGAAAACAATAAAATCAGAATGTTTTGAACCAAAACAAAAAAAGAAAAAGACGTTTTGACCTCTTATTAATCACTCTGCTTTTGAAGAGCACCAGAATTTTTCTGAAACCCAGACATGACTCAACATACTATATTCTTTTATTCCGGTGCATGATGTCTGTCAGGATGTATGGTACCTGTTGGCTCAGCAGCTGTTTAACTGTTGTCTTATTAAGAGATAAAACAGATTTCTGTCATCCTCAGCACCAGCTTTCACTTATTTTCATTTAAATATGCTGGAAAAGCAATTGGGTTCGGTAGCTGCTAAGGCAAACTTTTAGTATATTACACGATATCTCCTTCAGCGCTTCACAGAACAAATAACTGAATGTGCGGCATCAGACGAGATTTCAAGTTAGATTTGGTGACTACGTCTCTTTGCAAACTTAGTTTCGAGGAGAAGGTTATAGCAGCAAATCATGCGTGTACTGTTACTTGTGTGGGGATAACTTAATTGCCTGTATGTTTAAAGTCACGTTTTCTTCCTCTGAAGAAATCCTGTAGCTCAAGCAAGGCAGGCAAGAAAGGATGTGTAGGTGTGGGGCTGATCCTGGACGGCAGCTAAGCACCACCCGGCTCCTCGCTCGCTCCTAGCAGGATGGGGGAGAGAATAAATAGGAAGAGCAAAAGTGAGAAACCACGTGGGTGTTGATCAGGAGTCTAATGAGTGAAGGAAAAAGGAATTAAAAACCAAAGCAAGCGATGCAAAGGCAATCACTCACCACCTCCCACAAGTAGACGGATGCCCAGCCAGTTTCCGAGCAATAGCTGCCTGCCCACCACCCACCTCTATTTTTATTTCTGAGCGTGATGTCATATGGCACCTGATATCCCTTCGGTCAGCTGGGGTCAGCTGTCCAGGTTGTGTTCTCTCCCAGCTTCTTGCCTACCCCCAGCCTGCACGCAGGGGGAAGGCAGTGTGGGAAGAAGAGAAAACCTTGACACTGTGCAAGTGTTGCTCAGCAATAGCCGAAACACTGGTGCCTTATCAGCACTGTTTCAGTCGCAAATCCAGTACCCAGCACCACGCACTTTATGATCGTGATTTGAAGTCTTAGTCGAAACATACTTTCCCTTATTGATGGTAAATGATGTTTATGAAATGTATGCCAGATAACCACGGTGGATGAACTTTATGGTGAAACCATCTTGTACACAGGTTTTATATATGTACAATGCATTAGAAAAAAATTACAAAAATGCAAGAATTTTTATAAACTTACTATAAAATTAAAGCTATTATTTTTTAAAAACTGTTACTAAAAATTCCAATTTAAAATTACATTTTGACAATTTGGAAAAGAGCTTGAAGAATTCCTTGCTGTCCTCAAAAGGAAGCCTCCTACCTCCTCCTAGTCTGAGACCTTACAAGCCACTTAAAAATGTGTATTTGAAATGTAATTTCACTAATTTTGAGGTGGTTTGTAAGCGTGGAAAGCAAAGTAGCGCATGTTTAGTATGTGTTGTTCTAACCTGAATATACCACAACTTGTAGGAGAAGAGGAGGCTGAAGGTTAGCTGTCTTTGTGTGGTGTATCCTTAAGCTGGATTAGAACACTAATAACAAATATTTTCTTCCAAGAAGAAGCTTTAATATGGTCAGCCCAAGTACTGCCTGCAGTATATGCCTCAATAGCTCAGCTATAATCAGAGGGATTCTCAAGTCAAGAAAAGAAAGTATGAGCTAAAATTTCTGACAGCAGAAAGTTTGTTTACCAGGAAATGGTTAAAAAGAAAATGCAACTGAGTCCGTTGTAAAAGCCACTTTCAACTTTGACATGATATGTAAATATTGTAAGAATATAATAAATTCCACGTTATTTGCCTGCCTTGATGGAATGCAAAATGTAGGAAAAATAGCAGATTAGTTGATGAGAAAACTGTCTTGGTGTGCAAAGTTGGCAGCGTAGTGTTCACGCTGGGGAAGGGACCGCATGATCGATGTTCATTGCTCTCACGCCATATCACAAGTCAGACTCGGCAGGATATAGGTTATCCCATGGCTTCACTGATTTTTGCATTCCTTCCTTTCTTTTACGCTCTCTAGGAATTAACATATTAAATCTTATGGAAGCCAAGAAGAGACCAGTAACGTTTGCTGCCAACATATCAACGAGAACGTTTACTGGCTCCACGACTAGCGTTGAAGGAGAAGAGTGACAGCTAGAGAGGGGGAGGGAAGGAACGTTTTTTATAAAATGAAGTTAAAAGACTTGAATTAAACAATAAATTGAATTTCTGTTCTTAGTCACTCCTTAACTGTGCTGAGGAAGGAGGAGGAAACTCAACAGGAGAGAACACAGAATCACTTAAAAGGAATAGTGCTGTAACCAAACGAGCCAGTGTTTCTGCGCAAATTGCCAAGACCTGCTAGGTCAACTGCAAATAACTTTGTTTACTTCACTGGCAGATCCTCATCTAGGAGGAAAGAGAAGATTGTGATTGCTTCCAAATGGGAATAAACATTGAAGTCTCTCCTGGGTTGCTTGAGACCACATCTTTTTCAATAGTGCAGTTTTAGTGTGGAGGGAAGTTAATGATTCAAAACTGGAATTTGGATGACTCCTAAATGCTGAAATAATTTGGGACTTCATGTGTCATATCCTTCCAGTGTTAAAAAATCCCGCTTTGATATGTGCATGCCACTTAGACATAGGCTTTTTTTAGGGATTTATGCAGTGCAGATGTGAAGGATCTGCAATGACTGATTATGGCCCTACTATGCTAGAGTCAGGCCCCCTTCCCCAGCAATATGGAGCCAGAAAGGCATTCCCTTCTCAAAGATTTTTAAATCCTAAAATCTCCATTTGTAGTTATTAAAGAAAACTATGGGGATGCTGGAAATTTCTTTTCTCTTCTTGCTGCAGTTTTTTATTGTCTATCGCTTTGAGCTGCCTTTCCATACCCACGCTCTTAAACTTGTTTCCACACCGAGCTGGGTTTTAGGCTCCTGGAATTGCACCTGCCCAGCTAAGCTTGCCCTCCTTCACACAATATCTTATCGCTCCAAAATTCTGAAGGTTATGGAGGACGTAAATGTGAAGTAGAAGCTCAATTTGATGTCAGAGATCGCAGCTGCACCTCTTCTGGGTAACAGATTAGCTGGATAATGATCAGCTGAACAAATCCCGCTGGACTTTGGAACAACCACAATTCCGTTTAGACTTTTGCCTCTGAAATGACATTCACACTCGTGTAGGTGGATGAATTTCAGTGTACACGCTCTGCAGTACTGCAGTTCATCCATTTTAGGTCCTTTAGGTCCTTTCTGGTGCCAGGGTGGAATTTTTGTTTCCGCAGCACAAATATCCCGCAGCGCTAGTTTAAGCGTACCCCAGTAGGGCACTTAGCGTTCTGCCAGATTTTAATGATACCACACTGAGTACAGTTATGTACAGTCTTCAAAAAATTACTCTTTAATTATCAGAAAATGCCTGCAGATCTAGTGTGTGTGGTGGGAATTAATTCCTTCCTGCACTTCCATTCCTTGTTTCTATGAAATTCCCAGTATTATTCCTATTCAGATCCCATTCCTCAGTAGAGTCTGCAAAGTTCATCCCAGAGCTGGTTTTGTAGCTTTGGATCCCTAAAGTCAGCTTAGAGCCCTGTCAGCCTAGAGCACGTGCTGTCTGAGGTTGAGTCTGGCTGTACTTCGTGATGTGTTCTGGATCAACTGTGAAGTATTTCTACTTCTCAACATTTTGTCTTCAATTCAGACCTGCCTGCAATTATTTTGGCTCTTTCCTTCCTCTCCCATCATTCACCGTGGACAAAATTTCCTGCTTTTTTTTTTTTCATTTTTTTCTGTTCACCAGACCCTCTCGCCTCACCTCATAAATGAACTACGAAGGGTTGACGGGGACTGCATGCAGAATCTCGCAGCGGTCAACCCGAAGAGGCTAGTGCAAAGCGACGGAAGCAGACACCCACTATCTTTTGGGGTGAATAGTATCTATGTATGACAGCCCAGTTTTCTGGCAGGATAGATGCAAGCTAGGGAACGTGCAGTGAGTCTTCATTTGTACGCCAGCTAGCCAGTTTGGCTAACCAGTCTAGTCCACGTGAACTAGGTCTGTTTTTTTCTAGTCCCATGTGCTTTACAGCAGCAGATACAACATAGGCTTCACAGAAACAGATGCAAACAAACTTGACTAAGTAATAGCGATGGACCATTTTTCTTCTTCATCGGTTTGCTTTGATCTGTATTCGGTACACAGTGAGTAGTTTATGATTTGCAGAAATTTCATTCACAAGTGTTAAAGGAATCAGATCTAGCAGACCTTTCTTTTCTTTACCTTTTCTTTGTCCTGAACTGTTTTGTTGCTTGGTGGTTTGTTGGGTTTTTTGTTTTTTTTTTTTTTTTTTTTCAATTTCCACCGAGTCCTATGTATTTTTGTTAAGACAGAGCA
>JANXJC010000021.1:25747992-25768208 GCA_027564655.1 Leptodon cayanensis | reverse complement strand
GCACTTGCGGTTTATTTAAACAGGAAAAGTAGTTGCTATGTACAACTACCATTGCTACTCAGCAACCTGCGGAGTTACTGAGAGCTGCGACGAACTTCTGAGAGCAGATTTACCGCTATGCAATTAGTGGCTTCTGGTTGTGGCAATATCTACTGTTGACAATTCTTACCTCCAATTCCCCTCCTGATATGCTTCATTGCTATAAATCAAATCGTATTATTTGCTGAAGGACCTGGAAGAATGATTTGTGGTACAAGGGTGAAAGGTTTATTTACTGATCTCTCTTGGGGATCAGATGTGCAGAGCCTGAATAGCAGAGTAACCTGACCTGCAATTTTAGAGGATATTGTGGAAGAGCTTCTGCACTCTTAAAATCAACAACTATTATCCAATCAAGATAATGAACCATGGGAATTAATTCAGTGGCTGTCAACTGGAAAGACTAAGAACAGAAGAGCAGGTATTTACAATGCATCCTACAAAGAATTAGAGGATACTTGGAGGTACTTGAGAACACAACACTGAGCCTCAGGGTCTCAGCTTTGTGTATATGCTTGTGAGGGCTTAGCAACCTTATAATGTTAAGGAATATAACATTAAGATAAATTAGAGATGTTAAATGAGTGTTTGCATGTCTATGTAACCTAAAACTCTATAAGGGAAAGGAAAAGTCAATGAATTGAGACCCTCTTAATTCAGGATCACAGCAGTCACAAGGAGTAGAGGAGGGAAAGCTCTTACATGTGATTGGAGGACGATGTGAATTGCTTCAAAAGCATCCTCATTGCAGACACTTGAATAATATCACCTTGAATGATCACTTCCTTTAGTGTCCCCATCTGGACATGGCTTAGGTATGTGCATGTCCTTTTTAAAAGCTTTAAACCATAGATCATTCTTGGTGCCACAGAGCCTTGTCTTTGCCTTGAACAGAACCAAGGAGAAGATAACCTAGAGCAGTTCCTGCTTTTTCTATAGTGACTGATATAATTTCATTTACTCTTCAGCGAGGTCCAGGAAAGGGATAAGGTATGGTTGCACTATTCCCACTGCAAGCTCTGAGGCATCTTTGCATTTCACCACTTTTCTGAGAGGGATGTGTCCTGTGCCAGGTGTAGCCCAGCTTGTTATTGTCGTGCTTCATACACTGTTGCACAGCTGCAGAAAAGCAAAGGGATGAGAAGTGAAATGCTCGGCTATGATGAGCCCTCACTCCAACTTGCTCATGTCGGGGAAAGGGTGCCCTGTGGTGACTTCTCCTCCTCATGATGCTGTTTGCAATTTGTGTATAGCCTGTGACAGGGGATGCAAACCCCAAAAAATTTGCTGAGCCGCAGTAGAAGAGTGTACCGATAGGAGTGTAATTAAGTGCAATGGATGTACCAAAGATGTAATGCTAAGAGAGGAGGATCCTCTACTATGTTGAGCAATACTTGCTTCAAGTTAAAGTGACTTGCTGATAGTTGTCCAGCATGTATGTGAGCAAGGCAGAGATTCGCAGACAGCGGGAGGTTGCAGTTCAGAGACTTTCTGTATGCTTATGTGGCCTGGTGGTCTGTGCCGTAGAGGTGTTTGCACCAGCCGTAAGTGCGCTGGCTCAACATCAGGAGCAGTAAATATCGTAGCATGAGAGAAGCAGAGCGTAAACTGGGGTAGAGCAAGACACAGCTTTCTGCATCTGCGCTGATTCTCCACTGCTGGCTCATGTATTCCCCTGACCTTGTCCCATGCCACCAAAATGTTGCAAGCTGGAAGCATATCAACAGCTGGTCAAATGTCCCTCTTGCACGGTAGTGAAAGGTGTTAACTGTGGTTTTGCTCTGTGGTGTTATGATACCTTTATTACAAATAACAATGTGTATAATTGAGACTTCATTAAATGATCATGGACTTGTTTTTATTATGAGGTGTAAATAAAATTATGACACTTGAATAAAACCATTCTTTTACTAAAACTGCGTGGCAAGCACACGGAATATGGGACACTCTGTGCCTAATCCTATCTCTGCAGTACTGTTTTAGACACTTCTGAGTGTCAAGAGCCATTTGTTTGAGGTTGTCAAATATATAAAAGGACTATGGAAAACCTACCCTCTTTGGAGCATAGCTGGAGGACAACTGGGATATTTGTGGATGTACATATACTTTTTAATACCTTTAGCTGTCAGATGCTTATGTGTAGGCACCTGAATCTACCCACTGAATCACAGAGGCTGGAAACTTGAAAATGAAACCAGGTTTTGTTTTGCTCCATGAAATGAAAGACTGCAGAAGCATGTGGAGATGAATGTTCAAAACTTGTAGTCTTTGTCGGTACAGGTCTTCTAAATGGTTAATTGCCTGATATTGTGCTGCCTGGCTACCTCTGCTTGGGTTTGGGCTAAGAAGTTGCTCTGAGCATGATGTACCAAAGGGGAGAATATGCCAAGAAAGAAAGAGTGGAAGTTCCACAGCAGAATGACAAGAAGAGGAACTGAAAAAAAATTAAAAAAAAAAAAAGGAAGTATAGTTATATATGTGTGTGTGTGTGTGTATAT
Organism: Leptodon cayanensis; assembly: GCA_027564655.1. Taxonomy (NCBI): domain Eukaryota; kingdom Metazoa; phylum Chordata; class Aves; order Accipitriformes; family Accipitridae; genus Leptodon; species Leptodon cayanensis. The sequence goes on along the minus strand of JANXJC010000021.1, from coordinate 25,765,671 downwards.
TTCATATATGTTTTTTTCCAATTCATTCCATGAGATGGAATTGTGAGAGTATATTCATGCCCATTGATTAATAAATATCAGTATTCTTCTGATTAAAAAAAATTGTAATGTGAAATAACAATCTATATAATAACTACAAGTCAGAGTGGTAGGCATGTGATGACATGAAAAACTCTGAAAGGCTGCTGGTTACTACCTAAAAGGCAATCATCCAGTGCATACTCACAATAAAAAATATACAACTATTCCTTTGGATGTAGCACCACGTGGAGACTGTGATCTTGACCTTTCACTTCAGTGATGAGCTCAAAAGCAAATTCATGGTGTTTCATCTCCAGACCTTCATGAATCTTGGCCTTTCTGAAGATATTATGTCAAAGAAATATTTCAAATAAATTCTTCAGAATTTTATTCAATCCTTGCAAGTTATGTTTTCTAAAAATTTTATTGTTCTTCTTTTTCTTATTTCTCTTCAGTTGAGACACTTCTTGAAGTTCTGTGCAAAAAACTGGGCACAAAATTCCAACTGAGATCATACCAGTAGAGCAGCACGATTATTTCACTTGTTTTTCAGGATGCAATTCTTTTTCAGGTGTTCCAGGGTAGTGTTAACTCTCTTCTGCAACAGCATGTTAAACTTATGAGTCACCACTCATTCCCAGACTCCTTTCTCTCCAACCACAAACTCCATACCTGTAGTTGTGCAGCTGATCATTCCTGACAAAGGAAAGTATGGCTCTCAGCCCTATATTTTTCTTTCAAAATATCAAGATCATTTTCAGTCTACTCCTTTTCACCAATAGGTATTTGAGGATTATTGTGTGCAAATTTAATATGCATACCTTATTCCTTCATCCATTTTGTTAACGAAAACACTTGCAACCAAATGAAAATAATTAGAGTAAAATTAATAAAATATTGAAAAACACATGCAAAATCTTATTTGAGAGATTCTTTCAATTTAACAGGAGGAACCAGTAAATACCCTCCAGGATCAATGTCTCTGACAGTTTTCAAGAAGTTCCTAGTATTTTCTTCCAGAGTTTGCTTATGAGAATATTGCATGAAGTGTCATCAAATACTATAATTAAGTCATGATATTTTCGAAGAGTAACAAGTTTCGTGGAATCATGACAAAAGCTAGTTTATTTGATTTGTCTTGGCTTCTTCTAGACAAATCTGTTGCCTGTTTTTTTTTTTTTTTTTTTTTTTTTCAATTTCCACCGAGTCCTGTGTATTTTTGTGAAGACAGAGCAGGATGATTGGCAAGCTCCAGCGGTAGAAGTTCCAGCTGTAGGGGAAACAAGCAGCAAGGGAGATATTCCAGGATGGAAATTTCCAAAGGGTAGATTTGTGGGGATTCTCCGAAAACCAAATTCAGGTTTCCTCTCAAACGCCTAGAGTGTTTGTTTCAAATATACAAGATGAGTAATTTTTGGCTCCAAATTTAAAACGGGTGGGGGACATGCTTGTCCGTATCTAAGTTAATGTGCATATTGAAGCTGACGCATGGACTGGAGGGGACTTAAAGCAGGAAGCAGTTGAGATTGCAGTGATGGGCAGAGCGCGGTGAGGTTGAAGTACTCTGAAATACTCTTTTTGTACAAAGTGCAGGGGTAAACTGCTAAGCAAATTACCTCGGTCTATCTTTAAGATAAGAGAAGCAGAACTACCTCTGAAAGTCCCGTTTGAAATATTTTCCTTAAAATCCAGAGGGAGAGAGACTGCTGCTTTTGAAACTCATCAAAGCTGTCGTTCATTTGATTATTACTTTTTGGTCACCTTAGAAAAATGCTAAAAGCAGGTTACTCTTCTGATAAATACAGCCGAAGACAGACAGCCATAGAAAGCAACAGGTTTTAGGTGGGTTATTGTTATAATCACTTCTCGCTTCAGATGGCAATCAAGTTTCCATTGACAATTTTGCATAGCTTTGCTAAGTTTAAACATGCAGACCCATGGTAATTTCTTTTATCTTCTGGCCCGTATTTGTGCAGTTAAGCTTCCCAGTGCCTCTGGGTCTGTTTAGTTATGCTTCGGCCGGTGATTAAGTGCTACTTTCCTTACAATTCCCATGAGTAATTTGAGTTCTTTGCTGAAGATAAGGAGATCCTTTTTACTGTGCTTTGCTGTCTTTTGTGTCTGTTTTACGTTATTGTCCACTTCCATCCCTGTTCTCCCTTGCAAAACACGGGCAGATTAGAGAAGGAACCTGCCTGATGCAGATGCTGATGGCAGTGGGAGAAGGCTGAGTTTGTGGCATGACGCTGCGTGGGAGCAGGAGCGGACCGGGAAAAGGGGAAACGGGCAGGATTCATTGGGACATCGCTGTCCAGGGAAAGACTAAAATTGGCTAAGAGAACAAAAGAAGACAGAAAATGGCTGCTTAAGGGCCCTGGGAAGGATAATCATCTACACAAGGGAATGGGGACAGTGATGGGAGAGAGCGCTGGTGGAGGGGCCGGGCTGCAGGGAGGAAAAAATGGGTAAGGAAATTCAGTCAAGGAGTAGGAAAGGAAAGGGGAGAGGGGAAAGGGAAAGGAATATCTCGGGTCTGGGTGATGACCACGACCACTTAGAGAAGGTCTAGGAGTCTCTGAGGAGATGGGCATGGGCCAAAACAAAATTAAGGAAGAAAGTAAAGTAGATTAGTGGCTAGGAAGGAAAGGCAGACTGAGGCCCAGGTAGACTAGGAGACCAAAGCTGGAAGCTGGCTTAGAAAGGGGAGCAAAACTTCGAAGCCGTGAGCCTGAGATTTGCTGGGTAAAGGGCTTGAGGTTAAGAACAGAAGCTTTTCACGCAGCAAAGATGAGCAATGTGAGCAGAAACGTGGCTGGGAGAGGGAATAAAGGATAGAGCTGGGCCCATTATAAAATCAGAGCAACCTTTCAGCCAGAACTGGGAACAGAAAATTCTGGGTCTCACCTTTGTGCTTGGCCACTGTCTTGCCACGTGTCCTTCCCCCCCCCCCCTTGCACTAATGCACGTAGTGGGATTTAAAAGCATAGGGCAACAGTAAGTTTTGTTAATTCAAATGGTCTATATAGTGCATGCGAAAGTTCAGCGGTTTGATGTAGTGTAGCTTTTTTAATTCCCTTTTTTAATTTAGTAAATTAAACATGCTAAATAACTAAGTCATGGGACATTATTAAGGTTGTCTACAAGACTGAACTGGTGTTCTTGCACATTAATTATGATGCAGCAGTTAACTGCATGTCCTGATATATGTTTTTATCTTTGTATTTCTGTTTGTTTTTACATTTTCACAATTGATACTGCATAGAAGAACAGGATGATTTTTAGGAATTGAAACGTTTATTTGTTCACTGTCAAGCTTTCTTTAGGTACTTCGGGTATCCATTCTTTATTGGCTTGTGATAGTATCAAACTGGTAATTATCTGTTCTAACACAGCTATTTCAGCCAACAATCATATTTTCCAGTGCAAAACTTCCATCAGATTTTCTTAGTGGCAATAATTAGTCTGGTATTCCAGAAATGACATAATACTGTGTGATAACTGAGTAGCTTCTCCTCCTTATGGAAATTTAGGACTGAGAAATCATTTACAGTGCTCTGTTTTTAATACACTTGTTGTTGTGGGGTTTTTGTTTTGTTTTTTTCAGTTACCTTAGTTGAAAGGAACTATCTTTTTAAGCACATTGGCGTTAACACACAGACTAGAGCAAAAGAGCGAGACATGGTGCAGTCACCGCAGGGGAGAAATGAGTTAGTTATTTGTAGTTGGTGCTCACTGGTAATCAGCATTACAGCTGATTAGCTGTGCAGAAAGCCTGTCATAGCCTAAAGGAACTGAGTTCAGATGGCGTTACGAAGAGCGCCGCGGCTGACCCGCTGTACTGTTGGAGAGAAGTTTCTAGTGGCTGACGAGTGACTTCTGCACCTTGCCTTACAGAAATCAGGAATGGGAATCTAAAGGCCATCTTGGGCCTTTTCTTCAGTTTATCTCGATACAAGCAACAGCAACAGCAGCCACAGAAACAGCAACCACAACACCATCCATCCCAGCAACCTCCCCCAGTATCCCAGCAAGCAGGGCCTCCATCCCAGTGCCAGGTGGGGGTACCGCAGCAGCAGGTACCAGCTTCGCTCCAGACTCTGTGCCAACAGCCCCCGCAAGCTGCGCAGCATCCGTTCAAAGCACAACCAGAAATGCAGTCCAGGTGGGGAAATTTCCTTTAAGTTTTGGGTTTTGGGGTTTTTTTTCATTGTTTATTTCTTTTTTTCTTCTTGTTAAAGGTCCTCAAAAGCCAAAGAACCTTCTTTCTTTAGTTCTACTGTAGAATAAAGAGTGTGTTGGAAATGGAATGCTGAGTAGCAATTAACTTCACGCCTTTGGAAATCAAAACACATGTGTTTAAATACGTTCTCAGTGCTGGAAATATGCAGTCCAATGGGTGTCAAATACCTGCTAAACCAAGTAACCACAGTATTTTATAAGGCTTTTTTTCTCAGTATTCCTTTTGCTTCTTTCTACTCGCAAAGCATGTATATTGTTGCCTTTACAGAATATATACTCTGGGGATGTGAAAACCAACTTCGGTTGGAAGTGGAAGGAGTGGAAGGCTCTGACAGCGGTTAAAGAAATAGAGCTCATCGTGGCTGGTGACGGTCAAAATCAAATCTAGGCTTATTGGTCAAAACTAATACGCTGCTGGCTTACGTGAAAAATAATTTTCACGACTGGTGTTTGTTGGTGCTCCTCCATCAGAAAACAGGGAAGTAGAGGGAGTCTTTGTCCCTTGAATGTCTTCAATCCTAGGGGTGCTCTTTGTCTGTTAGAATAAAAGCGATTTATGAAGGCAGTACCGCTGTGAATATGTGTACAGCCTTCTGCTTGTCTGACCCTTCCACTGCTAAGAGAGTGAGGGGGTTAGTAGGAATAAGTGGGCAAGATTGAAGGCTGAGGCCATATTTGCATAATTACTGAAGTATGAAGGATTTTTTATTTTTTTAATAAATATCTCGAATTCAGTTAGGGCTTACTTCTGTTAAAATAACACGTATTAAGGTGAACGCTAGCTTAAGTTTTGTTTTATGAGGGATATAAACAGTTTAAATGAGGCCTTCCAAGTGAGACTACTGAGAGGTTATTTGGGTTTCCGCTTATGTCTGTCTTCATGAATCATGCTCATTTTGGGTGTAAACAATATTGTCGTATAATTGAAAAACATAGTGTTGCTACAGCATGTATAAACTTGTACAGGAAATAATTAATGTAAAACAAAGATGTACTGGAACGTATTTCTGTGACTTTTCTGTCAAAAACATGCAGAGATGCATGGGACCATTTGAATATTGCTTTGATATTTTCAGTCCATTGTATGGATTGTGCTGGGCTTCAAATAATTTAAAAATATCTAACCTGAAGGTCTTAAATGTCATGTTCTCTTAGTATATACTAAAGTGAAATTGCTCAGCTTCTGCAGAAAAATGCATTTAATAAAAGGTTGAGAAAGAAAAGAGTAATAAAGTTGGGGTTTGCATGCAGAATTGCATATTCATTACTCTATAATAATTAATTCATTTTAGATTTTAGGAATTTTGACATAAAGTTATACTCTAGGCAAGAAGCTTTTTTTGTTTTTCCTGTGGAATTCATAAAAACTCTTTCCTCCCTAAAACTAGTTACTAAGTTCGGTGGCTTAAAAAAAAAAAAAGTTCCTTTGTTCAATGTTACCTTCCGCTTTTTCTTTCCTGTCATACAGTGCATCTCCCAGGGACTCATCTCAAAGCAAAATCATCCGATTCACTCTTGGTCAGAAAAAGTCTTCTAGGTTAGCATATCTTCATCTTCTGCAAAGCATGAATAATCCTTTTGCAATATTTCTGGATGCATGTTTAGGGTTCCTGTTGAAAATAGTTTGTAACTAGGCATTTTACATAGAGCTGAAACCTGGAAGTGCGGATGGGGTTTAATTTTTTTCTTTTTTTTTCAAGGTGTGGAATGCATTCTGGCCTGCAAGAAAATAATTTGGTTTTCTTGTCCTTATGAGCTTTTGCTTTTGAGAACAAAACATGGTTCTGGGAGTTCTCTCCCCACTGTACACATCTGTATTAGTCATATTAGATCTGCATTATTGGAACGACTACTATCAGGCTATTTTCTTAGCTAGTAAGGGGAACGTCGTGTGAACCATGCAAGCCCAAACAGCACCCCGTGGGTCTGTCTCATCAGAGCTCCTGCATTCCCCAGTGCTCTGAAGCTAAGCACATCTAATCTCCCTAAAAATGATTAATGGGTATTTCAGTCTATTTTTTTTTTCCCTGAATCCCAGCATGACTTGCATGCCAGCTCGTATGACCATCTCGTCTCAGTGATCATAAGGGTGGTTGTTATTAATGTGGCTATTAATCATGTTTACTTCTACTAGTATTATATATTAAAATGTTTTACTAGCAATTTTTATACAGGTATATGTTGGTAAACTATACTGTACCATTTTTGCTAGGCTTGTAAACTATTAGGATTTTTATTCAGCCTGGCAAGTGTGTATAGATTGTTAGTTCTGCTGTATAATTTGGATTTATTTCCCCCATCTTATTTCTTTTATGACAACAGTGAAGGTCTGCAATATAACCCCTGTTAAAATGTCCCATGTTTCCTTTTCATGTTCTGTCTTGATCATAATTATGGCTTGACAGTTCGTATTTGCCTAGAAGAGGTGCCGAAGTGCAGTAATGGAGAGCATTCTCCGAGCTCAGTACCTTCTCTCAAACACCAAGAAACTAGAAGCGTATCCCTGAACCTATTTTTTTTCCCCCTAGATTTCACAGGCACTGCTGTGAAATATCTTGACCTAATGCCAAAAGCAGGGGCTTAAAATCAGTCAGTTAAACTAGAGGGGGCGGGGAAAGCCTAAGAGAAACAGTATCTTCTTCAAGAGTGTTTTTAGCACCTATGTTTTTTATTCTCGGTATGTTTTTATTGGCAGTGACAACACTGACTTGAATTGAAAACTTGTCACTTTTTGAGTGGTCACATGGTTTGAGTAGCTTCATTTACTTTAGAATGTGACAGATTTGCAAAACCTGTGTGGGCATGTGTGGAGAGCCTTTTCTTACCCATCGGTACAGGAACATTATCCCTTCCCTCCTGCCAGACTCTGCTAGAAAACTCCCCTCCCAGTACTGGGGGCTCTGGTAGCCTTCCTGTGGTGGTTGGCCCATACTCAAAATCTTTTATCACTGGGTAGAAACTTTCAGCTGAGGTATCTTGTGTGTCCGTCCTACCTGGAGGAAACCTAGCTCGTTTCCTATTAAGCAAAACAAACTCTTAATGAACTTTCTTGTCTTGGTGACTTCCAAGTTCTCAAGATCAGTGTTTGTCCCCGGTTTGCCTCTGCTTCTTCCCGTGTAGTCTCCTCTACAGTGGATGAAGCATCTCGGGGATGTTCTCATTTACACCTTGCCACAGTGATGAGTATGTACAACTTCCTAGCACCCCCCAGTGTTGAAAAAAGGCTGGATAAATTGGGGGACTCATCTAAAAGGCTTCAGCAAAGTCAACCTCAGAACCATGATGTGCTGCTGCCAGATCTGTGGTGCTTTGAGTTTGTAAATTAATTTTTGGTTTTGTATTTGAATGATGCCCTTATGTCTTATCCTTGGTTGAGCTTTGAAAGCATGTGCATGCAGCTGCTGATATTTTTGCTCTTTTCCTTCGTGTTTCTTTTCATATTTCCTATTTCTTCACTAGTCTTGGAGAAGTCAGTTTATTTAGGAAGCCCTACCAGACTCTTTCCTGGCTTCTCTTCCTTCCCCGAGGCACAATGGTGATTTGGTCGCTTGCATCCCCGTTCTCTCTGACAACTGGGACTTCTTCGCTTTAGCCTATTACTGGCACAACTTATTTAAGACAGTTAGGTTTTTGTGGTTTATATCAAGAAGTTTTAAAGAGATTCTACCGTACCGAAAATGGAAGGACGGCAAAGAGCGGTCCCTTTCAGTGCGATTGTAGGTGATGTGAACTGGTTCTATCTTTTAGTCTTTAATGTGATGTCCTTGCTTTTCAAAACAGTGAGCTGTTTCCCTAATTCTCTTCAGTATGCATTTTGAACAACTACCGAATCTTTCCATTTTTAATATTTCATCTATTTGAAATGTAGAAATATGTGCTCATTAGTGCACAAAATATAGTACAAACATGGAATCTTTATGTATGAACTTTGACTTTGAAGGACTCGAGCACACATATTGTTCTGAGATGCGATGCCAGTGGCTTTCCTTCTTCTGTCAGGCTTTTTGGAAAAATCTTACCCCTCCTCTTTTGCCTGAAAAGCATGAAAGTAGTATCCCTCCCTGTCTTACGTACTGCAGAATCCTAACTCCATTTTTTTTCTAGGTAAACAGCTAAACCTTGTAAATACAGGCTACGGTAAGGAAATGCTGGAAGAGATTGACCCAGTTTAAACTGGAGGCTTATACCAGTTCACTGATAAATTGGTTGCCCTAAGAGGGGGCACTTAAGCTTTGTGTGGTGTTTATAGGCTCAAATAATTAAACCAAGTTAAAGTTTCACTGGGCTTGGCTGCTAGGCTTTGTAGCCTTCGGAGCAGAGACGTGATGTGCTTCTCTACAAGGGAAAAGGCAGCCGTGTTCTGTCTCATTGTTATTTCCAAAATAAGGGTACCCCTTACGTGGCCAGCATATAATAAAATGTCCAGCAATCTAGTTTAAGAACAGTAATGTCTCAGTCTTAATCTTGCACCACTGGCATTGCTCCACTGAATTTGCTTGGAACTATTTCTGATTCACAAGATTGATAGCAAGTGACCATTAATTTCAGTTCAGCGTTTTTTTTTCCGATGTAAAACAATTCAGACTGTAGCTTGTGATGCGTATTTTTCATCTAGGATGATTTTTTTATTTGTTCTTATAAAAGAACAAGGACCCTTATGAGTATATACTTGTGGTATTGATCCTTTTTTTTTTTTTTCAGCTTATGCATGGTATTCCGTAGTTTCTTCCCCAGACTGCTTTTAAAATACATTTAATCGTATTGTAATTCTTTCATCAGACTTCCAGGCCCCACCACGAGGGTGTCCGCTGCAGGCAGTGAGGCCAAAGCTCGTGGTTCTATTAGTGCCAACAATCGACGCAGCCAGAGCTTTAACAATTATGACAAATCTAAGCCTGGACTTCCCCCTCCAACACCAACAAGTAGCAATGACAAAGGTAAGCACTTGAGAGTTGGGCATCCTCAGATCTTTCTTCATGCTGGCTTTGTTCGGGGAAAATTGAATTTTCCATTAAGCGCCAGAAGTCGTAAGACTATCTCCAAGCTGTATGTTGTAAACATGACATTTACAATCCCCAAACCAGCCGACTTTTCTTGAAAAAGGTGTAGTCCTCCTTTAATATAACTGAAGTTGTGACTTGCTGTCCTGGAGGTACGTACAAAAAAATAGCTTCAAGAAAAGCTGGCACTGGTGAAACGTGTTTTTTCATTTTGCTTCAAACACAGATAAGGAGGAATGAATTAATCAAAAACTAAGACATTTTGATGAGTAGCTTGACAGGAATGGAAAATGACCACTAAAGATTTCGTCTGTGTTTTTATATGATAAATAGTACCATTTGCTTTCCTTTCCTCCACTATTTTGGAAGATCTTTTAAGTTACAGAAGTACACGATTTAAATCTAAGCTCAACAATCGTATAGCGTAGGGTTTGAAGGCAGGAACATGTTATAGTTTTACAAATGTTGCAGTGAAGCTGTATCTATGGCAGCGCATCAGAAATGCTAAGTACTGTGTTCTGTCTGAAGCAGTGCTTTTTTGAATGACATTTACTGACTTTGTGTCCATTTACTAAGCTAATAATCTGACAGCATTCATTAGCTTGAGTCTGCAGCTCTGAGCTCTATAATGCGGCATTTACCAGTGGAGTTTGGGGGGATGCGGCTGGTGAGAACTGAGAGAATCGTTCTAGTCTGATACGGTCAAATTGCTGGCATCAGCTGGCAGCTAATTCTGTACCCTTAATAAAGTCATTGTGCTTACGAAGATAGGTCAGCGTTGGGTTTCAGTATGATCTTCTTGCAGTGACTTGGCAGTCGCGCCCTTTAGGCTCAAGTCTCCTTGTTGTCTGTGCATAAATTCTATTAACAGTAATGAGGGTTTTGCTTGAGGGAAAAATACTGGTCTGGTTCAACTTGCCTGTGGTTCTCATGCTTGTTTCTTTTCAGGAAATTGTGTTTTTCCTTCTCTAGAAACTGTTGTCCTATGACCGCATGTCATTAGTTTTTGGAATGTTACCCCATCTAGCCATTACAGCCCAAAACCTCATCTTGTGATGATGGCAGTGGAGGGTACTCAGCATCCTCCAGGGACTTTCTGAATCACCCTGATCAGACCTTGTATAAGAAGACAATTAAATTCACAGCTGAATAATATAATTATTATAATTAAATTATGATACTTTCGCATAATATGCTAATAAATTAGCAACGTTCTACCTTCTTAAATCCATGCTTACTATTTTAGAAGGTACACTATGTAAACAGGAGTGATTTAACTGGGACATCAGCGTGGAACAGTCATCTCTAAATCTGAGCTGGATCTGGCTTTCAGTTAAAAGAACAAGCTGACAAGTTATGGCATGAGCAGTAGAACTGAGGAAACCTTGTTTTCCTGTGTGACACCTCCCCAGTCTCCCTCTGTCTCCTCCTTGTCCATACTCTCCTCTTTCGCTCCTGTCCCCTAACTCCTGGACTGGGGAGAGGCGGTGTGGGATGTGTCTCGTCCTGAAGCATGGGCTGGTTGGCTGGATGATCCCTACCTGCGGATGGGTGGTGGGCTGTTAGGCTGCAGCGAAGAGAGAACTTGAACTATCTTGGCTTTTTCTCAGTTTACCAAGATCACTAAAGAAGGAAAGTAAAGTACTGGTTTCAGTCTTAACAAAAAAAAAAAAAAAAAAAAGGAAGGGGGAAAAAAAAAAAGTCCTCACACATACAGGGAAATAACAATCATTTCTCAACTGAGTAACTTAAGTACCAACTGCTTTTAGGCAGACAGTTCCGTGAACCCTCATTCCTCATTGTAATCCATCTCTTCAGAAAGATAAACTGGTCGCTGAAGAAGCGTACAAGATTATCTGCTTCCTACGAATATTACAAATGACTGAAAGAAACAAGGTTGGGTTTTAGGTTGACAGCCCACGTAAGTTGCATTAAATACTCAGATTTTTTGCTCTGGTCAAAATTTCCAGTCATAAATTACGGTCTTCAAAAAAAAAAAATAATGAAGGCTTATGTAAGTTGAACTTGAACTTAAAAATATAATCATGACACAAAGTTGGTCTGCATCCATGAGAAACAAAAGCAGTTGGTCTGACAAATTTTTGGCTTATTTTAAGTTAATTGTAACGTCGCCAGACAAAGTTTATTGTCAAAGTGCTAAGACAATTCAAGTTTTCTGACCCATATCCTGTATTTTGCCTAAGGAAATGAGACTTACATGACCATGTTGTGTGCCAGTCTTGATAAGTTTTCATCTCTGTACCCAGTACTAGCTCCGTTGCATGTTTTGGGAGAAGGAAATGGGAGAAAGAGAAATCTGCCTGTTTTGGCAGACTGTTTTGGCGCGAGTGGTCACTTTGTGATGGAAGGTAACCTTCAGTGTATTATGTTTGCATAATTTCTTACAAAAGTAGGTTGTAATTTTCAGCTTTTATTAATCTGTGGCCTCTCCTTCCAAATGTAAATTGTCTTGTTAGTCAATCGTCTGTGTCTTGTGGCAATGAAAGTGCATTAATTGAAACAGAATACATCAGAAATGAAAAGGACAGTAAATGGAGCATGGAGGAATAGCTAGCTACTGGAAAATAAATAACCTAGATTTTTTGAAAGATTCCATTAATCAATTAATGATGTGACCACTGGTTTTCTAGAAATCTTGGGAAAAGGATTTATGTAACATCAAAAACGATTACACTGCTGCATAAAAATAAGAGATTCTTGGATGCATGCACGTTTGTTGTGAGATACATACGTACTCTTAGCAATGGAGCACACATAAAGAGATGCGAGTCTCGCTTCCCCACAGCTTACCTTGTGTCTTCAGGATTTTATTTTTTTTTTCCTCAGTCTTCACGTGCTGTCTGAAACCAGATTCAAGATGTGGAGAAGAGATACGTCTTCTCTAGTACGGATGACTTAGACACCTAGTTCAGTCCTATGGACACCTTCTTTGAGGTTAGAACATGGTAGTTTTAACCTGCTTTTTGGAGTTAGCCCTACAGTTTATATGCGAGATTCCCTTCAAACTTACAGGAATTTCAGTGCCCTCATTCCTCACGTCATAAAATGGTAACACACTATGGTACAGTTTTTTATTTATTGTCACAGTGATTAGCCATTTATAATTGCAGTAGCATTCTAGGCAGGGTATTTTAATGTGTGTAATTGCTGTTACAGGCTTTTTTTCTTAAGAAAAATGCAATTAAAATCTAATTGCATTTTTGGATTGTGGGGAAATAATGAGCCACTCAGGCTTGTGATTTTTTTTTTTTATGTCATCATAATCCCTTCATACAATTGGAGCTTTTTAATTCACTTCTGAATTGTCAGTTATTTAGTCCATGCATATGTGAGTATGTATACTTTTCGTTTACTTTCTTGTCCTTTAATATCCTTTAACACCACAAGTGTGCTATAACATGAAGAGTTATCAGCCTCCTCCCAAGGTCTCTACTGACCTCGTCTAAATTATCAAAAACGTTTCTAAGGAATGTAAAGAGGCAAATGAACTTTGCATTTCTATGCCTGTATGGAAATTATTAGTTACTGGTTATCTTGAGGCTCCGCGTTACCATGTCCTTCTGATTGTCTAATATGATCACCAAATAAAAAATAGCCAAAATTTTATTTGCCTGTGCAATTTAGAATAAAGGAATCTACTTTTTATCCATGGCAAGAAGGAGCAGAACTGTGCCCTAGGCAGTATGAAGAATGAAACTTAAATACTGGAGCATACAACTTCAGTAAAGACTTTGATACAGTAGATTTTCTCACGAATTTATTTCAGTGTTTTGCTTAGCTACACACAACGGAGAGTCTTTCGAGACATGCTTTGAAAGCAGTCTGCAGTTCTGCAAAATGGTGGGTATTTTTGATTAGCTCTGAACACCCTCATATATGCACTATCTTCGCTGATCTTCAGGCACTCAGTTTTCATTTTGCACTCTCAAAAGTCTGGTAACATTGTATGGGAATATACTGCTTATTACTTCCTGATTTGTATCCGCAGTCTATAAAATCCCTGAACTTATGAAGCTGTAGGAAACATCAGCTAAATATGCCATCTCCAATATATTTATGAAGTGATATAGTAATGACAAGCTTACATGCTTTCTTTTTAGTTTTTTCTTCCGCTTTGTTCCTAATATTTTATTTAAAATAATCCTACAGAGGGCAGTAGAAGTCTGTGGGAAAAACAACCCTTTTCCTTTGGATTGAATGTTAGGTAAAATGTCAGCTAGAAAAAAGCCCTACCAGACTTTGACCATTTCCACACGAGATCAAAGGAAATGTTTATTATTCAGATTTATGACGAAGGCAGTGCTAATGATGTCAAGTTTCACTTAAATAGGTAGTATTAGAAAAAAGGAACAAAATAGTATATGCATACAGATTCATGCACTCGGATGAAATAAATGACTGTTTTAATAGCAGCGTTCTTGCAAACTTACTTGATACAAGTCTCGTGAGAGGGTTCTGAAACCAGATCCTGCTGACTCAGCTATAATCTTAGCTCTGTGTGTCTCGACTTTCAGGTATGAATATACTACATGGGCAGGAGAGTAAGAAAAGCATGCGTTCCTCCGGTTGACACTCCTTTTCTTTTATTTCTTTCAAATCTTGGGTAAACCCTTTTAACTTGGAACACAGTGTATATTTAATCACCGTCTTTTAACATGTAAAGGGTAGTCACTATATTCACAAGGATGCCTGGTGACAGAACAAGAGTCGCACATTCCTTTAGGGGAATTTCTGTCAGGCAATAGGAGTAAAATTCTTCACTATGAGAAGGATTAAACATTGGAGAAGTTTGTCGAGAGAAGTGGTGGAATCTCCCTTGCTGGAGGTATTCAGGACTTGCCTTGACAGAGCCCTGGACAACCTCATCTAAGGCTCTGCTTTCAACCGAAGGCTGGAAGGAATGACCTCCAGAGGTTTCGTACAACCTAGACTGCTCTATGATTTCTACAATTTAAATGTATGGTTAGTTTCTTAGAGTGTTAAAAGTATACTGCACATCGACTAAACAGTTATCAGTGATTTATTTAAGGGACTCGGTGAGGTGGGTTGGGGGGAGGCAAAGCAAAATTGAAGTGTGCTTCAGGACTGATAGTTCTACCTGTTTAGAAGAATCTCTAACATTTTCTAAGTGTCCTACATGCCTGCCTTACTTACGTGTTCCATGTTTTCCCCTTACGCCGATACTCAGTTCTGGTCTATTGTTGTGCAAAGGTGTGCGTATTGCACTGTGATGCGGTGACACTCAAACCAGTCTGCATTATACCCATTACAGACATATTTACCCTACTGACACAGCTAAAATACTTCCAGTACAAAGGGTGGCACAGAGACAGAGGGAAGTGCGGGGACCCGCAGATCCCAAAGAGACAGGGTCTCATTGCAATGGCAATTTTGCATGGATCAGACCTGTATGGAGCCAGCAGTAAGGGGCTAATATTACTTGAGTCCAGCTCTGAGCTCTGGCAGGTATACAATTACCACATTTAGAAACTTTTAAATATTATTTCCTCTTAAGATTTTTATTAAGTATAAACTAGTAAAATAGGAAGAGATATTAAGGCATTTCAAAGGACAGCTAAGGAATTTCTTTCCTATAACTTTTTAACTTGGTGTTACCAAAATAGGACCGACTACCGAGTTAGTAAAATGTTAGCAAGGAAATGTAACCTCCAGTCCGCCGAGCAAATCAGCCTTATTGGTGTATGGTTACGTGTGCCAAATGCGTGCTAAAAATGTGTGTGCTTTATATGTAGGCAGTTATATTTATCAGCACGGTTCAAGAGGGCATGCCATATCTTGTCATAGCTTTAGTAAGAACAACTCTTCCAAGTTAAGTCTATATAGCTGCAATGAGATTTTCACACTAGACATATGAGGATCCACGTGGTGCTGATTCCTGGAGGTGCACTGCTCAGAAGGCCACCGGGGGATTCGCTAGGGTGCTTGTGCTTTCCCGTTGTCTGAATTAGATAGCAGACACCAATTAAAAAAAAAAAAAAAAAAAAAAAGATAGTAGTTGTATTTGACCAGAGTTGGTTACAAGGTAATCTTTTATTTTACTGAAGTTGATGCAAACCATAGTTTTTCATGTCAACTTTACTGTGAAATCCACACTTGTTTATTTAAATGTCCACTTGTGTAAAGAGTAGAAAATCCTAAATCTGGAACCAAACCGAACCACTTGAAATTTCTCCTCCTGGTGACTCAAATGTTTCATATTAAATCCTGCATTGATATAAAAAGTATGTGGGAATACACTCTTATGGCTTGGTTCTGTGTGATACTGAGCTTGTCTTGAGCTCAGTGTCACTTAAGGTCATTTAAAAGTGGCAGATCTGGATTATGTCAAACCCTCAGGTTCAATTTAAAAATGCTACTTCAGAAATAGAGAGGAAAACTCTTGTCCTTAGGAGGAGCAAGGCTAGAAACGTGCATAATGAGACCAGAACTCAGAGTTCTTGTGGGTAATATCTTGAATGCTAAAGTTTTCAGCAGTATGGAAACAGGATTTGAAGAAGAGAGATGCTGATAAAACATACAGAAGAGCACTGCATAATTAGAGGTTTGGAAAAACTCCTTTACACTTAGGTATTTAAAAGGTTAATTTATGTTCTTTGCTAAAAGAAAGGGTACTTCCTTGTTATCTACAAGATACCTGTAGGTAGTGACATTTATAGTAATAAGGATTCTTTATTACCTCAGTAGATAGCATACGAGTATCCGTTTGTTTGGAATTTGAAATTAGCCCAATTCAGACCATAAGCTGGATAGAAATTTTAAGAATGAGGACGATTAGCCATTGCAAGAGATTAAATCGCATGTAATGAGTCAACGTGTAATATTTGCCCAGAGCTGATGCTCAGACAGAGGTTACAGTTTTGGCTCAAAAATTACTGAGTTAAATTCCTTGAACCATGTTATCTTTAAGATCAACTCAGATGATCCTAGTAGTTTTCTTGAATGAAAAATCTTTCATTTAAACTCATGAAATTGGAGGGCAAGCCCTCTTCTGTAGCTGCACATAAAATCAGATTAAATATTTGATGTTCTGCATGACTGGGTTTGGCTCCTGTACCGAGTACAGGATGGTCAAGTGATGTTGCACAAGCTTGCTCACTTGGAACCCTTATGTTCTTTTTAACCTCATGCAGTTTTTCCACTCCAAATACATTAATAATAATAAACAGAGACAAAACCCAGGCTTTTGTCTTTGTGCCAAATAATAGCATAAGAATTTTTAAAAAGTGGTCATAAAAGAGATCCGAGATTTGTAAAGCATGATAGAAATTCCTGTTAGAGAAGTAACGTTTTATTTTTTTTTTACCCGTTTATAGCAGCATTCAGCATAGAAGCCTGACTGTGAAAGCGAAGGCTTTTTCTGGCTGCAGGTAGAGGGATACCGATCACGACAGCTATGACAGGGGAGCTGGGACATGGGATTCGATTCCTGTGGCATTGAGCCAGCTTGACTTGGGGCTGGCAAAAGGTTACTGGGATGGCTGAACCGTCTCTTCCAAGTGGAAGCTATTTCTATGGCCAGCCTGTTCCAGTGCCCAGTGCCATCTCATCTCCCCCTCTTCCTGGCCCAAGAAAAAGCCGTTCCTTTTGATACGTAATGGTTGAGATGATCAGGATACCAAGTGTTACATGTAAGGCAAACAAAACCACTAGTCGTTTCGACTCGGTGATGATGGAGTTGTCAGCTACGGTGTGAATGTTTCAGAGCTGGACGTGGTAATGACCAACCTGGGCTGATGTGAACTCGCGTCAAATGACTGTTGTCCTCTGGAAGAAAAAAGTTTAAATAAACAAATTTTCTTGTCCCCAGTTGATACCAGCTGGATTATCTACAGCTCATAACCACCTTCTAAAATTTTTTATTCAACTGTAGGAGGCAATAATAACACTCCAGTGTTGGTAAATGGATCTCTTTGGGCCTTCAATAGCAGTTGTCCTCTGTGGTTTTGTCCATTTCAGTAATCAGGCTAGAGGAGTTATGAGGCAGGATTGTTTGGCTGACTAAGAAGAGTTAAAATAAAAGCAGGACCTCTAGGTTTGGTCTTACAGGTGGCTTACTGCAGAGCCTGTGCTGGTCAAACTTCTTTGTTTTAAGCAATCAAGGAAAGTTCTTTTAATGGCGTTGTACTGAAGTAACTCCAGTTGTCAAGGTTCGTCAGGGTCTGCGGTCGATTACTGTCATGTGTAGAAACTAGCTTGAAGTAACAAAGGGATGGTTTTTGGAGAGCCCGGTAGGGACACTGTCTTTAAACCAATTTGAAAACCACTTGTGGTGTCCTCCTGGTTTGTTTAAAAAGTCATTGTAATGCTGGTAGCTAATAGAAGCTACCAACAATATAACAACATATTTTTTATATATATATATATATATATATATAAA
>JANXJC010000021.1:25720235-25747892 GCA_027564655.1 Leptodon cayanensis | reverse complement strand
TACCAACAATATAACAACATATTTTTTATATATATATATATATATATATATAAAATATATTATATATAGTGTATATATATGTTATAACAACATATAACAGACGTTATATGTATGTTATAATATATATGTGTGTGTAACAGTTGTTAAAAATCTCAGCATTTTGAATGACTTCTTTTACTAATCAAAGACTGAGAAGTCCTGAAGCGTTCAGGTGCGTGGTATCTCGTAGAAGAGAGAGTTCATGCAAACCCACAAAGTTAATTTACGACGGGGAGGACTCCCTGGTTTTATGGTGTTCCCTGTTGAGTCAGTCACTGCAACATCTGGTGGCACACAGATGTGTTGCTAAATAAGGCAGAAATGCGAAATATTAAGCCTGGTATCTCGACCAATGTCCTTTATAGGCTATGACTTCTGACTGAGGACTCTGATATACTAAAGTTGATATTGAAAAGGCATCGACCCTTTTGGTGCTAACTGCCGGGTCGTTACTGAAATTGGATTTAACTGTGCTGATGGAGACTAGAACTGTGCCCAGTTCTGCGAGGCTGCTGAGAGAGGGTGGGGGAGAAGTGGAGTGAGGAAGGCTTTTGAAACCAGGAGCAGCAGAAAGATTTAATAGTTGAGTAGAGACTAGCAAAAATAAGCGGAGTTCCTGAGATGGAAGGATTCCTCTCCATATCGATGAAGAGTGTATGGATGTCAGAAAGCTGGGAAGTGATTTTATAGAATGAAACAGTTGGCTCATGCAACAGATAGCAGTAAGTTAAAGATTTTTTTTTTTTTTTTAATTCTTTTTTGGCAGTCATAACTTTCCTCATGACTGAAAATCGTGTCCATATAGATTTAGAAAAACATTCCTTAATTTGGCTTTTTGGAGTAGTTACTTTCACTCCTGTTCTATATCCATCTCAGTTTTAGTGTTCTTTTTAGGTTTGTCTGTCTTTAGAAAATTGAATGAATCTGATGTTTACTTTTGAAGTGTTGACTTGGTAAGACTGTGCTAAGGTCACTAAGATCACAAGGACTGCAAAAGTGGAAAAGGTTTTATTTTTTTAAAGAGGCCTAAGTCCATAAAGTTTGGAACCAGTTTACCCACACTTTCAGATTTTCCCTGGGAAATAAATGCGACTGGCTCAACAAACTGGGAATATGATAATTTAACAAATTTCAGTCATTCCACCCTTTAAAAATGTACAAGTGTTTCATCTAGGTCAGGTATGAAGCAAACAGCACACTCTGCTCAGCATTTAGGATGCTGCCTCTGATGATAAAATAAGTTTACATAATTTGTCTTGACAAATCCATAACCAGAGTAGTTGGTGTTTTCTATTGTTCTGCTGTATGAACTACCAAAAAGCAGATGCTGGAATAACCCTATCCAGTTTTCTAAATATAACTTGCATTGACAGGATTTACCAAATGTTCAGTATGATTTATTTTGCCTTGAATAGAGTACAGTGATCATGAATTTGATGTGGCCAAGAGAAAAAATAAAAACAGAGAGAGAAAGGAAGGAGTGTGGGATAATCAGAAAGATACCCTGAGAAACCTGGTGGTTTGTTTTGTGTTTTCTTCCCGGAAGAATCTCTAGGGTTTTGCTTGTCCCTTAGTCTAAAACTACTTTTGAAGTCCTTACACAAATTTGAGTCATAACTTTGCAACATAGATATGCCTTCTGGTTTTAACTCTTTTTAAAGAACCGTGTTTAAAATTATGACAAGTTTTCAGCATATATTATGTATTTATAGAATTGCATCTGTAAATAACTTGGGGAGTCTGTGCTCCAACTCTGAAGGAAAATCAACTGTAGCTATACCTGAGAGGTGTTTGCTGGTCTCTTCTGAAACGTCTCATGACAGGGATTTGACGATCTCCGTAAGTGTATCCCTTTCAGTGTCCCTTTGGTCTTAAAGCTAGCTTTTTCAAAAAAATATAAACCCAGGATTCTGCTTGGCTCAAAATTAAGCACATTGTGGCTGCTCTTCCTTGATCGCTGTCCTGTTTATAATAGTCTTCGTATATTTGAAGGCTTACAATGTCTCCCCTCAGTCGTCTTTCCTCGAGACTAAACAACCTCTACTATTTCAACCACCTTCTCACAGGTTCTTTGTGATAAATGGCGTATACATCTTGATGATCTTGTCTGGCCTTTTTCCAGTCTGTCAGTCTCTTTTAGAGGGGTGCTGGGGCTGGACACAGAGCTCCACCTGATGCCTTACTCTAGCGCTGAGTAGAATAATGACATTCTCTGTCTTATATATGAGACTCATAATGCATTCCTGAATGACGTTATTTTTTCCTTAGTGTCATACTAGAGAGGTGTGCAGTTGTGGTCTACGGTAACTCCTATTTCTTTTCTGCAGTACAGTCGCATAGCTGATCGTTTGACCTTTTATATTTAGGCATTCAGTTTCTCCTTTCTAAACACAGAACTTTTCAGCCAACTTCAGTGAATGTAATCTTATTGACTTAGTCTATTTCTCCAATTTACCAAATGTATTAATGCCTCTAATAATTTACCAAATGTATTAATTCCCCAGGCATAAGGATACTGGCTTATGCCATAAGACAGCCCTCATGAACGTCATTAGCATCAAACAAAATACTCATCTTCGGGCAATTGAGAGAGAGAGATGCTGGGGTATTGCTTGCATCCTTTCACTTTTCTAATCAAATATATTTTTTGAAAGATTGGCTCATCTTAGTGAGTCTTTAGCAATGTATTTATGTTGGGTGTGTGCCCATAAACCAGCTTAAAAACTGTCAGAATACAATAAGCAGTATGGCACGTTTATAGGACAAGATACAAGTATGCAGTAAATCATATTTGTGCTTAATTTTACAACTGTTCAACTGGCTGAATTTTGCATTTAAAATATGTCCTCTTTTACCTAAACAAAGGCTGGCTGAACGCTTAATCGTGGCTGAAGCGGAGCTTTACAAGACCACAGAACTTTGCCATAGTTGGTATAAGCTTTAGGAACATCTAAAACAAGCCAAAAATGTATTTAAATAATGTTTTTTAAAAAAAAACAACAAAAAACAAACAAACAAAAAACTCCAACCCCCCCCAAACAACTAAAAAAAATAGCAAATGACACGTTCTTAACTATACAGTTCATGAGGATAAAAATCCTGAGCTTTGAAGTAAAGTGTAACCTTGAGAAGTAGCTTCTTGCCCAGCGTACATCTGCATAGCTGCATTGGAGACAGTGGAACCATGTTAATTTATACCAGCTGAAGATCTGGCTCAGCATTTCATGGCCTTTACAGTTCCTAGATGTTTCCTTTTAAAATAAATATTTACAATTTCTTGTAAATTTATTGCTGAGTGAATTGTGCCAGAAGAACAGCCATGGAAACGAAAGTTCACTATTAAATCATAGGAAAGCAAACGGCAGTGGTGCTACATCCCAGACTTCTGTAAGTGCCAGCATGTTTCTACCACATCTGTAGAAGCCTCCTCTCCCTGGATAAGAGCATCGTCCAGCCTCCCTGGTTCCTTCCATTTGTGGCTTCTCTGCTGAGCCTTTTGCCTCTGAAGTGGCTGATGAGCATAAAGCCGTGGCCCAACCCTTCGTTACTGTCGTAGATCGTTACGTGTATGTTGGCCTGGTTTGAAAGATCTGCCACTAGAGATTGTAGAGTAGTTTCATTGACCAGAGAGAGGAACTGAAGAAGACCCCAGTATGAACAGTAGTATGTGTCTGTCGGCTGGTTTTGATGTAAAAATGTAATAGGTTTCTGCATATTTATGTATGTTCATACATAGGTGTAAATATAGATGATGGTAAAGTGTTGGTATTTCTGTATGGTTTGGTTCGAGTCTGCTGTTTAAACATTAAATATCCGTGTTTGAGAGTGCATTGGTATTCACCGCTTCACTGTGTACAGCTGGGCACTTGTATGACTTTTCACTGAGCAGAGTAAGACATTTCTGAGTTAAAATGTAGTTTAGCTTGGCATATTGACCGATCGGTGGGAGTTTTCTCAGATATTTTTTTCCTGTTGCCTGTCCCTTCTCTGTTAAAAATCTGCCTCCATTTCTATCTCCATGGCCATTCCAAGCCCCGACTGGAGCCACTATTAGTAGTCAAAATAGGCCAATGGACAATATTCCCTAAGTGCAGTTCTCAGACCGCTAAAGTGTATATGGCCTCTTTCGTATAACCTGCCTGTAGGAGAGATGGGTCAGATCAAGGCTGCTAAGTGTACATATTGTCCACTCCAACTATGTATAAAATCTAATGAAAGACTCCCTAACAGCTCCCTGCCTGGAATTCATTAATGCTTTTGAATAACTCTGTTATGAGAAATCTTGGGGGATTTGACTGTACAAATAATGAGAAGAAAATGGAGAGCAATGAACAAGAATGGTACATTGTCTAGTATTAAATGGAGAGTGCGACTTGTTTTGAATGGCACAGTAAACTTGGTTTCATTATTTATATGATCATCTAACCGGTATGTGGTCGATAGAGGTCCCTCCAACCTCTTTCTTAGGCAGTCATGTGGACAGCATTCTGAATTTTACAGTAACTAAACAAAAACAACAAGGAATTCAAGTGTCTTAGTCAGTTATGTCAAGACAATGAGGAAAGGATCGCCTGTGCTCCAGTTTTATTTCCCTTCACCTCAGCAAAAATGCTGAGTCTTGGCAACGTAAACCAGTCAACAGCAGAACTGTTGTTTCGTGTACTGGAGCTCTGTGTGAACGAAGGCGACTTTACAGCAATGTGGAAGTTGAGTTACTGACATATCCACGGGCTTCAGTACAGGTTTTCAGAGGTACAACACATTTCTGTGAATACACGCAACTGCTATTGAAGCTACAAAGTTTACAACACTGGGATTGAAGAAGTAGATACGATGGAAGGAAACAAAAATACCAAGGAGTAAAGGTAATTTTTGTCTCGTGTTACAGTAAATTAAATCACCCCTAAAGGGAAAGCCAGCGGACAAAAGCTGAAAGAGCCAGTTCTGCTCAGCTTGGTGGAGTTTTTGTCATCGGCAAAACAAAACGTTTCCTCTCCGGGTTTTTCTCAGGTTGTGCAGAATTTCCCTATCTGGCAATCTCTGCTTTAAGGAAGTGTTTTTCGTGCTTTCTGTTGTGGTCCAGATTAGAAGAGACAACACAAAGCTTCAGTTGTTCTGCGTGTAGAGGCCATGCTTCTTGCCTACCGTGAGCCAGTCCCTTCCACTCAGCTGTAGTTCTCTCCGGTCAACAGTGTTACAATTGAAATACAAACTTCTGGGGGCTAGAAGAGCTGTGCTTATTTCGAGGAAGGGCTGTGTGCCAGGTTGCTCTCGTTGGGAACGTTCTGCTCTACCTGCTCGTGGTTTGGGTTACGGAAAGATTGTGATTTTTGTAGTTGGCTCCTGGCAGAAATGCAGGCATTTCCATGCTTCAGGGGTTTGCTGAGCGTGTTAAGTCGTTACTGAAGAAGAGAATAGCTCGGCTAAAAAGTTTTCCTCTGGAGGTGTCATGGTCACAAACCCAAACCAGTAGGACTCGTATTTGTAGTGCTTTGAAAGAGTCTTCTGGTGGGTGGATAGGAAGGGTCAAGACTTGCATGTTACTCCTCTAGATGGGAAATGATGAAACTGCCACAGTGGTTTCTGCAGTTCTGACACTATAATGTCATAGAGCGGATCTGCTTTTACTTCCTAAATTAGAATTTGGTTGTGGATTTGCTTTAAACTCGGTTGTCTAATCTGTGGGCTGGACTAAAAGATATCCCTTTCATGAGAACTTCTTATTTTTCCCATAACTGTGAAATAAAAAATGACAGCTTGTTCATTCTAAAATGAATAAAAATGCTGTTAAGTTCTTGACCCTCCTAAGGAGAAGTAACTATGAGAACATCCTTTGTCTTTGTGTTGCCTTTCATGCTTATAATGATTGTTTTTGAAAGTTTTCAGTTATAGCAAATCAAAGTCCACTTGCTTAGAGCGAACATGACAAATGATGGAAAATTGCATATATTTTCTCCTGACCTTATTATAACGTAAGCTCTCAAAGACTTCAGTGGAAGAATTAAATCACAAGCCTTCAGACTCTTTTTTTTTTTTTTCATCACAAATGGGTAGGTTTGCAGATGCAGTTAAGACTTTGCAGGAGCAGCTGAAATCAGATTTACCCATGCTACAGTGCGTATTGGCATTGGAACTAGACCACCAACATCTTTTTTTAACAGGAACGCTACGAACAAAATAGATTTCAGGCCAAGATTTGACTTTGAAAAGAGGAAAGCGATCATTATTTATTGTAGACTGTAGCTTGGGTTTGAAAACATTTCTTTTATGGTCAGTTTTAGTTAATGGAGGTTGCTGAAGAAAGAAAATATCTCCCTCACAAAGGAACACATGGGAAATAATAAGCTTATTAATCGAATGCATGAAACCTGCTCTCCTTTTCATGAAAGAAGGGCCTATGCTATGCTGAATAAAACTTTCCCCTTTGCATGCTGATGTGTTATCCACATATTGATGTTACTGCTTCATTAGGAAACCTAGCATTTGAATTTACATTCTGGCAGCAGAACCCCTTTCGTTTACCAAGATTGGTCTGAGGAGTAGAAGAGCCAGCAGACTT
Source organism: Leptodon cayanensis (assembly GCA_027564655.1). Taxonomy (NCBI): domain Eukaryota; kingdom Metazoa; phylum Chordata; class Aves; order Accipitriformes; family Accipitridae; genus Leptodon; species Leptodon cayanensis. Next base: position 25,741,294 of record JANXJC010000021.1, on the reverse strand, counting down.
GTTTGTAAGAAAAGAGGAGAATCTGAAGTCTGAGGTTTTCTTAAGCTGAGGACATTTTTCTTGAGTGTGTTTTACGGTGAACCTTTTATTTCTTGCCTTAACTTTGCATGGTGCAATGTAACAACAAATTTGAGGACTTTGTGTTTCCAGTTTCACTGTATTTGACCAGAGTGTGAATCAAAATCCACTGCACTCATGTAAGAAAATATCTTCTGTCCTTTCACAAAGTGCAGCTGCTTTACATGTATATTTAAGAGTTTTTAAGTATTTTTCACTCATTTTGGGTGTGTAGCATCCAATGTTCACAGAATTAACTTCCTGGAAAATGTTAGGTAGAGACTCTGAAAATTACATTAGCTTCCCAATATATTCATTTTTTAAAAATGTTACAGTCATAGTTTTGTTGTCCTAATTCTGATTTCTCTAACGTATCTGTAAACGAGGAGCAACTCTGTAACTGGAGTTACATTGTACTCATCCTACACCACTGGCAACGGAAGCACAATTCAGTTCCAGACAGGAGGGCATATGTGGGAGAGTTGGCGACAAAGCGAATGCTGTGTTTAAAAACAAACAAACCGAAAAGAGTGTATTTTGTTCCGTGACCAAACAATTAGGAAAAAAAAAATTCAAAAAATCCTCAAAACATTCAAAGAAAGGAGAAATGAAAAAGTTCTGTATTTTGTTGGGAAATAAATTTTGAACAATGGTTTTGGATTTGGAAAACAAGCCATTTCACTTGATCCAAGCAAAGCCTTTTCCCCAAAAGTCCGTGGACTGGAGCACTCACCTGGGCTGTTAGGATGACGTTGACATCCCAAATGAACCAACACCTTCCATTCGCTTCCAGGAAAACATTGTAGAGCTGGTAGGAACCCTGTTTTGATGTGGGTTGCCTCCTGTTTCTGCTCCCACAGCTGATCTGCAGGGTGTTAACAGCTAGCTCGGTGGCGTGGAGTCAGACTTTACGGCTAGGTTGTGGACCACAGCCCGGTCCTCGGGTAACTCTTGTCTCCGGCGTGTGCCTCGGCCCACGGGTCACAGCTCACATGAGGACTCTGCGTAGGCTCTGAGTTCTGGTGAATGCAGGATGGCTTTGTTCATACTGATGCGCACGTTGCTTGTATTTTTTTCAAACCATCCTTAAGAACCTGTTTGAGAAAAACACAGATTTCTTTTCCAAGCCTGTTCTGTTGGCCACGTGCTCAGAGCGAATGCCGTTTCACCCCAAGCTGAGTTTACGTTGCTGCGTATGTTGTACTAACCGAGTGTGGAACCAGCTCTTCTGCTTTGTAGTTGCATCCCGTACCAGTAATTTTCCATTTGTCACCCTTATATTGTCGCGGTCCTGTTACTCCTCGCAAGTTGGTTTTTCTGAGGAAGTAAAGGGTTCCCTGCCCATATCGATTAGTACAGTAGGTTTGTCGCTGGACCTAGTTGTAAATTCATCCTAGGCATGTTCATGAATCACTCACGGGCAGCTCTGATGATTTATGGGCATGGGTACCCTTTGTGTTGAGATCTGTTTAGCGTGATTAGGCCAGAATGCATTTGGATTAGGAACTTAGTGTTGGAAGTACTGTGAATCTCTGGTTTCTGTAGAAGTATCCCAATATTGAGATGGGCAATTATTTTTTTTTTTTAAAGGAAGCTATACAAATTAATCATAAGTGATGCACAATTGGGATTTTTGTGAAGCTTTCATTACATGGTTGGGCGTCTTCTGTGGAAGGTAGGCTGAGACAAAGGCTTGCTTGTTCCGAGTTTACAAAAGGAGCGTGGTGCAGCGTTGCAATGGGAAGTAGATTTTGATGGGTAGGAGGACTTCAGGAAATAAAAATAATATCAAAGCAGCAGTGTATGGGAAGAGGCGTGAAGGAAAAAGCAACGGTGCAGAGCTTTTGAAAGAAGAGGGAGTAACGTTTCCAGCAGCTTCTGAAGTAGTCGTGACCTTCGTTCCTCTCTGCTGTCTGTAGGCGGGGGGCTGTGATAGTGGGTCACGGCTTCCCCTTGCCCTGGGAGTCACTGCGGCTCCTACGTTGGCGCATCTGCAGTCCTCCTTCACCCTTCAGACTGAATTTAGCGGGCCTGAGCAGAGCAACTAGAGGACCAGGTGGCGTTGGTGTTTGGGACATTCGGTGGCTTGTTTTTCCTTCCGTACTAGAGTGGACCGGGAGTAATGCCCTGGACGTCAGCAGACTGGCACTAGCTTAAAAGAAGTACGATTACTTTCTGTGTCTCTAATCCAGCTCTTGCTTCCTTCCAGCCCATCTGGGTAGTTTGCTGTAGGAAAAGGACTGGCAAAACCAGCCAGCGTAATAGTTACTGGTTAATAACAGAGTCCTGGAAATCTCCTGACTTCAGTAATACTTTTAAAAGTATCATTAATTCTTGCTGTCCCATTCTGTCCATAACCACGTGAAATGACTGAGTTTGTTATTAAGGAGTCTCTAATACTCTTAGAAACCCGATTCTAGGCTAAGTCAGGAAGATGTATGTGCTTTAAATCTTTAGTAGATCTGGTTTGGATCAGAGGAGGGAGGTTAACAGAGCCGTATCTTCACTGAGCAGCTGAAAGTGAAGGAAAACAGTCCCTGTGTGGTTGCAGCGGCTCATGATTTACAGGGCTGAATTCACAGGGCCGCTCCTGCTGCCCAAAACGCACGCTCTCAACCGCTGTTGATTTTTGAATTAAAAAAATGCAGCTCTATACACAGTTTACTTTATTGCTAGAGGGCAGGGAAATATAGGTAAGAGCCGTTAATCCCCGGCAGGCTGCTGGGCAGGCGAACAGACATAGATGACAAAAGTTAATTGGAAACATGAGCGGTTTAACAGAAAACATATTTGTGATAATTGAGAGAGTAACGTCTCCAGAAAGGAAATTCTGCAAAGAGAAACTTCAGAGGAGAAGTGGCCACTGGTAGGTGAGTGTGATTTTTCAGGCTCTCTTTAAGCTCTGAACTAATTTCTTAACAAGAACAAATAACATTAGAAGGAACTAACTAAATAAAAGATTTGCTTTCTCTGAGGGGGGAGGGTTGTACAGTTACTGCCACTAGTTTCTCTTACAGCTGGATTAAGATATGCGGTAATGCTTAATTTAGGTTCATTGCATAAGGACACAATTGGTTTTATTTTTGTACATGGAGTTTTCTTCTACCTTTTGTATACGAAGATCTCGCACACACCCCCAATAACTGAAAGGACTTCAGTTTTAATTTTTTCCTTACTCCTACTTTTATTTTTTTTTTTTTTTTACGTTTGAGGTTTTTCTAAGAATCGAACTTGGACAGCAAGTATTTTGCCAAAAGCAGAGGGAACCCTGAGTTAGAAAATAGTGCTGTGTTTTTGCTAGTGAAAAAGTATTATGAACTTAATAAGGGAGAACACATTGCAAAACACGTTTTGGTTTGAATTGGAGGAGATTCTTTTTTTCTTGAAACAGCAAGTAAATGTAAATTACATAGTAGAAGCTCGTTGCTGTTCTGCTGGGTAGGAAAAGAAAACTGGCTTTTATTTTCTTTAAGTGATACTGATGTTGAAAATTCTAGTATGTGCCTATCTTTTTAATGTTATTAGTGTAAATGTCCTTATGTTTCATTACAGAAAGAATCTTAGACTAGCTATAATATCAGGTACTACTGTGTTTTTTGGGGTTTGTTTTTTTTTGTTGTTGTTTTTTTTTTTTTTCCAGAGCCCACGGACAGTACAGTCTCCCAGCCCACAGGAATGAATGAAAATGTCTCATCCTCAGTTCAAAGCTGCAGCAGTAGCGTTAGCTGCAATAACTCATCAGCCATCCCTCAGCCCAGCTCTGCTATTAAACCTTGGCGCAGCAAGTCTCTTAGTGCTAAGCACACCGCTACGTCTTCCATGTTATCCGTAAAGCAGCCTATATCGGAGCCTCCAAAGCCACCCTCGGAAATCACCAAAACAACACCCAACGGTCAAAAATCCATGCTTGAAAAATTAAAACTCTTCAATAGCAAAGGAGGCTCCAAAGCAGGAGGGACGACGCTTGACTGTCCGGGGTCTCGGGACAACAGTTGTGAAAAGCTAGAGACGCTTCTCAGCTTTGAGGAAAGCGAAGAGATTGATGCCGCGAATCAGAATGTGAACAATCCGGGATCGATGTCCAGTAGTCCCAAAATTGCACTCAAGGGAATTGCACAAAGGACTTTTAGCCGGGCACTAACTAATAAGAAAAGTTCTCCAAAGGGTAATGAGAAGGATAAAGAGAAACAGAAAGAGAAAGAAAAGGATAAAAGCAAAGACATCGCAAAGAGAACATCTATCACTGAAAAGCTGGACCTGAAAGAGGAACCAAAAGAAGAACAGACAGCACTAGCAACAACAGAGATGCCAAAAAAGTCCTCCAAGATCGCAAGCTTTATCCCTAAAGGAGGAAAGCTGAATAGTGCCAAGAAGGAGGCCTCTGCCCCTTCGCACAGTGGAATACCAAAACCAGGAATGAAAAACACCACAGGGAAATCCTCAAGTGCCCCCATTCCTGCAAAGGAAGGCGAGAGAAGCCGCAGCGGGAAAGCCGGCTCGGGGCTCTCTCATCAGAAGTCTCAGCTGGACAGCCGGCATTCCAGCTCCTCGTCCAGCCTGGCCTCTTCCGAAGGAAAAGGCGTAGGAGGCCTCAACAGCAGCAGCAGCAGCCAAGCTGTCAACGGACCTGCCGCGACGACACACACCACAGGGAGCAATACTGTGAGTGTTCAGCTACCTCAGCCCCAACAGCAATACAGCCACCCGAACACTGCCACGGTAGCTCCCTTCATGTACAGGTACGGTGACCTTCTCCAATGGACTGTTTTGAACGTGTCGCTTAGATAGGAAGATTCGTTTTGGACGCTCCTTCAGCGGGGTGAGGCAGCAAGGTGAATGCCACCTCCCGTAAAAGTTTCTTGCTTTAAGAGAGTAGACGCTTTATACATTTACACAGAAACTGTTGATGAAGGCCGTCAGACTTAAGACGTAGAAGAAGTTGTGATAGATAGGAGGGTGGATAGTTCTTGTACCCGACCCTACTAACAGTCGAGATGAGAATGCTAACACCTTCTTGACCAGGTACTGCTCTCACCTGTTTTTGTACCGTGTGGATTAGGTTTGGTTTGTGCATCGTAGCTTTGAAAGTTGTAGCGGTGCCAACTTATGACATAGATACACTCATTCTTTTCAGTGTGGCTAACAGCAGTGGAGCTGCCTCGCTATAAGCGGTAATAGGAAATCTTAAAAAAATAAAATAAAACTGAAAATCTCTTAGGATAGGTAAGGCCAGGCACCAAGTCTGCCGTTCTGTGCATTAACCTTGAATGAGATAAGCAAAAGAGCAGCCACGTGGGGTCTCAACTAACCTCCATCTAGTCCAGCATCTTCTGTTTGACAGTGGCAGTAGAGGACGTGTAGGGAAGAGTAACAAGAGGGAAATCGATAACAAAGCTTCCTAAGGACATGCTCCCGAGCCTGACCGTGACGCAGGAAATTCCTCGGTCAGATGGCGGGATTTTTGGCTTTGACGGCCATCTCCTAGTTTTCTTTGACACCGCTTAATTCTTTCATAGGAAGAGAACGCAAGCGGTTGTTCTGTCTTCATCATCTTCTTCCTGCTCATGATTTGAGACACCTCTATCATATCCTTCCTTCCCTTAAGATGTGTCTTTTCTAGGCTAAGGTGTCGTAGCCTGTTTAGGTTTCACTTGTAGAGATGCTGTTCGTAAGCTTTGGTCATCTCTTTCACCCTTTCCCATCATTTTTTCAGTTCCACTATACGCATTTTTACCTTTGATCTCTTGGCAGATGTAGTGTAAGAAGTGGCTGGCCACATTTTTTGAATAAAAGTGAATGTGAATGGAATGAACCTGAAGGAGAGGGATGCCAAAGGCCTATGTAGGAATGCAAAGTAGGAACAGGGACCCTTGAGTCTTCTGACCCCTTGAGTGTTCTCCCTGTGTGTACGGAATAAAATGCCAGGTGTCCTTCTGGGATGCGGTCACATGAGAAGGAACAAACTGGGAAAAATTCATCTGACTAAAACTTGTATTAATAGTACATGTTCTTGATTTCTCTTGTTCTTGCATTCATCTACGTACATCAGCATTATTGTTGCATCTTTGGCTGAAGGTGGGATCTACTGAAGGTGGGATTTTGAGAGATTTGTTTCGAGTTAAAAATTGCCAGTGCAGTCTGTACTGTTTTAATCCATAATTAAATAGAAAATTGTGATTGCAAACTAATTGCTTTATTGTTTATCCCTCATAACCTCCAAAAACGTGTTCATTATGCTTTGGGTTGTTAGGTTTATCGCTACAATGTCCTGTCAGAAGATAAAGTAAAAAGCACTCTACTTGATGTTTGTCTTAGTTTGAACATAGATATCATCTTCTAAAGTGTAAAAGTAGATGCAATCCATACGTTTTCTGTAATCTAAACTTACTGGTAAACTCTAGGCAGTATGTATTTGACTTTTTACATAAACCAGTAAGGAAACTACCTATTGGCAGGTGGAGAAAATGCTGAGAAATTGAAAAAATGTTTACTTTCCATCATTGGAGGAAAACCAGCCAAACTGTGTAATCTTGCTGGCTTTAAAAGGAAAGAGAAAAGTAAAATTGAATTGATTTGCAAGGCAAACGTGGAGCCTTATTATAAATTTACTAACCAGACACTTTTTGAATCTGCAAAATGCACTTGTTAATGCATTGCAGGAGTAGTTTCAGGTTTTTTCTGCTATCAGTTAAGGTTACTTTATTCTAGACTTTTCAGCTGCCTGTAGACTTACTTTTTGTTTGTTGGGGTTTTTTTTTAAAAGTAAAAGACATTGGAAACTGTTTTGCATTTCATATAGGGTCAACTGAATTTAAGAATATTACAATAGTAATTCCCTGCTGCGTATTCACTTTTGTACAGCACTTACCCTTTGGTCAGGAGAACTTCCAGCTGCTTGTTGATGTGGCTCTACGAGCAAAACATAGTGCAAGTAGTAAAATGAAATGAGTCAAGAAATGTTACTCAAATCTGACAATGGATTCTTACAACATCACCTTTCATTACCTGACAGCCACAATGTCAGACAATAAATTGGAGTTTGAAGCTGGTTTTACCCAGTCATTCATTTTAAAATACAAATGAGAGACATTGGTAGTTATTAAAGGGAAAGTAGCAGGAGTGTAACATGCCATCACGTACTACCTGCTTTACGTTCATGCAGTCCGGACTTTATTAAATAGAGAGGATCAGACTAGCCACAACAACTGATGTTATTGATAATTACAATGTAGCTGGAAACCCAAGTGTCTTAAGACCCTGTCTGAAGCCTATTTTTGACTATGAATTTTTTATTTTTTACAGCTGAGTGCTTGTTTCCATTTCTATGACCTAATTCAACATGGGAGTCATGAATTATGTAAAATCAGTCTGCTGGTCTATTCTGGAGAGAGGGACAGAGTGGCTGATGGCAGGTGCAATTGTCTAGTTGTTATACTTGAGATACTTTTGATGGAGAGTGACTGCACATCTCTGTTTTGTTTTGCCTTCCAGATCACAGACAGACAATGAAGGGAACGTAACAGCTGAGGCCAGCACAGGAGGGGTCAGCATGGATTCTGCTCTTTATGTCAAAACTGGACACCCTGCTCTCGAAGACCTCTCAGGTATGTCTTGCAAGGTGACCTACTGACTGTGGTCTGGTTCAATAAGAATGGGCTAAAGCAAGTCTGAAGTCAGGAGCTCCCTCTTTAGGGCGGGTATTTAATATGGTTTTATTCCTAATGCTCTAGTTCTTATTATTTACGATATTTCTTTCAGCTCTTCAGCAGTGGAAACCAGGTGTCAATAATCTGGATACTCGATGCTCAAGTTCTGCACAATGGCGTGCCCCCCAAATTTCTTGAAATCATTAGGAATGCTGGGTACTTAATGTTTTTCTAGGTGATGTGCAGCATCTTTTAGGATTAAGCTATTGTAGGGATCCTAAATATTCCCAAGCATTTGATATTTATTTTTTACTTCTTAAAAGTTTGCTTCGGAGCTTACAGAAGAGATTAAGTTAATTTCCATGGTGTTTTGGTTCATTTATAGGTTTGGAGGAAGCTCCGTATTCGCTCATGTGAATCTGATCAATTTGAGAAGTGATCTTTGCAGCAATAGGAGACCAAAATCCACCTACAGTTTACTGTGTCCAGCATGCAGAAGCTGAAACCAATTGTAATTAGAATACTACTAGCAGTCTAAATTAGAAAGTACTTCATATGTTTATCTAGAATTCCTGCTACTGTAAGGAGTATATGATAATTAGCAAGAATTTTTAAGCTTATCAATATAACAAAGCAATTTTTAGCGACCGTATTGTACTAAAGATCTAAACTGTGTTGTTAAAGTCACAGTCAAGTCTCTTCCTATTCCAATTTCAGCAATGTCTGTGACTTTGCTTACTGCGTGCTGTTGCAGTATATCTCATCAGTAGAATACCTCAGGTTTTTTTTTATCTGCTTAGTCTTGGCATCTTGCAGCTTTATGCGAGTTTTGAAACTGATTGTCCTGCTTGGAAAAATCACGTGGCTAAAAGTTGCACAACTGGATGAATTTCATACTGCATTACAAATTCTGTCGATGGTGCGTTTATACCTGTGTGCACGTGTATTGATGGCAAAGGCAAGAGGCAGAGTCATTGGGTAGGAAAAGGGCTGCAGGAATGCATAAATGAGCCTATCTGTGTGTATGGTTTGTGTATAGGTGGATTAAATATTTAAAAAGCAAATAAATGGCACAAGGCATAAAATCCTTGAGAACGTTTTTGGGTTCATATTTAAATATGAGAGCCAGTTCAAAGTAAGAAACGCAGAGCGTCCTGCTGCTTAAACTTTTTCAGTATTATCTCTTAATCATCGTACTGCCTAGCCTGGATGTATTTCAGCCTGTAAACTGAGAAGTGTTTATAGATCACAAAAGGTCTTTAGTCTTTAATGACGGATGTTATGTAAATACAAACTATTATACAAGTAGAATATGTAAGTTTGAGGATCCAAAAATGGAAGACAGCTGACAACCTCAAACAATGGAGATGCAAAACCCAGCTGTGTGCAGCCAAACCCCCCAGGCAGCAGCAGTCCGTAAAGGGGTCTCAGGGGAAAAGGAGCAAACAAAACAAAATGGTCCCTCAACCCAAATAAATTAGAGGAAAGAAGGGACAGATTTCTTCCCTCCCTACATAGCAGGTATCGATGCTTTTAATTGAAAAGCACTTATAAAACAAAAGAGAGCACAAGTAGAGTAAACTGGAAGCTGAAGAGTTTAATGATGCTGCCTGTTCATGAAGAGCTAAGTCATTTAATAATTAAGTTCTAGTGGCACTATGCAATGTCTGTCTTTTGAGTATGCTTATAATTTAAGCAATTGAATGTCATCCAAGTAAAAATTTGGTATCAATGTAGGCATAAGAGTGATCTCAATAGAAATTGGTCTAGCTTGTCTCATGTCTGTTTTCTTAAGAAGTTACCTACCGTTTGCCTCAGTACCTATGAGACAAATGATCTGTAAAAGACCACTGTGACCTTGGTTAGGCTAAAGGTCTATAAATATTTTATGTACTTTACTGCAAAAATCTGTGGATCCAGGAGCGTAGAAAATGTTTTCTGTCCCAGAGACCCGTTGGCTAAAGGAATTAGTCTTGTTAGGCGGCTATTTCCACTCCAGCCAGATCATAACTGTTTGACCGTTTGGCCTAAGTGAATTGTATCTCAGGGAGATTATTTCCCAGGGAGTAGAGACCCATTAATAAAAACCCGCTAATGTGGACGCTACCTTAGCCGTTGTTGTTTGTCTCAGAAAGGCTAATGACTGTATAAACATTAATGTCTGTCTTCCCCTCCCTAGATAGTTCGCCCGTAGTCGGGGCCCCAGCGCTTCGGCGAGTAGTTTGTGCTACTGCTGCTTTGCAGGCAAGAGTATGTGCCTTGGGTTTTCTGTGCCAGCAACCCGGCATCTTTCAGAAACATGAAGTTTAAAGCAAAGAATGTGGAAAGTTTCAACAACAGCTTATTTATCTGGTCCTTAACACTTCTGATTTGCGTAATCTATAGATAGCCATTTAAACTAGCAGTCATACGGATGAACAGTATCCTGGCAGCTTAAGAATGCATCACCTGTGTAGAGAAGGCAGATACAAAATCTGAAAAGTTTTAAATTTGCTGTAGTATTTCCTTTTGTCATGAGTTGTAAACCCTTTAGAATGAAATCATCTCCTTCTGTGCCCAACAGAAGCTTTGTGATGGCTTTTCGGAGGTTTTCTGTTTCAGCATACAGCTTACAAAGAATATGTTGGCCCTACTAGAAGTTTACTTCTCTTCAACCTCTTAGAAGGTTTAATCATATAAAGCTCAGCTGAGTTAGCAACCAAAGCATTTCTTAATTGACACCTGAAGCCAAGTAAATAAATTATGCTGAGGCGCTAATTAAATTATTAATTTTATAAAACTAAATTATACTGAGGTACTAGGAGGACTTTTTTTATCTATATAAACTCTACTTTTAGAGTTAAAGAACAGCACATAAATGTGTTCTAGAACAGAATATTTAAAGGACAGGATTTCAAAATGCCAGGGAAACTAAAAGTCATTCCCCAACTTCGTGTCACATAGCACATTTAAGTAACGGTATCTGTGTTGTGATGTTGTCAAGCAAAAACTTCTGCTATTTTAACTAAAACATCACTCAGCATGGAGCACCCAGTCAACACAATTTAGTTTATTGCAAAGCTGCTGTTGTAGAATGAGATCTATTTAAAATGGTAGAAAGAAGATCTAGTGCAAATACAGTGTTGGAGAAATTGGCTGTGTCGGGTTGATGTTAATTGTGTCAATATATGAGATGGAAAGGGTGGTATTGATGGAGTACGTCTTCTAATGAGGTTGAAAGTTAACCAGAATTTAAATTGGGTCACATAGGGGAATGACAATACAGAAACATCTGGTGCAAAGGCAGCCTGTGAAATAAAGTTAACAGCGCAGAGCTCGTTCTCAGTCCGGCTGCGGCAGCGGCAGGTGTCTGCCACAGGGGAATGGTATCTCCATCGTAATCGGTTTAGAGTGTTAAATAACAAAGTCAGGAAAAAAATGTGTTTGAGTCAGATCGAGGCAGAGGTAACAGCTCAGTTCTGTGCTGCGTCCTGCCTTATCCTTTCTCGTGGTTGATTTTCCGCGTAGGGGAGGACCCAGAAACTCGGCGGTTACGAACTGTGAAAAACATTGCCGATCTTCGACAGAACTTGGAGGAAACGATGTCCAGTTTACGGGGAACCCAGGTCACTCACAGGTAATGGCATGACTTTGTTTGTAAGAAAATGGAAATCGTTGTGCTCTTCCTTTACATCTCTCAGATTTGGCTGGGTTGCATCCTTGAAAAATGACTAACGCTGACAGTGGAAGATACTGATTCTGTACTTTTTGTCTTTAAAGCACAGATTCTGAATAACGTTCAGTGTTTATTGAGCTGTATGATGAGTAATTGATGGTAGCAGGTTGTATATACAATCCAAGGTGGAGAGTAATCAGTGCTCGTTAAATGTGTTAGGTGACGTTTGAATATAGGTTACAGTTTAAAATGTTTCTTCATCTTACTCTTGAACACCTTCAGTGCATTACACCCCTCTCCCCTGTGTGTAACATTTTGTTTAAATAAGCAGGTGAACTGTGCCTGACCCACTTTATCAAGTGCATAACTTGAATTCCTGACCAATCTTTGGACAAACAAATTTTTCTAATAGTATTAGTCATCCATGTATATAACTGATTTTTCTTTGTAAAGCAGCATTTGGAAATCTGCAATATTTAAAATATGCTCTAAATAAACAAAGGCTGTTATTACATTTAAACATTTTGTGACTCAGATCTTTTCAGTGTTGAACAGGAGGCTTGGGAGAATAAGCTGTTTGGCCCCTAATGAGGTCGGGGTCCTACTTAGAGCTCAGGGCTTTATGGACTCCAGCCCTAAATGAGTTCATTGAGGGAACACTTCGTGTTTTGGCTTTGTATCTAAACTGAGGCAGAGCTTGCAAAGATGAACTCCCTATGCTCTTTTTCTTTTCAAATTTCAATTAATGTGACAGCTCATTATGATTTGATTACTATAACCGGAGGATACAAAGGTTTTTGCAGCGTATATGTAACGTTATATTGCAAAGAGTACAACGCTGCTTATTTTAACAGATATCCACATTAAAAAAAAAAGTAACGCTACGTCAGTTGAGCAGGAAAGGAAAAGAGGAGTTCATGTGGGTAACAGGAGTTGCAGCTACGGATTAGCTGTAAATAAATTTGCCGCAACTAAGCTGCGAGCATTCAGGGTGTAGTCTTGCAATCGATGCGCATCACCTGAAATCTCATGGTGTAGCAGTCCCATTTTTAAGGTTCCCTATAGCAGTCGGCATTTAATCAAATGCATTTATTATTTTAAGCACATTGGAAACTACTTTTGGCACCAGTGTCACTACCGAGATAAGTTGTCGCAGCATTCTCAGACCATATGCAGACCACGCTAGCGTTACCGTTGGAAGGGATGCAACGTATTCACACGCTCAGTTGGGGGAAATGGATGCTTTCATGCAGCTGATGTTTCTCAAAAACTGTATTTCCAGGCTGCGACCTAAAATGCTTTTGTAGCCACAGCTCTGTATAAATATTATCAAGATTTTGAAAAATGTTTTCAATTCATGAAGATTTAAAATTTATTTTGAAAAACAAATTTGTTTTGCCTTTCTTCTTACCTTTTCATTTAATCCTTTCCTCAGTGTAGAAATAGCTACCGCCTTGGTGCTGGACATGTCTCCAGAGCATTAGGACTTTTCATGAATGCAGCCAAAAAAGAAAATGCATCAGAAAAATAGTACTTCAGCTGGTTTTCCTTTAGTCAGCTTAATATCCCACTCCTTTGCCTGGAGTGGCAACACCATGATATGATAGAGTTATATATGACCGAAGAGGGAAAGGTTATGCTTTGATAGTGTGGGTAATCCATTTAGAAGTTTCTGCTTAAGTTTTCTCACTTATATGTTGGACACTTGGCCTGGGTGCAGGAGTATCATTATTTAAGAACAGTGTTGGAGGAACGGACCGAACTCTCTCAAGGCATTGTAGCAGGTCAATTCTGTTAACGCTATTACTTACAGTGTGTAACTTGGTGAGCGTTCAGGGTGTAGGGTCTTGCGATCACCTGACATCTCACGGCGCTCCGTATAGCAGGCCCCGCTTAATGAAACGCGTTTCTTTTTTTAAGCACATTGGAAACTACGTTTGACACCAACGTCACTACCGAGATAAGCGGCCGCAGCATCCTCAGCTTGACGGGACGCCCAACCCCCTTATCGTGGAGACTGGGGCAGTCCAGCCCTCGCCTGCAGGCAGGCGATGCTCCGTCGATGGGAAATGGCTATCCTCCGCGAGGGAACGCCAGCCGCTTCATCAACACGGAGTCGGGACGTTACATGTATTCGGCACCTTTGCGGAGGCAGCTAGCGTCTCGCGGTAGCAGCGTCTGCCACGTGGACATCTCGGACAAGGGAAGCGATGAAATCGATCTGGAAGGCATCACCATGGATGCCACTGGCTATATGAGCGATGGGGATGTGCTGGGCAAGAATATCAGAGCTGATGACATCACGAGCGGGTAAGCGTCTTTTCTTCTTATATACTATACTTTATGTGATTCTTCAGTTGTATTTAATGATGCTATATTCCCGTGGTTATTTTGGAGAAAGACAAAAAACCCAAAGATATTCTACTAGTTTTAATGAGCGTTTGGAGGGACAGCTCATTATCACAGTTAATTTAGTCGGTGGGATTCAAGCAGATGATTTAAGTTTTAAGTGCACGTTAAGAAAATATTCCTATGTACGAACACACCCTTGCACAGGATTAGATGTTTTCCTGGGTCAGGGTTCGTTGTGGTCGAGTCAAACACATGCTGCAACGTTCATTTATGCCCACAAGATGGAGAAAGTGAGGCATTTTCTGTACTATTACTAAAGCCTTTTGCTGTCTGAACTTTTAGGGACAGTTCACGGGAAGGGAATGAGTGTACATCGCTGCGGAGGGTAAAGTAGTTGTACAGGCAAAATAAAGGCTAAAGAACAAGTTAGTGTGCAGAAATATGAACTGATAGACAATTATTAACAAGGTTTTACATCAACGTTTTACCTCTGCCTTGACTGGAAAAAGCATTTTTTCTCTGCTCCAAAGTCAGTGTTCAATTCAGTGTGTCTCTTATCAATTCCTTCTAGAAAGTACAGTCATTTTTTTTCTTAGCTCAAGTACATCAGTGTTAGATTGATGTTAAAACTGATCTTTGAGATGTAAATGGCATATTTGTTTTTGTGGCAGCCTTTTGCCTGTCAGGCCGTCTTACGTCCTTTGCTTTTCTGTAATTTTTTTGTAAGTGACATTTCTTGTAGCATTGGCTTATTTGGAAGATTTAGTGTCTCTTACTGAAATAGAAAGCTTGGAATCCAGCTGCTGCTTTTTCACTAACTTAACCAGTTAAGTTACACAGTCTGGAAATGTCCATTAACTCTGTCCACTGTGAATATTCGGATGTTTTCACACTGTCTTTTTTGTAAAGCCAGACACTTTATTTTTAATACTTTGTTAGGGAAGCATATAGTAAAGAAGTTGATGCAAAAGCCAGTATAAAATTCGATTTCAGATAAAGCACCAGTAACTGTTGCCGCATGAATAATGCATTATAACACTAAAGCGCCTTGTGTTTTCCTCAAATAAATCAACTTACACTTGAGTTTTGCAATGTTCATTGTAGCAATAGTTATTGCTTTTCTTCTGGACTATGAGTTTTATTCAGACTCGTGGCTGTAATTTTGATCTAGAATTGAGGAAAATAAATTCTGAGGAGCACCATGGTTTCTATAAAACACCTGGAGTATGAGCTGAGAAGCATCGCTGGCAGAATTGTGTCAGTTCAGGCTTCTGTTGCTCATATCCTAGAGGAGCCCCGGTCTTTGCAGATCTTTACTTAGTGAATGAAGTTCAGATTCCAGGCTGAGAAAAAGGAAAGAGTAAGAAAGCTGTTGAGTTTTTGAATGGTATTTCCAGAGAAATCTATGCCTTCACTCATCACTGTGTATCTTTTCCTTTTCTGTGTCTATCTGGTCATCCTGCAGGGTAAAAAAATGGAAGTCTCCATAGTCTGAAAATGCAAGAGTGGTCTTTAGATTCTGGGTCTAAGGGGCTAAGAATGTAATAAAATGTTTTTGCCAGTTGGTACCTCTGTCACCAGAGCAGCGAGTTGTGTACCGAGAATGGTGAACATAACGTTTAGCAGAAGAGTCATACGCTCCACAACACGTCTCTCCTAGTCTTGGGTGTTAGAACATCTTTAACTGAGCACCTGACTCTTTATTTTCCACTCGTTTTTAAAGGAGGGAGGTAACTTTCAGTTTTAACTCATATAACCAGCCACAGATAAAGTTCTTAGGACAAGAAGAGTTATGTGTACAAATGTCTTTTCCTTTTCCACAACTTTTGCCTTTAGCTACAAAAGCCTATTTTGCTAAGTGATGTGAGTCGGTTTATTGATTTATATAGCACCATGTAGTCATTGGCTAAGTTGGAAGGGCAGAACGTGTATTGTAGGTCAATCCATTGTCAGAAAGGTCCAGCTCCATCTCCAGATTGTGGGCAGGGTTTGGAGGGTGGGCGGTTTGGAGGTCTTCTCGTTGCTGCATCGGTGGGCGTTTGGAGGGAGCGTTCCTGGAAGCAGCCCCACAATGTTGGGTTACATAGTCTGTGGACACGAATCGTGCGTGCGGATTCCCCAAGAAGGGAGTATTGCAGTATTGAATTGCAGTAACAGCATTGGATATAACAGAGAGAGATTAAAAAAATGAGGGCGTTACCTTTGGTGAATCTTACTGACACCTAATAATGCTGGGTTACCATCTCCAGTATCAACAGATGTTTTGGTAGCCTGTTTCATAAGTTATTGTCCCCGATGTCGGTTTATTCCCGATAATAAAAAAATAGGATAGCATTGTGTCTTTGTGGGAGAGGAATAATACACTGCTTAGAAATCGGAGGGGTTGCTCGTAAAGAAAGCATCTGTGTGACTTGCTGCAGAACAGATCTCGTGAGATCAATGTTAGGGCGAACAGGCCTGATGTCTCCAGAAGCTGAGTTACAGTATGTGGAAAGCAGCACAAGAGGGCATTTATAGCATGAATAGCTCTTTATTAGCTGGTATGTGTTTCACTTTGTCATTTTTCAGAATTGCTACAATCCTGCAGTCTGAAAACCTTGGATCTGTGTTTTCATTGGCAAACTGATAGGGAAGGGAGCCAAAATATTTGTTACAGCCAAAATAAATCCAATAGCCAAGATAAACTATTTTAGCCCTGTGATCCTGATGCTTTCTCTGAAATGTACTGGGTCATGGGAAGTTTCGTTTGGCCTTCTTTAGTAAGTTTGCTCAAGCAGAGCTCTGGCAGACACCAGGATTGCTTTCATAGGGTTAGAAGGAGTATCTTTTCCAAACGGGCAGAAAATATCTCTTAAACTAAGCAAGTCTCTGGGGGCGGATCAAAGGTAAGAAGTTGTCTTATTGTGGGAGCTAAAACCTCGACCGAACAACAAAGCAGCAGGACTAGGGATTTGGGTGAGGTGGGGACCCTCACACCCAACCCACCCACCTCTTGGGCGGCTGGCTGAGCTTCAGAGCCTCCTCAGAAAGTGGCACCTCAAAGCCCCGAATTGTCTCACCCATCCGCCCCAAAGATTGTCCCAGGTGGGGACGTTAACTCTCATGGCTTTTTTTGGGTTTGTTCGGAAGGTTTTGTCCACTTCAGTCTTCCTCTAGCTACCAGCATACATGTTTCTAAATTTCCTTTTTATCTGTCCTTGGAATGGAGCACCAGAGCTATTGGTCAGAAAGGCCTCTTAAAATGCTTTTCTTTTAATTTAATTAATCCTCTGCCCCTGTTTTCATTACCCTGGTGCTTTCGGCTTTCTATGCAGAGTTAACAGCGTGGATATACCGATTAGTGCTGGTCACAGATTTTCTCAGGAAACGGCTTTGGGTCCACAAACTCAGCTTGTCAAAACAATTCTTTGCAGAAGCATGGCTGTTCCAGCTATGTTCCAACAAAATGTAGATTTGATGATTTGACAGCTCAGCCACCCTAGAACCTGAACTTTGTGGCAGGGCAGATGTGAGTGGCCCCGTGCATGGACCATGGTGTGCTGCATGCCAGGCTGGGCTTTGGGGCATGCCCAGCTCGTTCTTTATAGAATCATAGAATCATTTAGGTTGGAAAAGACCTTCAAGATCATCGAGTCCAACCGTCATCCATGCCCGCTAGACCATGGTACAGAGTACCTCGTCTGTGCGCTTTTTGAATACCTAAATATTGAATACCTTTTTAGAGCGTATCTCACTAAGAGAAGTTACCTAGTGACTCTTTCATACCTCGCTTAGCCAGCCTAGCAGTGAACTGCTCCCTCAGCTATTAGACGAGGACAGAAGAGTTCAGCCTACGTACAAAGTTCAGGGGCCCTATGCTAAAATTCTCCTTGGAGCGACCTCCCATGGGTGCAGCGGCTGTTGTGGGGTGGGGGGAGACTTTTTACCGTTTTATTAACCTCCCCATTTGTTCGATGCTTTGGGGACGATACATTCCCGTTCCAGATCTCCGATTTTACAACGTCTTAATGTGTCTGTGTGCGCGCTGCTCGTGGGATTATGATTCCTTCTTGTTTATTCAAGCCTTTGTGCTCCCCAGGGATCTTTCTACGAGCAGGTGATTTGGGAACATGGATGAAAGGATGCGAAAAGGGAGAGCAGGCCACTCTGGGCTGGGGAATCGGGCTTAGGCTTTACCCTCTGCTTCTGCTCAGGTCGATCAAACCGACACAAAAGCATTGTGCCCTAGGTAGAAATCATCTTTGTGGTGCGGAGGCCTGTCTACCCTTGAGTAACATGGACCAAACCCATCACTGAAATAGTTCTCCTGTAGGCTGAAATCTGGGAGTTGTGTGTGTTTGGAGGCAAAGAAGAGTTTGATATGAAGAGCTGAAATTGAGGACTGATATCACTGAATGTTGAAGTGTCACTGATACTTGTACGATTCTTGCGGCTCAGTTGCTTGATTTTGTTCTATTTATCAGTCAGACAGCGACGCGTCTTTTTCAGATGTCAGGCTCATGTGTGGCGTAACAGACCTTCACTTGGTCTAAGGTTTTAGAGAAAGAAAAGGAGGACTATGCAGTTTGCTGCTAATGAGAATTTGTTCTTGGTAACAGTAGTAAAGAGAAACCATTTCCTTCTAAGCTGTCGGCAACAGGAGTGTTTGCTGCTCCAGGTAACGCGTGGCTAGCTAGAAATTAAGAGTGGCTGAGCTAATCATGGTCTGAATGAGAACCTGTTCGCCCTGTACATTGACTCAATGGTAGCTATGGTCTTTTCCGACCTATTTTTTGCCATGGTGATTACCACTGTATTTTTTCTGTATGCTTTGAGTTACAGTGGGTTAGTCATTTTACTGGACAGTGCTCTTTAAATGGTATGATTTTAGTGATAAGATTCCATCTAAATACAGTGGATGGGTAAAATTGCATTCCTTATATGGCTATAACACTTCAACGTGACTAAGAATCACTTGGAGGTTTATTTTATTTTTCTTCTCTGTTTGAGCAGAGTGTTTGTTTGAACTGCCTTCTGTCTTGCTGGGCCTGGCTTCTTACATTTTGATCTTTTTAACATTGCAGAATAGTAGCTATATATGGTAAATAGATAGTTAACACAAATAATGAAGGGGTCAGGCAAGCAAACTCAAAGTTTTGACTTCTACGAAAAGGTATTAGGAAACCTTAACCCAACTTCTTAGTAAACTATGTTGAAACTGGTTCAGAACAGGCTTTTAGATTTAAAGTCATAGATGTCCCAGTGCTGTGAGAATGGAAAGAAAAAATGATGGCAGTGTTGAAAATAAAATAATATTCTTATTCCAAGAACTGTACTTAAAGATCTTTACAGGAGACATGACTAGAATATTACATAAGCATTTTCAATATTATTAATCGTGTATTTTATTTAAAATGTTCTTAAATATTGCACTCAGTTTACGAATAGTTCTGGTGTCAGCTTCATCGATAAAACAGTTCTTAATCATTTATCACAAATGAAATCTCAGATAACATGCTCTCATAGAAGTTTTCTTGCAGTGTAGGATTCAGTATAGGAAGACATCGGAGGCCTATAAGTCATAACCTTCGAGGTCAGCTGGAATCAAGCTTTTTATTTATTATACTGCTAAAAAGGGCCAGGTTGGGTCATATGAAGTGTTTGTCAGTAAAATGAACTCACAAGTTGTGGTGTGTTGTATTTTTTGCGTACTTGTACATGCTGTCAATGACTACCAAAATACCATTTAATAGCCATTATCCCACTCTGGGCTTGTTTCTGTAATAAACATCTCCTCAGGGTTTGAACTGTGTGTTTGTTCAATGCCAACAGGTTTTTGTAATTTGAGCAAAAGGACGGCTTCTAAAGGACAAAATACGGTCCTGCTCTGGTGCTAGCCAGTAGAGGGAGATGCAGTCATACACGCTTTTGTCGATGAGGATCATTTGCAGGAAAGGAGTAAGCATGAGGGAGTCGAAAGTCTCCGTGGAGTAAATCTTCCTCCGCTGCTGACCTTGCTGAGAACCCGTGGAGAAGCAGCGCTCCCTCGTTACTACTCCTTCATCCCGTGTCGTTCCTCTCCCCAACAAAATTAAAGAGGACGATGCAAAGCGGATGGCTTATTCTATAGCTTATTTCTATGATTTTCATTGAAACAGATTCTCAGAAAGCATTTAGGCATTGAAATCAAACTTGGTATATGCAAAACCCTGTTGAACAGCAGCCTGATTCTGGTGGATCTTCAGCTTGCTCCAGCCTGGCAGCCCGTGCTTGGTGGGCGTGATCGTTGTCCTCCCTTAAGTAATCAGTTTCCACCCGTGTTTCACTGGGGTCCAGAGTGACATTCGCACGCCCGAGGGGATTGACCTCTTGGGTGTTTTCCAGTCTTGTCTACCTCATTTTGCCAGGTTACCATCTCTGGTCACCTCTCCCAGGATGGGTCGTTCATTTTCTGTTAGCGAATGACTGGGTAAACTTCAGAAACCATCTGGGAATTGGAACCCCAGGGCTTAATCCTTCTTCCTTCCAAATGCCGTAATGGCTGTGCTGTGATTTACTCTCCTTCATACGGGTGAACCTTCCAGCGTAGTAACCCGTTTGGGTTTCACTGCCCACTGGCCCAGCTTCAGCAAGTTGGATGGCTGATACCCTTTTCCATCCTCTGGAGAGCATTTAGTCTGGCTGTCAGACAAATTCTTCTGCGAGATGAGTAATGTGGATTTTAATCCCCCCAGACAGAGAAGGGAGCAATTATTTTTTGGGTTTTTTTTTTTTTTTTTGTTAATTACCCTTTTGTTCTTTTGTACCTTTAATGTGGGTATGCTGGACATAGATGGGGCTAGAGAGGCTTTGCCATAGACCCTAGACTTAACATCTGCTATGGCCTGACTCCTGCATACGGGCAATGCTCGCAGCTCTGAGCCAAGGCCTCTAAATCACACAATTTAGGATTAGCTTGATAGTCTCACCGGATTAATTCTGAGCAGGTTTAGTTCAAAGATATAATTTGGGAAAAATGTGGGAAATGTCAATAAATATAGTTAAGCAAAATTGCATCTTAAAAATAATTAAGCTTTTACTGGTCATTTGGTTACAAGTGGAAAAATTCTTCTAATCCTAATGAAGTCCTAATGCTCTAATGAAGACCTCGCATCTCCTAGCAAAGTCATTGAAGAGTCACTGCCCAAATTCCTCTGTGAAATCTGGGGAGGATCTGTCCTAGTCTCTTCCCATGAGTTTTCTCAGGTCTTGCTGTCTTCTTGTACATATGTTAATCACCTGGCTTCTTTGAAGCCTGCTTTGGGGACTGTTAATAGTTAATATTGGCATTTGAAGTCTCATTGCCGTAGCCAGAGTTCTCTTTCAAGACG
>JANXJC010000021.1:25708960-25720135 GCA_027564655.1 Leptodon cayanensis | reverse complement strand
CCTGCTTTGGGGACTGTTAATAGTTAATATTGGCATTTGAAGTCTCATTGCCGTAGCCAGAGTTCTCTTTCAAGACGCAGTGCTTCATTCATTTCTGAAGGGCCATTCAGCTCCAAGATAGATGAAGAGGAATAAGTAAAGTTTTAACTTGTCCTTTCTTCTCATTAACAGCCTAAAGAAAGGGAAGGAAATTGAGGTGAGCAAGGAGAACATAAAATAATATTTATATTTAATGTAAAAATATCAATATCATCTTATTTTACTAACCCTAGCTTTTGAAAGTCCAGTTACCTTAAATGGATGCTTTTCAGTGCCTAATCCATGTTGTCATCTTGGATGGGCTGACTAGATTTGTAAAAAAAATTTAAAAACGATGGTGCAGCAAGCCTCTTCCTTGACAGGAAGGTGAATTTAAGCTTAAGGTGCACTTGGCAGACAGGATGAGTGAGTGTTGGAAAGAGGATCATATACTAGAAGAGTCTCCTCTGGAACGAGAATGGATGCAGTGATGCGAAGGATGCTTTCTTTCGGTCTAATATTCTTCTCTTGCATACCGACGGTTTCTCTTAAAGTACATCTAAGACTGCTAATTCCACAGGAAACCAGTTTCTTCAGACACTCGATAAGAAACCATTGTCCTGGAAGGAAGAGATGTGGGGGCATGTATGAGATTTGACTTATAGTGGCAGCAGCCTCCCACGTCCCTTACTGGCTATGCTGTCCTTGGAATTCCTTCTCTTATCAAATTCAAGTTTTATAGTAACAAGCCTGCAGACTTCTTGAAAGGGAGACTCAGCTGAGAAAACAGGTAGAAATAAATTTAGCCCTGAGCAGCAGTGCCCCAAAATTGCTATCTGATGGCTGCTGAATGACTTATGTTCCAGGCAGTCTAATTACATCTCCAAATAGATAAGTACCGATTTCACAGAAGCCATTTCTTTCTGTAGATTTCTTCTTTTTTCCCCAGAAAAAGGTCTGGGGATTAGGTAGTTAACGGAGATGAACTTGTTTTGCTTCTAGACTAGTTTGGACTCTGTGAATAAGCAGCTACCATTCACGTTATTAGTGATTTACAGGTGAGCGGTTTCTCCAAGTAAACTATGAAACTAAAATATCCTTATTAAGTTTTGCATAATCTCATTTTTCCTGTCTTACTCATTAGTGGAACAGCTATCTCCTTCCTCCCAGCAGTGATTAGGATTTTTGAGACTGCAGGTCATTTATTGCTTTTGGGGGGTTTACTCATTGTTTGGGTTTGAACATCTTCAAACCAATTCATAGTTCATTCATTAGTATGTTAATTGCAAATAGTCACTGATTATTAGTAAAAGTCTATTAATTTATAAACCGTAGGCCGCCTTAAATATAAAATTAAATTTTAAATGAAATGAGCAATAGGTTTGTGCTTCTGTGAACCTGAAACGTAATATTTGGTCTAATGTTAGGGATTTGGGCATTGTATTAGCAGTCCCAACCTGAAAGCTCAGGACCTAATCCTGTTTCTGAATGCCTTCGCTGAAATTCACGTGGGTCAAAGAATGGCATTTAAACCAGCCACAGGCTTGTAGACAGGGTATACGCTCAGCCCTTTAGTTAGAGAGATATCAAGTACTGTGCCGATGCGGTGGGCATTGTAACGGAGAGTGGTCAGGCAAGAGTAATGGATGGAAAGACTTGGGGGGGAAACACGGGGAAAGATCATATGGTCTAACTCGAATGTCGTGATGGAAAATGCAGAGCAAATTCATGCTAAACTGAGAAATTTGGGGTTGTCATCATCCTGCCGTTAGGCTAGCATTTCTTTTTAAGTCAGATTTAGAACATATTCCTTGTTGCAATAACAGGATCCTTTTGCTTACATTTATCATGTTTCAGAAACAGCAGTGGAGAATTTTCTGCCGTTGGTTTTTAGTGACTGGCAAAGTTAGGCTCCTTCTTTGAAACTCCAAGCTTGTTAAGCCGCTTGATCTCATTTAACTGACTGTAACGACAAGGCAGGTAAAGCCTAGTGAAAATAAACATTTAAAGGAAAACATTAAGGATAACAGTGTTATTGCTGCGGCTAAAAGAGAACGCCTTTGTGTATCAAAGAGGATGTTGATGCACGGAATAATCCAAAAGCTGTAATTCCTACAAGCTTTTTGTTTCTTCAAGTTTCAAGCACTTGGGTTGCTGGGCAAGTCTTCTGCCAGGAGGCACCTGGGCAGCTACCTCCAAACTAAGCTTGAATCCAAAGCGCCAAGAGGAAGGCGGGAGCACCTTGGGATGCCAGAGTCAGCTCCGGGTTTGGGGCACGTTGCTGCTCTCCTGCTTGTGGGTTTGGGATGATGGAGCTACGTGATGCTGAGCAGGTCAGGGTAGGCTTGCCCGGTCTGTTGTGCGCTGCTTATTTACCTGCTGCTCCTCCTTTTCCTAATACCGAAGTCAAGAATGCCTGTCCTTCGGCTGTCTCTTTTCAAAATTGGAAAATTCATATTCATACATTAAGGAGTGAAATGAATATATATGAAGCGGTAGAGTTGTCAGACCATAAAGGGAGGTGTGCTGTTGGCTGGCTGTGTACGTGGGTAGGTAGGGAGTGTGGACAGAAGTCAAGTGACTCAGACTGCTGGATTTTACTGATCCCTGGCATAACCCGTTCCTGTTTGCTCAACGTGCCTTTCAGGAAAGGGAAATAAATCCCTTCAGCAGCAGAAATACCCTAAAAATACTGCACTTGGAAGGACTTATTATGGCATTCAAAATTTCAGAGGCACAGAAAGGGTGTATTTGGCTAAAGAAAAGAGAAGTTTCAGGGTCCAGGTTGTCCAGCGAACTTCAAAGCAAATTACTTTATGCCTGTAATACAGGGCAGGGAGCCACTTTCTTATACAAAAAAAGTGTCACTTAGAAAGTGGGCTGTAAGTTCCAGTTGTGTGTTAGAGGTGCATAGTACTGCTCTTGTTTAACCTGAAACTTTTCACATTCAACGAAGTTTGGTTAATTTTGTTTCCTTGCTGAGGAAGAGTAAAACTATAGAGATGAATATTGAGCATTAATTTCTGAAAAGATTAGAAACGCCTTTTAACCAATGCCATCGCTGTCCATTCATTACGTGTTACTCTGTTCGACTTCGTTAAAGGCAGTCATTCCCCCCTGGCTGTTGGTACCGTTCCTAAAGCATCTGAGCTATTAAATTTTTTGAACATGTAGTATTTACCCATCTGTATAAAAGTCACAGAGTCTGGATACTACGCTTTTCCCCAGATCATATGTTTAAACTTTTTCTTATTTTGGGGCAGGTAGAAAAATACTTCAAAGTGCTTGGGTCTGCACTGAATGTGCTCGCGGAGTTCCTGCGATTCATGAATCTACCAAGGCATCTAGTACAAATTTGTCAGTTTTTTTTAATAAGAAAGTCAACAAAATGATACCTCATCAATAACTGGCCTAATATGATAGTTTGGACTGCAATGGGTCATTGTAGAGGAGAGACTAGTATACTGGCATTCCACATTGTGTAGACCTACGATGGGGCAATAAATTCAGATAGCGTTGAGTACTGTTAGAATTATACACAGGCAGGATAATATTGCCTGTTGTTATTTCTCCCTGAGTAAAAGCTTATAAGATTGTCTTTAGAAAAATAGACCTTCGTCATATTCTCCTTTCTCATAAAGCAAAAATCTGCAGCAATAGTAATGTTGTATTTATAAAGGCAAGATGGTTTCTGAGAGGTAAGGCAGTTTTAAGTTTGAAGGGATGGAGAGGAAGGAAAAGAAAGGAACGGCTGGAGGTTTGTGGCACCAGTCATTTTTAATCTCCTCTGTACTAACCAATGGATAGTAGAGAATTTTTTTTGTTCATTTATTTTGAAGTGTATTTATTGTAGATGCGTTTTTTTCTCCACAGAATTTAGAAACTAGTACCTTTCCTCCTTCTTTTCACCTCACTGTTGCATGCAGGACTTCAGGCTTCGTTGGTTTTGGCACCTTTTTGGAATTAAACGTTTCTAGGGAGAGGACATTGCGTGTAATAAAAATAAGATATAAAGCTTTCAATCTGTGATTACACAAACCTGTTTCAAAATACAAAAATCCATCTTGTGTTGTTCTGGCATGTAAGAAGCTTGTCCTATTGGTATAGCGGGTAAAAGTCATGGTCTACATCTGTGCTTTTTTACAGGGTCTTGGTTAGAAAAACTCATGATCTAGTTGTCAGAGATGCCAAAGGCATCCAGCTTCCATTGACTTCTGTGAGATTTATGAGCGCTCAAAACCAATAAAAATCTGACCGTTAGTTTTCAGTTAGATGCAACCGCAGAATTGTTCTAATCTATGAGCTTGCTGAGCTTCTACGTAGAGGATGGAATCTGTTGATGCTAGTGAAAAGGCTTTCCATTGATTTCAGCATGGCTGACTCTTAAGTGTAATATATTTCTTTTCACATATTCTCAGTAATAAGTATGGAGAACAATCTACTTTAGCTGTAGATGATCTTTTTTTATCAAAGGACTAGTCATATCCCAGAAATCTGATGGCAAAGCCAAAAGCTGCATTTTCCAGTACGTGTGCAATGGGTATTCATACAGAAACATGTTTCGTGTGCAGACAAGTATCTGCAATAAACCAATTAGCGTATGTACATTAGATGTTTTTGCAAAATGCTGTTTGCGTGTTTGAATAACGATATGGTCTTAAGCTCCACTTTTCTTTTCCTTCCCTTTCTTTTATTTTAGTAGCTTAAGGAAAAAAATATTCTTCCACGATAAAATATTTATAAACTATGTCAAAGAAAAGTTAAAATGCTAGACCTAAGGCGAATTCCATACGGGTTACAGTGCAACTGCTCCTCATGCTTTTTACAGTCTTTGTTTATGAGTTTGGAGAATCGTGTCCCCGCAGATTTGCTGAACGGAGAATACTCTTAGGTCTGACTTGACGGGCTTAGCAACCTCTTTGTTAGACTCCCCAGAGAGACTCCTCGGTCCTTCCTGGGAAGGCCCCGTACAGATTTATCCATCTAACTGCAAAGCTAACCAGCAGATTGTGCGAGGCTTCTTGACTTTTCACCGTCCCATTTTTATAAAAGTAGCCCTCGAATGTGACTTGGGTGAAGTACATGTGCTGCAGTACCGGCTCGCCAGCAGAGGCATTGCTGGCCGCAGCTAGGAGCATCTGTCCTTTCTTGCTGCGGATGAGGGTGCCTCGCTGTTAGGGAAGAAGCTCTGTGCCTTGTTAAGCAAGAGGAAGGTGTCCTGTGTATCTGGATATTGTTCTGTGGGCTGCTGTCGGTTTGCTAAGAGCGGCTAAAGGATTGAGAGGATACAATCCCATCAGCTCCGAACTCGGTGAGGTATGTTGCATGTCCAATGGTATGGCAGAGACAGCAGCCGTATTGCTGGAGTTGTTAAAGTTATTTCAGTCTCAGGTGTGTGAAAATCTTTATGGCGCGTTTACACAACTGTCGGTGCTGCTCGCATAGGTAGATATACCCGGGCGGACAAACTGGTGGCGGTAGCACAGAGCTCGCTCCGTGCAAGCGTCTTGAGAGGCAAATGGGACTTGCCTTTCTAGTTTAAAGCCAGCTCACACATATCTGTAGTCAGAAATACTTTAAGAAATGAAGCTAAACCAAGAGAAAAATTCTCCTGTTCTATTTTTACGCTTGGAACTTATTTACCTACTACTGTCGTGAAATGCCAGAAAATATTTTAGAACGTTACTGAGATATCGGTGTAGGGCAGCTGTTGAGAAACTATTCGAGAAGGGAAGACTGGAGTAACTTCCTAATTTCAGCATTAATATACTAAAAGATTTTATTCATAAACTAAACCAAAGTGCTGGGTAGTTGTAAAGTTTTTAAAACTTTCTTTTTCTGGTTACCCCCGCATAGCGAAGTTACGTTACACGATGGCTATTGCTGTCTGCATCGGTACAGACTTCAGCAGAAACGCTGGATGACACAACCTGTGTTATCATGAGGAGTTGTTCCTGGTGATCAACAACATCTATCCATTCTTGTCCACCGTGTGTCGTTTCTGTTCAGTTTAAGATTCATTTTTTATTTGTCTGAACTAGAAAGTAAGAAATGTGCTATCTTAGGAATTTGTGAAGTATCATATATATCCTGGCACTTCTTAATATCCAAGAATAGTAATACTTTCTAAATGCAGGTGTCTCTAGGTCACAGTTGCAGATGGAGTGCAGTGTAGGAGCCAAAACAAGGTTGAAAAAACTTTTCATTCGTGCTGCAACTTTGATTTCTCGCAGTAAATGCTCGTGGGTCATTGACAAAATGTAGGATGAATTCAATGTGATTTTTGCAGTTAACTTGTAAAAGGTTTGAGATTTCACTTGTGTTGTTTTAGCCCCCACAAAATAGTTCAGGATAGAATAAACCGTGCATTTTTTGGACAGGAAGGGATCATTAATGATAGCATTCACCAATATTAAATTACTTCTATCTAGGCATCCTTAATGAAAGTTAAGTAGTATTCCTTTGTCACAGTTATGTTGAAATTCAACTCTTGTTGATGAGAGAGAGTGCAAGATGTAATGGAGAACAATGAGAGGCAAAACATATTTCTGATGTAGTCAAGAATAAAGTTTTCCTTGCTTCATGTTCTGAGTAATATTCTTAACTTGAAAGTGGGGAAATTGCAATATACAGTTAAAAACATGCAAATGCTAGGAGCTACGATAGCTAAAAGTTTTATTGTTTTCCTGAACGTGACATTTTGTTTTGCTGTTTTAAAGGTATATGACCGATGGTGGTCTGGGCCTCTACACTCGAAGGCTAAACCGGCTGCCTGATGGCATGGCTGCGGTGCGGGAGACGATGCAGCGTAATACTTCACTGGGACTCGGAGATGCTGACAGGTAAAGTCTCATCCAGCAATTGCTCACACGCAGTGGCGCGTTTGATTCACGCTCTATCTAATGCATGTTGGATCTCTAAGATTAAATAGCTTCGGGAATTCAGATACTGAACACGTGGATGTAAGCTTCTGCAGAGTATTTTAGGTTTTATGTTCACAGAGGTGTCAGGATAAATGCTGACTTTATGTCTTTTGATTGCTTTGCTGAAACCTCACCTGGGTTTTTGCAGACAGGACGCAACACAAGAAAATGTAAAACTTCTGTTTTAATAGTGTTTGAAATAAAAAAGACCTAATTCTCTTCTGATTTTCACTGATTTTTCCAAGTCCGGTGATTCAGTGTGAACGATCAGGGTCAAAGATCAAGAATTAGAGGACTAAAAATGCATAATTTATGGGAGTGCGATCATAAAGGAAGCTGGGGAGGTGGACAGTAATGAGGCTTATATTCTGTTAGAGCTGAGATAAATGGGTTAAATACTTTTGCTTTTAATGGCATCAGCCTATAGCTGCTTCTTTCCCTTCCAAACCCAAAGGCTGCTAAGTGTTGCTGTTGGTGTAGGAGGTGAACCGTATCCTTTTTCTTCCATGAGGGGCCTCTTAGTACAAAACACAGATTTTGAGTTACAGGTTTCAATCGATTTCTGAACTAAAGGTTTTTTCTCTTTTTGTTTTGTTATTGATAAGTCTTTCCTGGGACATAATGCAGTTGACTGAGTTTGATACGACTGTTATTTTCTTGATAGTGATGAATGGATTACTAAGGAAATACGAGTGATGGAGAATCTAGCCTTGTTTTCAAAGAAAGCCATACTAAATTTGCTTTGGTGTTCTCTTGATATTAGTAAAGAGCAGGATGGGAAGTCTAAACAAAAGAACTAAAACCTCTCAGAGAATCTCAGCTCAGTTTCAATTACTAAGTCAACATATGCTTGCCAGCTGTAAAATATGCCTGGATTTTTCAGGAGCTTGTATCTCTTTCTGAAATTTGCAACTTGAAACCTGTACTCCGCCAACAGCGCTCGCTCCTGGTTGACTGTGGGTGAAGGCGTTGCCTCCTGGTGATGCAACTGAAGACTAATCGAGTATCACCCTCGTCTGGTGCTGTGGCTTCTGAACGTTGCCACATTAACAAAAGCTATCTATTTACAGCACAAAGTGGTCTAATACAAATTATATTATTGTTTAAGTAATAGTCAGCCTTCTGGAGAGCTAGTGATGCATTCCTCATCATTGATTCCTTCCCCCGTCCGATATTTGCTGTGCTTGCAACACTTTTTCTTGGTATGTAAATTATTCTCTCATTTTATTTGCTAAGCTCCTTCCCTGAAGACAGCACACATAAGGACCAATTACGTACGTTCGACGAGAGAGATTATTTGTATGTTTAAATATATTCCACTTCGAATGGGATTGTGACACGCTGAAATGCAATCCTTAGGCCATGTCAATTTTTTCAGCTTTGAAAAATCATTCTTTCGGTTCACATGGAGGGGACGGACTTTACGCACAATAAAGACTCTGTATGGCTGGCAATTTAGCTGCAACACGGGATCACAGAAAAAATTACCCGTGGTCCCAGAGTTGGTGACATTATTATGTGTTGTTTTGATTTAGTCTTTTTGTTTTCGAATGTGAGCCTACTCACCTTACGCAGGAGATCAGACTTCTCTAACAACAGGGCAGTGATTTAAAAATAGCTCCTCTTTGGTTGCTGGGTGATCGTGATGTGCAGTTTAAACAAAAAATTAATCTTGGTTTGAGCAGCAGTTTTCCAGGGTGAAAGTTGGTATATGGAAAAGGAGTTGAATAAAACGGTGCGGTAATGAATCACTTTCTTCGTTCTGTGGACGGAGGCAGCAAGCAGGAGTGCTGAGTTGCTTTATTGGTACACCTAGAAAACATATGAAGATTACATTTAACTTGTTCAAAGCAGATGTCGACTGAATGCATGGGAAAATGAGCGTGAAAGGCTATGAACCTTTGAGTATAAGGTTAATCATTAAAAAGTTATCACAGGAATTTTTGCAATACGCTTACTTGTTTCGTTTCTTGTGTTATTAATTGTAGAAGTTTAGTCGTGAAGCTTTTACTCGTTGGCTCTGGTAACGTAAAGCACAGACCTTAGAAGGTACATTTTCCCCTGCAGCAGGGAAATCCAAACAAGGCAATTTAATTTAATGCTTGATTGCAAGGTTAATGGAATCATTGCACAACACAGCTGAGCTTATTTATGCACTTCAAGACAATTTGTGTTTGCATAGAACAAAGGCATTTTTAATGAAAAAAAGGCATTTAAAATCCCTTTTTATTTAGTTCGTGGGGTTTTTTTGTTTGTGGTTTTTTTTTTTTTTTTTAAGGTTGCAAATTAGCCACCTATGGCTTTGTCTCTTCTATATATATGGACTTGGTGTGTACCATCTGGTTATTTCAGTTGATTTCACATTGTCAGGCACAGCTGCTTGGTCTGAGACTAAATTCTACCCTTACTTTCATATATGCAACTTGCATTTATGAATACATATAGATAAGAGGGAAGAAATTTGGAACTTAGATTTGGGTAAATCTTTCTGTAATTGCTTACTTTTATAACCTATTATTTAGAGAAGATAATTCAGACCTGTGCTGATTTACCATATCCTTGTGAATAGGACAGGAGACTATATTAATGAACGTGAGCTTGTCAAGAGTAACTTTAATTATGTTACTAGGGAAATATTGATATGACTTTTAAAAAAATCCTCGGTGATTAAGTGCTTAAATAACTGCATCCAAGCACTATTAACTTGGATTGTTTCACTTTGACAATTTAATTTGCGGTTGCGTGAATTACATGTCTTTGCATGAGGGTGTAAGGCATAAAAAGGTCTTCCCAGCTTCCGACTATAAGGACCCATCTCCTCAGAGAGCACGTTACGTTGTCTTGGTACTTCCAACAGCTTCGGCATTGGTCGACCGTAGGTAAAACACGGCTCAGGTGTGGAGCGTGCTCTTCAAGAGTGTTTCCGTATCATGGTTCAGATCTATGATGACTGTAATGACAGTCTTGTCACGCTCTTAGTTAAAAACAAGACCATATTCAGTTTAACTCTTAGAAGGACCTGTGACTGAAGCTGGCTCCTGGCAGTCGGCAGCATTTCCTGCTTTTGGCAGGATTTTTGGATAATCCCAGAGGAGACTGGAACCAGGAGAGGAGGTGGACAAGAAAGAAGAATTGGAAGCGCAGCAGAAAGCCAGAGGACATGCCATGCAGAGCACCGGTATATCACTGTTAACAAGAATGTTACGGAGGGCAGATTTTTTCCAGGTGCTATGATTTATAGTAATTTCTACAAATGGTAAAAATGGCAGCTTTCAAAAATAGCTGAAGAGTAGTGTTTTGCTGTTATTTTGCATTTTATAAAAAAGAATTGAGGTTATTTATATGTCTCTTGGCTCAGGTCGTAGACAACACTTCACATTCATTCGCGGAGTAAAACCCTTTGACTGGAGTTTAAATTCGCTAACCGCAATTTAATTTCTTGAATCCTGCTACAGTGATAGATTACTAAAAAGACGGGTTAGTGTTGGGTGCTGGAGGGAGATTGTTGGACTGCCTTTATAACCATGGGAACTTGGATCACACTTCAGAAGGGCTGAAAAGCAGGTTGAAGCAAGTCATCAAGTCGGGGGCAATATCGGCCTGTTCTGAAAAGCAGGGAGAGAAGGAGATGTCACTGCTTTTGGAAGAAGGCAAATTCCACTGACAGCAGAATTACAGACATGTTGCTGATGGGTATCGCATAAGAAGCTGCATCAAATTTTCTTCTTTTTAGGTGCTACTTTATTGTAGACAATGCAAAAATGTTACGATATAAGAAAAAAAAAAGAAGTTTTTGTTAAGATATTCTTCATGTAGTTTTATAGTAGGATAAGACAGCTTTAAGTCCTGAGCGTGTATTTTCAGTTTTTCTTCTTAACTGAGACAATGCAGCTAAAATGAAGTGAAGGAGTCTGCAATTCCTGGCTTTGCAGATGACGATTTAAGTCCTCCACTCACAGAGAATATCCGTTAGCAATGCTACCCCGTTACTACCCATCTTATCATTACTGTAATTTTGCTACTCTAGCAGTGGTAGCGGGATGCATAAAAAAAGGGGAAAAACAGAGGAGATGTGTCTGGAATAGACACGTATAGACACATAGACTGGATAGTCTTTCTCTTAAAATATTAAAACATGAGCGGGTTGTATCTAAAACTTCAGATGGATGCAACAGTTGTAAAAATACATAGAAAGAGATATTCCTGGGTTGTAATGGTAGTGGAATTCCCATCA
>JANXJC010000021.1:25682219-25708860 GCA_027564655.1 Leptodon cayanensis | reverse complement strand
TTCAGATGGATGCAACAGTTGTAAAAATACATAGAAAGAGATATTCCTGGGTTGTAATGGTAGTGGAATTCCCATCATCTCCTTCCCCCACAGCATCTCCTGCTCCTTCAGTGCTCCCTCAGGAGTGTTGACATAAGTGTTTGTGGAGTTTCACAGTAAATGAACTTGCAGGGAGATTCATCTGGTATTTTGGGTGAATGGGTTTGTGAAGGGAGGATGTCCTTTCTGTCAGGAGGAGGAGTGACTGTATCCATTGAAATCGTCCACAGATCTCAGGAGATCTCAGGTAAGAGAGTTGCTGCCAAGCTGTTACCACTCTACCACGAAGATTTCAGGCCATCAGTTCACAATTCCTTCACTTCCAGAAAGCCCTGGCAATTGTACTTGCATTCAGCTGTTACGGTTAAAATAATTTATAAATTCTACCTTTCCCATTTTTTTTTTCTTTACTAGGACAGTGGAACACCCCTATATAAGGATCCTGTGTACCAAGGAAGCATAGTTTTCTAGAAAATAATTTAAAAGTCTCTCAACTGTTTTAAGATAATAGAGATCAAAAAGTGCCAACACCCGAGCATTCATTGCTCGCCCTATCTGTGCTGTGAGTGACTGCAATTTGTAAATATATGCCCCTATATAGTTGCTTAACAGCAAAGTCACAGGACTGGCGAAATTATTCGTGCCTAACAGATCTTCCACTCTGCTTGACCATCTGTTTGGATTTTATCACTAAGTTAGAAAAAATACCACTGCTTCTAAACATGCAAGTTGTACCTTGGTTGCCTATAGATACCCATCTCTCTGTCTTTGAAAAATCCCACACTGATGTTGAAAACTGACTCGCAGAAACAGGGAAATTCACATTGCAAAGATTCTTTGAAGTTTATGGCCTTGGGATCTGCTGATTAGAATCACAATACCATATACTTTTATTTTCCAAGGGATCTTTTTACAAGCTATAATCCAAAGTGGTTTTAGGTTACATAAAGTAATTGCCAAGTTAAGCAACAAATAGTAGTTGAAAGCAAAGGTATAGCAGCTATACCTGAGGGCTGAAATTAGCAGTACCAAAAGGAAAAAAAAAAAAATTTTACTTTCAAACAAGGCAAGGTTAGTCAAGGGAAGCAATGTCTTTTGGCAGATCCGTTTCGGTGGGCTAAAGATGACAGACTGCTGGCCACGTAAGCTTTTCTTCGGGTCTGAAACAGAAGCAAGAATTTTCATTACTAAATACAAGTTGAAGAACAGTTGCTCTAAATTTGCAAGGATGTATTAGTAGTTTAGACTAACTCTTAAGACCAACAATACCTATGAAGCAGAGGAAGATTTAGCAAGGAAAGGCATGTTACGATGTTTGTGTGCTGTAGAAAAGAGAGATGGATGATTTATCACCTGTGTAACACGGAGGGGTTAACTGGGGAGAGGGAGAAAATTGTTACAGGCTGTAAAGGCTGTCTCTTTATTGAATCTATGGTTTTTAATATCCAGCAGAGTTATTATTTTAATACTCTGGTTTATTCTTTGAAGATCCTTTCTAGAACTCCCTTGAAGATGAGAAGGAAGAGGTCAGAGATGAAGTGACTGTGAGAATTGCCCCCCTTGGGTAACCAAGTTCTTCTCAACTTTATGGCTTGCGTGTGAATTCATTCGGTGGGCGCAGTAATACTTTTGGTTGGTTGGTTTTTCCACGCGCGTACTTTTGGGGATACATATGATCCTCTGGATGAAGTATACTACATTCTGGGAAATACTTATGCAGGATTTGGTGACAGTGTCAATTCTGTTTAGAGAGACATGATGGAATGGAGATACGTTGGAAAGTTTTGTTTGTTTCTCAGGCTCGGTCTAATTTTACTTGTTGCATGATGGTTGGCAAAGAGTTCGCTTCCAACAATCAACGTAGTGAGGCTGGGAGCTGTTTGAAGGCTAGAAAGAGTTTTGAGGAGGGCGTGACTTAAGGAAGTAGATCTTTTTTCAGCAGAGATTGTATTTGTTTAAAAATTTCTGTCCAGGCTCTAGATTATCACGTCAGGTAGCAATAGTGGGTGTATGATTGATGGGGGGCTGGGGTGGTACTTGAAGCAGTTTTGAGCCTGTTAGTTAACTGACTTTTTGTAAAAACACAATTTGTTTTCATATGGGAGAGTCCCTTTTCCATGTATCCATGGCCACAACCCCCCCGAGATTTTACTGCATTTAGGACCTATGTGCATCCAAGAAGCCAAGAATTCCCCTATTCTTCTCTTTTAACTAACACCTGGTTTAGTAGCTCCACAGGCTGACAAGGGAGTTGAGAGCAGTTCGTCGCCTTTGGCAAGAACTATCTTCCAATGAGGAGGTAGAGCTGTACCACTTGACGCTAAAAACCAACCAACCAACCAAAACACCCCGCAATTGCAAGTTGTTCCCTCCAAAATTAGTAGATGAGGCAATCTTTACGTGCTGGACTGTCACTAGTTTCAAACTGCGTCTTCAGAATTGCTGTTTTGCTTAGATGTAAACGCTGAAGAGAGAGGCTGCATCTTGGCTTTAGGAACTGCATTTCATGTTGAAACTTTTTTCCTCACGTCATGCCCCTTGCTTTTGTTGCTGTGATTCTGACTCTGCATTCCTTTATATTTCAGGGGGTGTTTATAACTCTGCTCTAGCATCTAATTAAAATGCTTAAGCCAGGAGCTGAAGTTCACTACAAAGCTAATGGGAGGTGGCAGGTGCTTCAAGGAAGCAACTCATCATGGCTAAATTAGGACCTTCTTTTTGCCCATATATTCCACTACGGACCGTTTGTCACTTCCCCTAGAAGGTTACACTGCTGCCTGTGCACAGCTGAAGGGACCTTACCTTTTCCAGAGTTGTGGATACTGATTTTCCTGTAGAAATAAGGAAAACTGCCTGATTTAAGCAGCTGAATAATTTGCATCTAGGGATGGCAAAATCATGATCCTACACTGCCGGAACTAGGTTTTTCTGAAGTGCCATTTCCTTTCATACACACCCACTTTGCGCGTACGAGTATAAAGTTGATCTAACTGCCGATTGGGAGGCTCTTCTGAAACCCTCAATGTTTCTGGTTCCACGGCCAGAGATTAGCACTGTCTCTTCTGTTGTATGAAGTGGCTTTTAAAACACTTTAGGCATGTGGGAAATTAAGCTTGTATTCCAAGGGTAAACAAGATTGTAGATACAAAGACCATTTTGAACTGTATCAGGGTCTTTGTGCTTTGCATGACAAACCGAAGAATGTGAAATGCTTGCTGACATAGCACAGACTTTGTTATTTGGTTTTCCATGTCGAATGGCAAGAGAGTCAACATAGTCTCACAACTGACCTACACCAGTAACCTCTGAGTTTGGGATTTGGAGATTGAATAGATAAAACTAATAGCAGACAGCTGTCAGACTCCAAAAGAAGAATCCCAGTTTGGGGCTGTTTGACGAGCGTGGAAGCTCATTGTGGCTGTAAAGCAAATGTCAAGACCGATGATTTTTTCAAATATTGCGTGTATTACTAAGTATCTCATTACCAGAAAACCTAAAGATTCTCCCTTTGGTCTTTGTTTGCCCTGCTTAGTTTGTCGGGGGTTTGGAGTTGTCGGTAATTGTACATTTCATTAGAATTTATCATTAGGTTTTTTTGCTTCTGTTCTGCAGCTATGTGTTCTTTTGTGATTATAATAATATTCTATTAGTATTAGCTTACATGTTAATAGGAATATTAATAGCCAGGATCTAAGCTTTCTGTTTAGTGGCGGAATGTTTCCTGTAATTGTATTGTTTTGAAAACGATATAAAAATTCTGAGTCCAAATATAAGATGCACGTGTCTTCCTGTGTGCTCTTCTGAGCTTTGCTGGAGTTTTTTTGTTTCTTTTTCTTTACCCTGTTGATTATGTTTATTGAATATTCAGTCATTTTTTCCCAGTCTTGTCCCCTCCAGTGAAGAGCTTTCTAACATGGTAGTGCAGATGGGGTGAGGGGACACCCTCTATGTCATCAGCGAGAACCCTCCAAGGAATTCAGGATATCCAGATGCTTTGATCCATTGCCTATACAGGGAAATGAGACTCCTAATTTGGATGGCTAACTAAAATGTTTAAAGCTAGATGGTGCTAATAGCCCTCTATGTCCAATACACGTCCACATCTGCAGCATAGCAGGAAAAGCTGTAAGGTATCCACAACTTTGAGCTCATATTTAAAATACTATGTATTTCATAAGCAGTCATCTCCTTCAACTGTCCCGAATGGCACCTCCTGTGTTAAGAAGGTAATGAAGTAAGAGGGATGCTTTTGGGCTGACTGATGTCAAAAGAAATGAAAGTGTCCCTGACCTAGCGCTCATGGAGGCAGAAGTTACGTTCCCATAAAATGAAGATTCACTCCCTGTTTCCATGCACTTCCGAAAGAGGCGCGCTCTATTCCCTCCTCTCACGGACCTTATCTGCCAACTATAACTGGGTGTTCGTAAAGAAGGGAATGTCACGTTTCCTGCGTATGTCTAAACAGACAGAAGTGCAGAAACAAGGGCTATGGACCATGTAGAATGAACATCTGTCCCCACTGGAAGGGCTTTCCAGCTGTGGAGAGCAGCTGTGCTGCATTTTGCAGTAAGGCTGCTGAGGGAGTGGAGTAGCTGTGAGTCTTACTCTGCTCTTCTCCATTCCTCAGCTTCCTCATGGTATAGGGATTTTCCAGCAGTACGATAAGGTGACTTTGTGACCTTTTTGTGGCAGCTAACGGGATTCACAGTGAAGTTGAGACTCCACAGAACAAGTAGTCGCTTGGCTCCTGATCTTTCCGAGTTGAGCCCCGACGTCCCGAGGCTTAAACGGCCCAGTGTTAACACAGCTCCGTGGGGCTTAAAAACGCTCTGCTATTACATAAACAGGCATTAAGACCTTCACATGATAGTCTTGTGTTGCTTAAGTATATACAGTTAAATGTACATTTGGCCAGGACAAATAATGGCACACTCTACGGTGCAAACTCTTGGAGCTACATTGTGCTGTTACAGCAGTATTACAAGAACGTGTGTAATTTGTTTTTATTAGTAAAAGTTTTTTATATTCTCTACTAAAAATAAAACATCTAATTTTATTAACACTGATTGCTGCAATTTGAGACTAATTAATTTGACGTAAGTGGCATTGGAACAGTGCGAAACCTGTGTGCAGAGTTAGGACAGGGAGCCTGAGTAACTACCACACTGCTAGAGGCTATGTTTATGTGTGTCCAGGTATATATGGTCAATAAGTAGCCAGAGGATCAGCGCTAAATGTTGGAAGTGTGATTAGTGCTTGAGCAAAGTCCAAGGGCTGAGGTCAGCTTTTTTTAACTATATGATATTTTCTTTGTTGTTTCTTAACTGGCAAAGGCTCGGCTCAGCAAGTACTGTGGAGTTACCATGTGCTCTCATCCGCCCCAAGTAATATTTTTATCTTTCTAATCTAATTTTAACTTTAAAGTTTATCTTCTCTGATTATGTTGTTAGTTTAAGTTAATTTTCATATATATCAACTAATTCATTCGTTTTGGTTTGGGGGAAATGAGCAAACCACCTTGAGTGTTCAAAAAGGTTTTATTCCCTCTTTCATGTTCATTGTCAAGATTGATTTATTCTTGTTATGAAACTTGCAGCTAGAAATACTCTTCATGACATGACTTAATGCCTTAAACATCTCTTTGAAACTATTGATGTTATTTGATACTATCTGATGTGCACATGCATAGATTTATGTTTCATTTGCATTTTTATGCAAAGATTTAATTTTTATTTTCAGAGATGACTGAAACATAATGTTGCATTTGCAAAACTGGAACTGTTTCGAATGCAGAAGGGATGAACAGAATATTATCAGGAAATAGCTAGACATGTATTTGTAGACAGCTGTATATCTCTATGGAAAAAAAGGAGAGGGAAAAGAAGAAGGAGACGTCACCGACATGAACCTGTGGGAAAAAAATAAGAGTAACCTGTGCCAACTGAAGTTCACAGAGGTTATGTTCATCCAGGAAAGCCTTATATTGCACTTAATCCTTATTTTGGGACTGTGTGTATTCTCTGTCTACTCCCAGATAGAGAATTTATCCATCTGTGCTTTGAGAGCATTTCTGAACCAAAGGACTCAGGAGATGGATCAGGTGGTGGCAAGAATCTGCGTTTTTACGTATCTAATGTCTTAAATGTGCATGCAAAAGAAAGACAGAAACTTTCTGAAATCGGAAGATTGTGATTTTGAACGGAAGTCAGGGTATGAGTTCTGTGCTCTAATTTCTCTTGAAATTCTTTGTTGGCTTCTAACGATAACCACCAAGTCATTTTTTTTATTAATATAGATTAAAACCAAATATGCCATATGGCAACATGAAGTTGCTGGTCGTTCCTTTTGGTCAAAGCATGCTGGTGGTTTGGCCGCCAACACCAACATCCAGAGGGTGGAATCAGAGGTGTCTTCCACGCTGTGGCTTAGAGTTTGGGTCCCTTTCTGCAATAGCTTCCGACTGATTCTCGATTTTAGCGACATTCTGCTTCTCTCTCTCACCATGTTTTTATGGGCTGAACTTACATTAGCTGGAATAAGCTAAACATGTGACTGGTAAAATAATCATTCTTTCCTGTGAGTCATACAATAAGTTTTCCCCTCCCTCCACCACCACAATTCCAGTCATACTTGACCCAGTTATTTTATCTGTCCTACATCATCCCCTCTGTGCTACCGAGTTGTTTTCTCATGCAGCCATTCTTCTCTTTCCAAGCAATGCGTCGTGCTTTCCGCGGTGGGCTTTCATTGTGTCTACCTGTGTCCTTAACGACTTACTGAAACCCACCTTCGCCAGGAAACATGTTTGAATCTTCAAGTCACTCCCCACGTTAGATACATTCTCCTCTTATTTAATGACATCAGTCTCTGATTTCACTTTTAGATTTTTTCACACCGTTGGAATGAGGGAGCTTGCAATACATGGCGATGCGGTTAAGTTTATTATGGCAATGTATATGTTATCGAATCATTTAGGAACAAGGGATTATTTTAGAAAGAGAAAAATGAGAGCCAAGGGTAACTTACAACTTGGCTAAGCAAGGCTGGGTGAGATCATGGGAGGGGAACAAAATTTTCTTTGGACATTTTCAGGAATAGTAGTGAATTGTAGCTATAACTTAAGTAGAATGGATTCAAGGGAGACAAGGAAAACATAGAGTGATTATAAGCAAGACCTCTCTGGCACTTGCTGACTTGTAAACTAGTCTCTGGGAAGTCTGTCCTTTGTGTCTTTAAAAATCTATATGAACCAAAGCACAATCACGCATTAGAGGGAAAGTGGTGAGAATAACTAAAGAGGGGTTTTCCAGATGAATCTTTGTGTGTTTCATTATTAATACTGAAGGCAAGGACTTTCCTCCTAGTTTGTTAGGTGTGCTTGTTAGGATGCAAAATATGAATGCTTGCATTAATCTAACTAGTAATCTGGGTTTTTTTTCTTTTGGGGAGGGGGGATACGTCCAGTGATTTTGATCCTTTCATCCTATCATCCCTTGTGGAGCTCACTTCATTAGAGTCTCTAAACAAAGATATCCAATGACCGCTCCTTAATTCCAGAGGAATTCACTGAAATAGAACTGTCTTTATCAGTACTAGTTTATGCTGAGTCTCTGATAGCAAAGTGAGACACCATTTCACAGCTCAGCCTTAACAAGATGGCCGCATTCTGCCAACGTTGAAATAGGACAGAGAGATGAGAGGCTGGTTTAAAATTATTTTCATTTCATTATTACACCGGGATAAAACAGAAAATAAGGGTTTGGGGTTTGTTCTTGGTTTTCCCTTACAGAGTAGTGATGCAGTGATTAACATTCTAATGTAAAAAGTCAAGTTGAGGTCTCTGCTGTCCCTGACTGGAGCAGGGATCTCAGTGTTGGCCTCCCCTGTTTGGGTTGTTTCTTTAAGAATATTTCTCTCTGTCTCTCCTGCGAAATTATTTGCTGGAAATAATATCAACACAAGATACTGAAAGGTGTTAATTGGACTCTTGGCTATTGTGGAGCTATCGGGTCGCGGAAGTGGGATGGAAAGAATGAAGGTTGAAATCCTTGAACTCCCACATCCCCCCCCAGATGATTTAACTATGAAAATGAACAAAGGGTCCAAGGGAATCTTCTCAGTGTTGTGAAGAGTTACTTTTTTAATAAACCAACAGGATATGTAATGATATTTAATCAAAACATTCCAAACCACCTCTAAAACATTGCTGTAGCAGTAGTAGGACTGGCAGTCTGAGAGTTTTATCTAAAGGTTGCCAAAGGAGAGGTGGGGAGAGAGTGCCTTAAAATCTCTTTTTAACAAAATAAATTTCTGACTGGATTCCCATTACTGCTTTTAAGCTGCTTTTGTGTCACCCCTGTGGTGTAAAGGGGGTGGTGTAAAGGTGTTGTGTTTGCTTAGAAGGTAGGCCTACTAAGTTCTCAGGATCACAAAAGAAGAGTGAGTGGTACTGAACAAGTTGGACCTACGTATGTATTGCATATGAAAAATGGCATTAACAGAAGGAGTTCCCCAAGTAACAGGCATCATCGTGGCAGAGCAGCGATCCCCCTCCGCAGCAGATCTGTCTCCTGCAGTCAAATAGGAGTCATAAAAAGAAAAAAAAAAAAGGAAAAAAAAAAAGGAAAAAAAAATCCCGTCATGAAAGGATATATCAAAATGTGTATTTACAGACAATTTCAGTTCTGATATTTGCCTTCCAATTTGTCCCACACCAATTTTTTCCTTCTCTGGGCCCACTTGAGGCTTCTTGTACCAGTTCTGTTGCTTTTGTGCAGCAGGTCCCAGCCTTCGACTTCAGAGTTTCCACCTAAATTTGTTTTCCCTTTCCTTTTCTTTTTTTTCCACTTGCTCTCTGCATACAGTCTCAGGTTCCCTTCTAGACTTATTGCCCCTGTTCCTCAGGGCCCTCCAGAACCAAATAAAAAATTTATATTGCAAGACAAGGTTTCTCAGGGAAGATCTATATAACTTAATAGTAAAATCATGTATATTTTCTAACGATACTCAGAAATTGTTGTGCTATTTTTAAGTGCGACCCAAGTCTATCCTTAGGTTGGCATGCAGCTTGGAAAGCTTTGGGCCAAACAGCTCAATTTTGGCAAAATGATAAATAATTGAAATCATTCCCCCTGCTAATTATTTCATTACTGTAACAGAGCCATCTCCGAAGCCGAGGGTGTAGCCTCAGAGAGAACAAAGATGCGGCACAAAACCCAGCAGGGCTGGGGCTGGGGAAGGAATTACTGGGCAAGGAACAGTTTTGCAAGTTTTTGCTCTTACAAAAATGCTAGGAAAGGTTAAAGAGTCTTGCAGAGACCCTGGGACCTCAAGACTTCTGCAGGGTAGGGAGTGGAGCGAGGAAACGAGTGCCAGCATCAGTAATACAGACCTCTCAGGGCTAACAGAACTGATCCAGCAAGAAAGTGTTGCTCAGGGAGACCTAGGGAGAAAAAAAAAAAAAGTAAAATTGTGCTTTCCTGTTACGTTTCATGGCTGGAATGATTAAAAGGTTAAATTCATCTGAGAAGGATGGCATGACATTTAAAAAGTTTATGACTTTGCCACAGTTGAGCTTTTGTTTTCTTCCACTTTATTCCCATCTTATTCCTTAAAAAAAAAAAAAAAAAAAAGGCAGCCTATCTGCTTTTAACTTGTTATCAGTCAAGAATTAGAGATAATGTAGGTGAGGTTGCATATGTTAACAGATCATTTAAAGAGCCTGCAGTTCAGTAATGATGGGGGTGGGAGGGGAATGCAGCACCATAGGAGAGGCTCCGCTGAGCTTTGAACTGCATCAGATGCTGGAGGGCAATTAAACACACAAGATTTCCCCCTTTAAACAAAGGCACAGAAGGGAGTCTCCCTGTTTTCTGTGCTCTTAATCATCAAGAGGAGAAAAGAATGTGTAAAGGAAGAAAGAAAAGATGGTGCTGTTGAAAGGAAGGATGTTTAGAGCCCAGCAGGACGCCTGCTTGAGTTGCATCTCAATAAATAATAAGCACTTGTTATGCTAATAGTCACTATTTTCAATAACGTGATTTGCATACGGATCATATGCATGTTAATTACACTGTGCACATAGCCAATAATGCACATCGTAGGTTTTGTCCTTAGCACTTTCATTTGTAAAACGATGCATCACGTTAATGAATATTGGGAAGTTTTCGAGCGCAAATCAAAAGCTCGTACAAGGAGCAGCATACCGACCTCGATAGACCCCGAAGATAACCACGGTACCGGAGACTCACGGAGGGAAGAAGCCCGGGATTGGTGTCACTTCTGGCCCTGACAACATCTGTCCTCGCACCTGATTGTAATGAAAATAAAATGAAACAAAAGGGTGCACGAATGCATGATAATAATTAACCCTGTGTTGACTAATTATTGGGTGCATGTCGCTGTGCCTTTATACCAGAGCACAAAGTTTAGTAGTTTTATACGGACTTGATGCCACCTGGGGGAGGACAGGTGAGACCTGGCTGTGGGGAGAGGTAGACTAGCGTGGGCAGAGTTACTCCCCGAAAAGTGTTCGAACCCGTGAATCAGAGCCGTGTTTGCGTTACGTCTGTGCTTTGCATCTTGTGACCGTGGTGTTTCTGACCATTAGGAAGACGGGACTTTTGGTGAGCTGGGTCTGAAGGGCACCTCCACGTATTCTTTTGTCTCTTCCCTCCTTTCCCACACATCTTTCTGGATGCCTAGTGTTTCTCATTTCGTTACGTCAAATAGAAAGTTCCCACTTGTCCTCCTGACCTACTAACTTAAATAAGACGAGTAGAAATTGGCCCGTTGGATGAGAGTGCCTATCGGTAGAAATGAGTGACGCCCTATAAAACGTAATGATGTGACAGCTGAGGTTGTGTCATGCTGAATCTGCATTGCATCCAGACCCACTTCAGTATCTTCAGATGTGCCTCTGTAAAGCATAATGCAGCACCAGTTCAGGAATCTCTGAGCCATGTTTCGTAACACCGTGTAGCTATGCCTTCTGTATTTATAGCTGTACTGATTTTTCCTGATAGGATTTTGACACCACTGAGGTCTGCTTTCAGCTTATTACTTACAATAAAATAAAAAAAAAAACCCAAGCCTGTAGTATCTCGGGAAAAGATCTAAGAGTTGTTATCTGGCATTCCAGCTAAATATTTAACGTAGTTCATAAGGTATATAATAGAAATATTTACTTGTTAGGAAACTGTAAGAATATAATTTACAAGTTATTACCAGATTAATTTTTCAGGTATCAGATAACGGTATTGGATATCAGATAATGTGGTCCCTGTAAGGCACAGATGTTTGG
The DNA here is from genome assembly GCA_027564655.1 of Leptodon cayanensis. Classification (NCBI taxonomy): domain Eukaryota; kingdom Metazoa; phylum Chordata; class Aves; order Accipitriformes; family Accipitridae; genus Leptodon; species Leptodon cayanensis. The sequence continues at coordinate 25,697,519 of JANXJC010000021.1, read as the reverse complement.
AATTAGTAGTTCAGTTTCAAAAGAAAATAACTGTTAAATGCAATAGCTCACCACATCAATATTCAGTTGTTATTGCCATCGGTGTCCCCACATCCCGCTGCAGCTCACTCTGCATGTTTTATAGTTATCATAGTATCTATAGCACTTAAAAGGATTTGCTTTTCCAGAGAAAAATTAACGGGTTTGATAATTTTGAAGAGGTGCTGCTCACTCCAGTTCGCGCAGCATAGGCGGAACTATCCTGCAGCTTGTGGGCTCGCTCCGTTACGTGCAGTCCTTACGCCGCGCTCTCGCCGCCGCAGCTGAGCGCTCGGGTAGGAGCTGAAGGAAGCAGTGTTACACCAGCCCGGTTATGCACCCATTAAACTTTGCTGTCCCTTCTGCAGACCCTCTGCTTCCCAAGCCCCACGCTCTTCCGCACGGTAATTGCAGCAATCCACCGTGTTTACGTTAAACTTCATCCCTGGTGTGGAAACCGTGAGCTGAATTTGCCCCGTCGTGTACTAGTTGCAGTCTCTGCTTCGAGTAGCTCGCTGTGGGGAGGAAGCCTTGTGTTCCTCACCGGTAGGCTCATGGTCACTACCGTTGGTTGTTCTGAGGTAGCTTCTGCCGAGCATCTGTGAAAGGACAGATTTAGGTAGCGTTGAGCTAGCCGAGCCGTTGTTGAGGAGCGTGGGCAACCATGGCAAAGGCGATTGGTACGCTGCAGAGTCTGAACGACGTGTCGACTGCCGTCTTGTCCTTCTGGTGGAATAAAAGCAGAACATTTCACCCTTAGAGGCTTTCTGGGTTTGCAAGGAGAAGGGTGTTTTCTCTCTAGGTGAATAATTTTTGAGCAGTGGAAAATAAGGTTTCGGTTTACTGACGTTGCAGATAAGGCGTTGACCTTTTGGTAAGAGCAAGTCTAGCAGCTGAAATTTCCCCCTGTCAAGCTTCCATAAAGCTGATATGTTAGCTACCTGAAATGCATGCTGCAGTACTCTAAGCTGGAGGACCATTAGTCTTTTCAGGTGATCTACAGATACAATTTTATTAGGGCTAGCGAAGGTCAGAAGTTCACGTGGGCAAGTTGCGATTGCCACAAGCGTTCGTGAGATAAGGAGTTTCATGGAGGGCATACTTCTCGTCAGCTGCAATTTTCAAGTACTAGTTTAAATTTAGTGTTTCATCTGACAAGCTTGGGGTTTTCTTACTGCTTAATTAAGAATTTCTACCTCCAAATGAGCAAAAAATACTGAGTCTGTAAGAGTTGCAGGCATTATTCACAAAAAACATAAAATGTAGAGCCAGGAAAGACTTTTGTTTAAAAGTACACGCTAGCTGTCTTGTAGCTAAGTGGTTTGATTCCATTACTTCTTGTGTTAGGAAGATTATAAATTTAAAGAAAACTTAGTGGTTTTCTTAACCAGGCATAGGTAAGAGTGGCAGGGAGGAGAAATGTCTGAAATTCTATATTGCATTAATAGTCTACTGTGAATTTGGACATGGCAAATTAGTCTATTTGACAGACAGTACCAGTAAGAATAAGAAAAAAGCAATTCACGTGGGGAAAGCGTGCTCAAAAGAGTGGAAAGCTTTTGCAGGGTAATCTGAGGGAGGCACATCTTTTGGCTAGGATGCTATCTTTGGAACATCCTTGTGTTGTAAGGGTGAAGTAGATCCCTTTGTTTTATTAGAAAAATGCAGAGGGACTCTCAAAATAAAGGAAAATTAATTTTTGTTGAAGTTGAGAGTTTGCATCTTTGCTCACTACTCAGTTGAAGCGTTTATGTGGTTTGAATGTTTATAGACTCAGTAATACAGAGGATTTGCAGGCATTAAAGATCAAGCTATTATGATGCTAGCTTGATTTAATAGTTCTACGTTAATTAGGATAAATGAGTTTAGTTTTCTAGTGGGATGTGTTAGCTTTTTAACAGCCACAGCAACAATAAACAACTGTAAATGGAGAGATATATCTAATCAGGGGGAGGCCGAAGCAATTAAGATGGGCAAACTCTATTGATCATAACTGAACCGGATTTGACGAAGATACATGTAGTTGACAGCAGTGCTTTTACAGTGGGTGCCATGAGGATGATTAATGACTGCAATGAGATGATTAATGACGGCTATTGATTAAGCAGTAATGATTTTAGTATTTTGTTGGGGGTGCGTGGGAGGGCAAATCAAGTTCTATAGGACTTCTCAAAGCCATACTACAACTACTGGTAGAGCTGCTTATTCAACCAGAAGTATCTATGAGTGTAGTTCTGTAGATATTACGCTTGGCATATACTTCTTGGGCCTGAATGTGTCCTGACATAGTCCCCTGGTCCTGCTGGCTGAAACAGAATCTGTAATTCAAATTTTATCTCTTCCTGAGCTGTTCTCTACCTCATTGGCCGTAAAGAAGTTTGCTCCTAGACTCTAGATTTGTATAGCTTCTTTCATATCTGATGTTTCTGTTCTCTACTATCTTGCTTGTTGACAAAGACGTGTTAGAAAGCTCCGAAAACAAACTGTAAATCATACATGGACATCTGTCTCGTATTCATCCCAAAGCATTTTTTCAGGGTCCTGAGAAGAAAGCATTCATACCAGCTACACTATTTTTATAACATCGTATGTTAGGGATCAAGCTGTGATCAAAATCTTTATGGTTGCAGAAGACAAGAAAGTCTTATAACAATGTAGAAGTAAACTGTTACTCTATTCAGCAGTTTAGATGGGAAGAATTAAATTTTTGTCCTTGGTCAGTGGCATGTGTGTTAAAATCTGTGATTGGCAGTGTTATGCTCCTTGGAAGGAGGACTGGTTTTTATGGTTTGGAGAAGGACACAAAGAAAACTGCATTTAAAACAACAGGAATGGTATTTCATTCCTATGTTTCACTACATTAACTGTTTGGATTTTAAGATCAGATTTTTTCCCATTTTGTATAGACTGGTCTTAACCAACAAGCTATTTGCCCTGTTACATATATTTTTGTTTGATTATTTGCTGTATCTGGAAAAAATTAGGTAGCATAGAAAACATAGATATGAAAACATATACGTGTGTATGTAGTAAATACATTGACAGCATTTCTCACTGAAGGAGTTTGAGATTTGGTAATGTGTTTAAGTTTAGGAACAAACGTTTGGATCATCCGAGTATAACCCCTGGATTTAGCGTTCATTTGGAATTCCTCTCAGATAATAGCGTGGAGTCTGCATTGCTGCTCAGCATCCGCCGTTTTTATTGGATTATCTCCAGTTGCCTGCCTTTTTCTTTCTCCGCTGCCACTAGAAAGTAGCCGTTTGTGTTTATTCGCTCTGATGTGCTTATTCATTTGAAGTGGGTGTAGTGAAAAGTATGCCTCACACTTGTGTCAACACAAGTGCTCCATGTAGGCTACTGGCATTTTTTAAACAATCTTTGAAGCAAATATAAAATGTTATAAAACCATTTTTTATCATATATTACACATACATAAATAGTCTGCTCTTCTCCATCAGGCACGCACGTCACCTTGTCAGAGGAAGCTGTGGTTTTCTTTAACTGCCGCTCAATGAAAAGAAATTCCTAGGAGTTAGATGCTAAGTCTGTCTCATGCTATTTTCCTGACGTATTATCAATGCAATAATCATGAATCTTATTCCAAATCATTAATCTTCTCCCATATTTGGCTTTTCTGCATATGCACGGTCTTTTCAGGGCCGAAATCCCTACTCTTCAAGTCAGGTGAAATTTTGCCGTTGACAAGTGGCATGGGACTCGCCTGGGGACTAGAAAAATCTCACCATCTTTCCCTAAATCTGGGAGTGGTCAGTTCCTGTGCATTGCATTCTTACCCATGCAGGAGCGCACACTGATGATTCCTTTTTACTTTCTTCCGTACGATACTACCTATATGAGTAATTTTAACAGAATCCTCAAGTTTTCTACGCTTCATGCGTTCGCTTCTAAAAATCAGGAAATCCAGACAGCACCACCATGATATAATTGTCTGCTCTCAGGGAAGTCTCTAAGGCAAGAGACGACTCTTACCCTTGAGGTTTAAGAACGTGAAGAGGAGTATTTCATAGCACATATCCCTCATCAGTCTGCAAACTTAGTGCCTCTTTCGTTCAGCAGATTGAGGGGAATTAAAAAACGGATTTTCATTTTTCCAGACCCGCTTCTGCTGGCTCCCAAGCCCTTTGGAACCACAATGAAAAGCCACGACTTCACAGGGTTGTAGCACTTAGGGTCTATTTGCTACCATTTCTCTTAATTGTGGGTTTATGTTGCTTCCAATGTTCCTCTGGATTTAATTAGAAATATCTTCCCAGGATTGGCAATTACATATGAATACAAGAAGTTGGATTTTTTTTTTCATTTACTTTAACACAAAACATAGTTTGTTTAGGTTGATACACAGAATTTTAGCCCTATAGTGTCATCCGTAATAGTTGTAATGGTGCAGCAGTGTTGCCGTGTTTCTGCTTTTATTTTCTCATGCATATATTTAATCAATAAAAGTACTTTAAAAATGTATATTTTTGTTTAATGTGCTCAAGTTAAAAGGATAGAAGTGTGTTCAAAAGCATGTTTGAGTCTGCTCAGAGTATGTTTTGGCTTTACAAATTTATTTTTTCCTCAATTAAATAAACTTTGTGTTCTTTAGGAGGAAAGAAAGAAAAAGAAGGCTTAAAAAAATACTGTTGAGATTATTTTAAGACATCAGTTTACCCAGTTGTAGCGGAGTCTCTTCCCGGGTGAAATGTGGCAGACACTTCGTACCACACATTATAAAACAGCTTACGCAGACTGGGAAGCGCGGTGTCTTTACAGTCTATGCCGCTTGCGTTCCTTTTATAATCATTGCAGTCATCAAATGCAGATGTTTTATAAGCTCCTAACTGATGTATCTCAGCTAATGAGAAAAAAATACAAAGAAAATTAACGTATTGCCATAAACCCCCAATTTTCAGGCATTTTGGTGTTCTCTAAGGGAGAGTTTGAAATGCAGGAAGATTTGTGCTGCTTGAACCTAGAATGCAAACCTCTAATTATGGTTTGGGGCCTTTTCAAATGAGAATCAAACCACACATTTCTTCGATAAGTCTTTTTTTGTTGCCTACAGTTTTAGCTGAGTTCAGACCACGAACACAATTCTTACTAAGGTTAATGGCAATAGCACACAAGCGCGGGGAGAAAGAACAAGCGAGTGGAGGTGCAATGATTTTATTACACCAAGTATTAGGACACTTTGCAGCCTTTTCTAAGCAGCTGTTCTTTAGGTAAATTAATACCTGGGGTCTCTTTACTTCTCCCCAACTTAAACTACCATAAAAGAACTTAATGTAAAGCTGTTTGTAGCTTATCTCACCCCATTGCTATGCGAAACTTCTAACACAAACGCTTTTATAAACTGCAGCCATAACACACTAATCTTCTGAACTTCCTGACCCATAAAACTATGATTATTGTTACATGTAAAATTCATCTGGAAATATCCCTCTGTATTTAGTGTTATGGGTATTATGTTGCAAAATCCCCCCTCCTTTGCAGTGTAAGGGCTGCCAGGAAAGCAAAGGACAATGGGGCTGTAGATGGGTGTACAGAGAGTAATGCTGTACCTCAATCTTGTGATTTTGGTTTTATCTGGAGCTGGCGATTCAACAGATGGGATGCTCAGATTCTTTTTTTTCCCCTAGGTTACGATTTCAGATTTGATTATTCTTGGAATTAGACTATTTCTGGCTGCTCTTATTTACCATTAGCTGCAAGTCAGTTGCTGATTTCCTATACAGCTCCGTGAGCAGATAATTAAGAAACACCGTGTTTGTGGGAGCTGTTTTGATGAAGACAGGAAGGATGTTAGTGATTAGAGGAAGCTTTGCTGTTCCAGTTGTAATTCTTTTAAGTATCTGTAATATCTGAGAGTTATCTCTAGTAACTGTTGTGTGATTAAAGTAATGAATGAGGAGCAGTTTACGGGATTTGTTAATAAAGGATACCAGTTAAACTCAGCAGAGGCAAGAAGGGATTAATAATAGTCCATGAGTATCTTCACCCTCACCTTCGTTACGGATAACACGTACTTTTGTTTTTAAAAAGCTGTGTGATTCTTGTGCAATCTTCAGCAAAGGTAATGACATCTGCAGCTTTGCATTTAGGCACATGCACATCGCGAAGGGGGTGGGTTGACTGCACTCCAGGGTGCAGGCATGCCAAAAAGCAGAAGAGTCCTGTTTCTGTCTTTTATTCACCACCAGACTAACTTAATATAGATAATCATCCAGTTGAAAAAAAAAAAAATTCAATGAACAGCCTTTTTTCGTTTTAAAACACAAACATTTGTGTTAAATGATGCTTTTCCCAAGCCGCTTTTATTAGTAGTATTGTTCTAAATTGCAAGTTGTCACATCCACCAGCCTCTAAATTACCAGTCCTCTGTGTTGCTATAGTAACACCGTGGCCGCTAAAATATAGACTCCGGCATAGAAAGGCAAGCTCAGACTGCGACTCATTTATTTGAAGGTTTTGGCAGCAGAATAGCTCCACAAAGTCTTTCTTTTATAACCTTTGAATACTTGCATTTTAACTCTTTCAACCAAAAATACGGTGTTGTGTGAAAAGATGTGTTCTATTTAAGATAGGGTACCCCAGCTGAACAGAGTTAATAAATACATGGGTATAGTTGACTTTGGACTACTCTTTCCTTCTCTTCTCTTTGGTTTTGGGCCGAATGATTGATGGTTTTCTTGAGGTGAGGCGAAGGCGACAGGGCGGTATTGTCTTCTTCGCTTCCTCCATCTGAAAGGCTGCCCGTCTCCTTTTCGTGATGGGATCCCTCATCCGTAACCTGGACAACCGGGGAAATCTACCCTGGTTGGATTAGATGTGTAGTTCCTTGCTTAGTGAATAAATCTCTCTGTAATAATGGGAGTGGACTTGCGTATTCCCACTTGGCTGGAAGTCAGTGTGTTGGTCAATGCTGGGAACTGTGTCAACTACAGCAAGAGTCAGTGTTTTGTGTGTGTCCCCATTTAAATAACAAAATGAGATAAACACTACAGGCTCTATCTTGAATTTAATCCCTTCTCCTTGCGCGTATTACTGTAATATGCTTGTGATTTCATGAGCTCAGACTTCTTTTCCCGATTCGTTTTCTCCATTTTGCAGTCCAATTCCCTGACTTTCAGCTGTTTGTCAAGTTTATCTTATCTCCTCACCGTGGCTTTACATCCGATAGATGTCTGTCTTCAGCCTCAGAACACCTTCCCAGACCTCCCCCCTGACCTCGGTTTCCCCATTCCAACTCCTTGTCCCCAGACTCTTCCCACATCTGCTTGTAGCTTTTCTCTCACCGGCTCCGTTCTGCTCGCAGTGACCTTGAACCAGTCTCTTGGTTCTTCATCCATCTCGCAATAGTCGTCTACTCCAAGCTCCGGTGCTGCCTTCCGTGCCCAGCTAGTCATGGCTATCCCACACCACCGTGCTTCCCATCATCTGTGTTGTTATTACCATTCCTGTTGTATTTCTCTGTTTTGGGGTACTTGTGTCATTTCCTGCTCTGTGCCCGTTAGCGCACAAGATACTCCATGACCGCTGAGCCCGTATGGGCGAGAAGTGACCAGCTTTCCAGTTCTCACTGTCTTACTGGTTTTCTAATGTTTACAGGTTACGTTCATGCAACAGCCAGCACAAGGGTGATTAGTGCCTCTAAGCACCGCTACCCACCGTAAATAGAGCTGGTGTAATTTCCCATAATAGAATAAAAAAATCCCACTTGTATGGCAGAATGCAGAGATCTGGGAAGAATCCTGTCAGAAAGTATTTATATTAGGCTAAAATAGGAGTTTTGAATGCTAACCACCATAAATTTTTATCAACCAAATACGTATAAATACCCATCTCTGTTCTAATGGAATTAAAGGGAAGTAATAAGCCCCTTACTTTACAACTGTAAATAAGGATTAATGTGTTTAGTCCCTATTTGGATAAATCTTACATATCTTGTCCCAGTTTCATAAGATCTTTATTGGGGATACTAGTGGATAAATTGCTATTTTCAGTACCATTTGTATTGAAAATGTTTTTCTACCCCCCCCCCCAAAAAAAAAAAAAAGAATTTTGTATTTTACCAGTATTCCAAATATTTTATGTTAAAACATTTGGGCTATATCTCCTGCTACATTCTCATAAAACTTTAGTTGCTTCAGCAGTCACGTTGTTGAATCCCTCTATAAAAGCCGAGTAGGAAATACGCTTCTAGAGATTGTAGTCTTTTAGCTGAGATGAAATCCTGTCCTTTAGTACCTCCAAGTACAGGGTTGCTGACATGAGCTTTTACTTCATACGCTGCGGTATGTGATCTGGAGGCACCCAGTCTGCCTGCTTCACTGCCATCAGGTTACAGCTTTTCACAGCTGACCTAGTCCCAGCAGAAAGTCTTGACCTCTCACTTTTTCAGCACTTCAGAGGTTAATTTTGTTGAGGGATCAGATTTCTTTCTAGGGGAAGTTTCTGATGATCACCTTCCAGCTAGGCTTTACTTTCCAGTGTCTTTCAGAGCTGCTGAATGTTGAGGGCTCTGTTGGAAAACAGCCTTGCTCCAGATTTTTTTCAAGGCTCTTCCTAGATAGTCAAGTTAGAAGCTGTTTTATTTAGAGGGGCGTTGGATGGTAGCCTAATGAAGGTATCAACCTGCAAAATAAATCTAAGCCCCTTTGCTGGAATTCTTCATGGGCAACAAGGTGGAGAAGTGCTTTGGCCTGGGAATATTGCAAGGTAAGAGATTTTCTGCGCTTTCGAAAGCATGGAAGTATGTTGTGTTATGCCTTTGTGTAAGTAGGTTTAGCTTTGTAAGTGCTGGCAGCAACGGAAACACCTTAGATGATGGAGTAAATCTGAGATTTCTCCCTGCACTATTTGATTTGAATCGCTGTATGCTACATGAAATCAATATATTTTTAGTAGGTTACACATATTCGACTAACATAATAGGAAATTCCCCACGTGAGAACTGACAGCTATTACTGTATTTGTTTTTTCTGGCGGAACTTCAGGATTCTGTGAGGTTTATCGATAATTACTAGCGTCTCATAGGTTGCAATCGAACCGGCTATCTTTCCACTAGTGTTACGGGCTTTTTGCTTCAGAAAACTAAGGGGCTTTGTTATATTTTAGCACTCTAAGTTTGCTTTCTGTGCAAAGGAGGAACCTCTCTGGGAATGAGCTCACTGTGAAGGGAAACAAAGGCATGCGTGAGGCTGTTTCAGGCCAAATCACAGCCCAGAGTGCACTTGTTTTTTAGGACGTAGTATGCAGGTCTTATTCTCACTCCTGTGCAAATTTCGGTCAGCTTCCTGATTTGTCTGAGTAAAGTTAGAAGATCTTTTTCCTTCTACAGTTTCTTTCAAATAAGCCTAATTTTCAAGGCTGGCATAAACCAGGAGTTACAGGTACTACTTAGGATATTGCAGTTCTGCTAGGAAAAAAACAGCTTTCAGAAGTGGTGGTAGCCGACATCTTCTGCACATCCCCGTATCACAAAGAATCAAGTATTTCACATGATTATGTTTCTGTCTGTTCTATAAATCACTGGCATGATAACGGTGGGTGTTTTTCAGTGGTTTGGCTTCCTGAGGGACAGTGCTGTGCCCTGCAGTCAAATTAACACCTTTTATTGCCAAGTTCAGCTTTATTTTAAGACATATGTCAGCAGGCTGTAATGCGTTCAGAAAGACAAGTTTTGTGGGTTTCTCCTTTTTTTTTCTGCTGGGAGAAGAGTGTGCAAGCGTATGCGTTATCTTTGTCTCCATGTCCTTAGCTGCAGCTGGTACTGCTGTGTGAGAGAGGAGCGGCTGTCATGTGTGAGATCCGTGTTTTGCTGCGCACAGGTTTTTGCCTTGATCGGTTTATGTAGGAGCTTTACGGTGTATTCTGAGTGAGGAAGAACTTCAACAGTGACTGGGAATTGCTTTAAGTCTTCATGCGTATATATCGCTTCTTCGTTTTGTGCCTGCATCTTTCTTGCTTGGGGTTACAGCCCGCAGACCTTAAAAGTTTTGCATTGGTGTCACTAGTGGAGTTCTGGTGTCAGGAGGGATTAAAACCAGAGTGGGAAGCAAAGGAGCCGTATTCTGCCTGCCAGCTGCTGGAGGTTTTGGCTCTGTGGCTGTGTTTAGTAGCCACCTTTCCCTGGGCGAGGCTGCCCAGTGGTCCCAGTTTGACCATTTGTGCTGGGGGAGCGGGTGGGCAAGTGGTCCTGGCCGTGGGGCAAGCGGCCGCAGGGGCGGGTGGGTCCAGCCCCGCGAGTCCTTCAAAAGCGCACCCAACAGCAGGGAATTTCAATGCATCTTGCCTAGTTTTGTTTGCGTACTACCTTTCGTTCCTTTCCCTCCACGTTTTAGTTACGACAGCCCTGTAAGAATTTGGCTCGTGTTCTTTTTCTTCTTGGTGTTTACGCCCGTTCTTATTGTGTTTTGGAGCCTTTGGTGAAGCAGGCTGCCAGGTACCAGTAAGTGCTGGTGAGCCGCTGAGCTCTCACCAGTTCAGTCCAGTGCCGGAGGAGCGCGCAGGTAGGAGATGGGTGTCAGAAACCATGTCAGTGTTTTCAGCGAGCGCCGCCCCTTCTTGAAGTCGTAACTTTAAATAGTGCCTTTGTACGAGGAGGTGACGTGATCCCGAAGGGCTCCGCTTTTGGGGGAGAAGAAAGTATAAACCGGGAAGTAAGGCAGGGGAAAGAAACAGGCGCGATCTGGTGGTTTGGTTGTCATAACTCTCCATCCCCTGGGCAGGGCACCTTCTCCGTCTGCCTGGAGGAGGGAGGTGTTTGGGCTGGGGCCCGGCCAAGAGGGAGGAGAAGGCATATGGCGGTGGTGATCCACACCTCCATCCTTGCCGGGGAACTCCTCCCCGGTCCCTCACTCCAGGGCCGGCGCAGGGAGCCGGGGCAGTCTGTTGCGGCATCCCCAGCGGCTTTGGCTCGGCCTCTGGGGATTTGTTCACTCCCATCGGTGTCGCATGCAGGCTGCACGGTTTACAGGGATTTGTTTTCTGGAGGGCACCTTGTACGTAAACAAGGATTTCTGACTTGCGCTAGAAGACTTTTCTCAGCCCTTCTTACTGGCTTGGAAACAAAAGCATTACAAACGAAGCATCTTTTTATACATAATAACAACTAAGATTTAACGCTGGCCTTGCAGTGGTGCGAAGACACTGATTTTCTTTCCAGCTTTCACTGGTGCAAATCAGTTGGAGTCAATGGAGTCACACCAAAGCCATCAGGGATGAGTATCAATCCCATGGCCTTCAAAGCAGGGAGGCGAGGGTGCCACTGGCCGCGGGGGTCCTCTGTGCACCCCGTGTAGGGCAGGTCTATAAACTGCTTTCTAAACGCAATAAGTCTTCAGACAGAACAGTAAATGGGGAACACCAAAAATAGGGTTTCTAGGTCATTGACTCCAGGAAAAAGGGCTTGGTAGCTGGTTGGAGCGCTCTGCGCTAAATTTTTCAGACCTAGCTGGGAGTTTGTATTCTTCCAGCACTGAGGTCAAAGGCGATGCCTTCCTCTGGTTTCTCGCCGCCCCCCGAGGCTGTGCAATGCCAGAGGAACCATTGTTGTGAACAATGGCCAAAAAAACGAGTTCCACCAGTCAACCGTTTTGCAACTGAATACAGTTGTGCTGGCTGCTGCATTTAGTGAGTCTAGACAGTGAAGGACTGAAGGGTCTCTGAGCGAAATGTGTGCAGGTGAAGAAGGTGCCACTGGAATTTCTGCTTTAGAGCAGGAGACGATGAGTTTCGTAGAAAGTCCGATGGCGTTCATGAAGCTTTGGAGTGTTTCAAACGGTAAACTGCCTGAGATGAGCTGGGTTTAGCAGCTCCTCTGTGTGTGCGTGCTCAGCTGTGTTCACTTCGAGTTTGACAATGGCTTGGTCAAATTCCTGGTCAGATTTTAAGGGACAAAATAAAATCCAGTGTTATTTTTATAAGGTTATTAGCACTGATATAAAAAGATTAAATGAGAAGAGCATGTGCAGTTTCCTAGCTTCTACAAATCTTTCCTTACCCACCGTTTTTCAACACTAGTCGATACTTTTCTTCTGTGAGCTATTCTCTTTTACAAATAGGTATTTTAAATGTAAATCCTGAAACCTTATCTTGGATGAATTCTAAACAGAGTTTGACAGAGAGCTGCATTTCAGCTTGTTGGCAGTAAACCGAATAGTCACTGAACATGAAAACGGTCTGAATAGCTCACAGCACACTTACAGCAGTTTAACTCTGCACCAAAAAATGTCATTAAAAGGATTAGATTCTGCTCCAGAAAGAACAGCTGGAAATGGTCTGTATTCATTTTGCCTGGTTTACTTTTCACTTTTTCATGGTCTGCCTTTACAAAGCATTTCAAGGTAACAGTCCTGTCCCTGGGCTCCACCTTTTGGTTAGAAACAAAGTGGTTTATTTTAAAAATACCTGTAATGAGATGTAATAAGAAGAGAGTAGCTGAAGACATGGAGAAGGGGGGGTGATTAATAACCACGTAAAACACATCCATTAAAATCACTTCTCTTGAAGTAGATTTCCATCCATTCTTTTGTGGACAGTTATTTGTCACCTTTTGTAACAATTTGAAAGGAAAACCATGCAAGGGTCTGTATAAGGTTTTTGGATTTCTGACACAGTGATGTCAGTGTTGTAGGAAATCCCAGAAGAAAACAGTGGAAATCACAGTATTTCGTATCTCACTTTATAGCACATTTACACTTTTCTGGCCTTTTTTATTTTTCTATTGAATTCTTTGAAGATGCTGTGAAGTTTCAATCGTTTTACACCTTGACCTTTTTTTGTTGTTGGGTTTTATTTGTTCTCCTATCAACTCATAAATAGTTAAATTTCCAGGTAGAAGAGGATAATTACCATGTTTCCACTTGAAATATTGTAGAGCCCCAAGGTCCTGCCTTGGACAAATATATTTTTCAGCAGCTCATTGTAATTTTGGTTTTGACTGAAGATCCAGCAAAGTTAAAATCCACACCCATCCGTAGCGAAGGGTGCATTTTCCGCCTTTAACAATAGCTTTATTTAGTAGTGGTTTAATGACTCCTTTGCTTTGGACTTGAAAAGGGGGAAGATTTCTACAGCAGGGGGGCTGTCCTGGGGTTTGCAGGATGGTTTCGTGTGCCGTGCTGTCCAAGATAACAAAGAAGAGCCAATTCCGTTGATGATGATTATGCAAGATGGAAAAGCGCTGATAGACTGTGGAAAAATACAAGTCTGAGCCTAACCGCTTTGCAAACCTGTTTCAAAAAGCAGCTTTGAGGAGTTGACCTGGTGCTGTACGTGGGTGATCTATAGTAGCAACGTTGTTAGTCGCATTAGGGTGAGCAGGCTGAGATGGGGAGGGAGAGGAGGGTGCTTGGTTTCATAGAGAGCAGGAGGCAGCTTTGTGGGAGTTTTGAAGTGATGGCGGTGATGGTTTTTAAGTGGGTGGTTGTATAATTTTCATATAGAATACACTTTTAACATTTTTTTGTAGTTTTCAGTAATCAAAGTAAAGTTTCAGGTGATTGATCAAATAGAGAAAGGAAAGCCCAAACATTTCAGCTTCAGGTTATGGTTGAGTAGACTTTTGCTGACATCAGAAATTATTAATTACACCAGCTAAATTACAAAGATGTTATCTTGGCTCTGGGAGCCAAGAACAGTGTAATTAGGGCTGTTAGATTCCCCATTCTGCTTCCTTGCTTTTGACTTTAACCATCAAGGCATTGGATCAAGGTAAAAGTGAACTAATTTATGTGGAGGGCTTGGGGTTGTTTCAAGAGCAATGAGAAATAGAGATACCTCAGTTTGTTAACAGATGCTGTCCTCTCGAGATGCTGCAATCTTCACCCCCGTGCAGATACGGACGCGGAGTGGCGTGTCTTATACTGTTGGATATTACACCACATACGGTGTCATGGGCTTCTTGGAGGGAAGAGCTTTTAGTGTAATGCATCATTGGCAGCGGGGTGAACAGTATATGTGCTTTAATTGCATTACTTTTTTAGCAGGCTATGTTGTACACTCATAAAATTGCTTGCGTAGGCATCTAAGTTACAGACTTCAGTGAATTCTACATGCGTCTCACTTCCATTAAAACCGTCCCTAGCGTTACTCCAAAGGACAGCGTCGCTAATGGTTTATGTAGGTTTTCAAAATGATTTTCAATTTCTTAAGATGTTGTGTTTTCTTGTTCTCTTACATCCTATTGTTCTTCTGGCTAGAGACTGACCACTCCCCCCCCGCTACCAAGGTGGTTTTTTTAAATAAAGCTAAACCTGAGATGTCTAGTTTTAGCTGGCACGGCACCTTACCTTGTCAGAACAGCCGTGTGCATCAGTATCATGGCTTGGTGTCATCAGCGCGCCTACAAGAGCTGTGTTGCTTCGCTTCTGGCAGCCAAAATGCTAGTCCTCTATCTTTGGACGCCAGAATAGCTAATCTATTTTAATTTAGTAACAGATTAGTAAACTTGAAAATACAGAGTTTGAGTTGTTTAGACTTTCCATCAGAACATAAAAGACTTAAAGGCCGGGATATACTTACGGGGAAGCCACAACCATCAATGTATTCAGGTGCATGTTTCTACCTTTGTCCTCAGGCACGTGTCCCAGTTCAGAAGGGCACTCAAATATTTCCATAATGCCTTAGATTGCCCAACTAAAGTCAACAGGACTGGCCGATGCCAGTAAAACTACTTATGATTAACATTAGATGCATTCTTTAGATGCTGATGAACTGGGGCCCGTGATAGTTTAAGAATGGCCAGTGGTTGGAAAGGTAATGTTTCTGTACGTTCAAGATGGAACCGAGTCACACAGAAGAACGTTATTGCACTGGGGGGGATGGGCATTGCCATATCTCCATAAGAAGGAAGTGAAATTGTTAAACATGGACAACATTGGCATTGCTGATATTGTTTTTAGTAGGATTTTATTACAGGTTCAGAAATAGAAAAGATGTTAGTTGCTACGCAAAACTTGGGAAAATTAGGAGTGTATTCTTTTATGCAGTTATTTTAATAACTGTTTTGCAACCTTACTAATAGACTTATAAAATCTAGGAATTGCAGTTGCTTTCTGTTACAGGTTTTGAAATAGAAGTAAATATCAGTTATAGGGCCTGTTTTTAAAAACTGAAATTTAGAAGTAATATACCTTTCGATATTTTGCATTATAATATTTAACTGCCTACTCTAAAATAAAAAAAAAAGGTGCTTCAGAGAAGTCTTTCAATTCTTTTCCAAGTTTTCAGTTTCTCCGTACTAGGCACTGGGGGGGGGAAATATTCGCCCCC
>JANXJC010000021.1:25666690-25682119 GCA_027564655.1 Leptodon cayanensis | reverse complement strand
TCGGCACTGGGGGGGGAAGTTTTCCCCCCCCCCCCCCCGCCAAGTTACATCCCATGGATTTCTTTGTACGGTCAGCACATCTCTCATTCAGTTATGCTGAGGAAGACTTTGGAAAATAGCAAAGAAAACTGTTGTGTCGAATCTGACTGGCTGGCTTGTTCAGACTCAGTGGGTCTCATATTGTGTAGCGAGTTTCATTTTAACGTGTACTTCTGTTTTGTATTACAGCGGATTCCTCTTTAAAAATACCCAGGTGAAGGCAAATCTAGGAAAAAAAAAATTCCATCTTTCCTTTAAATTGTAGCATCACCACCACTGTAGACTATAGCTATATCAGGAGAGCTGGAGTGTCTGTGAATTTATCAACGGGTGTTTGGAAAATCTTTCTGCAAAGCCAGGGCCCTGCCTGTAACTGGGACGCTCCTGGAAGTCGATCAGAGCTGGCAGGGGTGTGTTTTTGTGCCTTGGAGGACAGCAGATGAAGGGCCACCTCAAGGCTCCAGGAAACGCAGGCAGCAGCAGGGGCCAGCGGTTGGTCCCGGCGTCCGTCCCTGTCCCTCCTTGTCTTCTGCCAGCAGAACAGCCTGGCTGAGCGCTCCCAAATTTCCTGAAGGCAGAATTAATCCGGCGTGCCGAAACCGTTGATCTGAGCTTCCTAGCTGGTGATACGGAGAGAACTGGCAGAAATGAGCGTGCTGGCAGATTGAGGAGGACCGTAAGTGGGAACAAAGCAGTAGCAAAGAGCAGCTGCGAGCAATAACCCTTTCTGCAGGCAGGCGCGCAGAGGAGAGCTTCCCCGTGGCCACTGCTGCTCATGTGGTTCAGCAAATTGTGCTGCTGGTTAAGCTGTGCTCGATTCCCTGAAAGGCCTTACGCAGATGCGGGTGAACAAAATACTCCTGAGTAAGCAAAAAGCAATTAAAAATTACGAAAGCATCATTAAAACCCATACGGGTAGCTGTTTTGTAGCGCTAGGCGAGAAAAAAGAAATGCTTTCCCTTTCAAAGTTGCTGAAGGTCATATAGTGAGGCTATAGAGTAAATCAGTGGTGAAGCTATGAATAAAAGTCAAGAAACGGGACATAGATTGCCTTTCTTTACATAGTTCAATTGCACAACATGCAATTCCATTTTAAATGCGTATATCGAATGTCAGGTACATCAGTTTGTGAATGGCTTTCACCCTCTGGTCAAAAAACTCACTGCAATCTTTTGGTTACAAGTTTGTAAAGCAAACAGAAATGCAATAGGGAAGAGAGTCTGGAGCTCCCAAAATCTGAGGCTGTGGTGATAAAAAGCTAGAGAACTGCCAGGAGATAAGCTCTCACCATTAGCTTTCGCAAATGATCTGTGAAATATGTATTTATGCGTTTCCAGCAGTAGTTATCCATCAGTGGACTGAAATGTCTTCACAGAGCTACTTACAGGACGGCGTTTCAATCCCAGTTTTATTGTTCTTGGAGATGGAGCCCTTGTAAACCAGTTTATAAATCTCGTCCTTAAGCAGCTTATTTTTACGGGCATTTTAGGAGTGGAGCATCTGGCTTGACTTTTAGATCGTTTTGATTCTGTCTGTTCTAACACTCAAATCGCTTCAGGCCTGGACATTTTTTGTTGGTGCTTTCTGTGTCCTAAACCTTCAGTTATGCGTTTGTCATTTACTGGAAGATGTTGAAGCTCTCACGTGCTGGAAGAAGTTAGTCCTGAACAGCAAGCTCTTAACAGATCTCCTTGAAAAGGATGTGTGGTACAGCTCAGGAGGGTTATGTACCATCCGAACAACTAAACTTTCAATTACTAGAAATTTCTGAGACAGGTGATGCTGTCAATGGTAGGTCCAGGTCGTTGCCCAGGTCTATGTAACAACCAGGTACAAAAGATGGCTTCAGGGTGAATATTTTTCTTGTGTTTAAGCTCCATCTCTGTGTTACGGCTTAGCAAGTCAGTGCCATGCCTACCCGGAGATGCCGCCTTACCACCACCTTCCCCTGCTCTGGGACTGCAGGGATAAATTTCAAGGGTCACTTGAAAGTTTGTCTACTCGTACAGACTTTCAGTTGAGTCAGGAAGAGTTGCATCATTGGTGCTATTGGCTTAATGATGGTATACGTTAGGCTCTGTGGCAACCGGATAGTCGATGAGCTGTATGAATTTAGACTTGAAGTGCAAAGAAGATAACTTAGGAAAACCAAGCAGACCGTTTTCATTTGGCAACCCCAAGTAGGACAAGGCATGTAGAAATAATACTTTTCCTTTTGAATGATGTTCTGTCTTTTGACCTTTGTTTTCTACCTCTGTTGTGCTTTTTCTCCAGCTGGGACGACAGCAGCTCTGTCAGCAGTGGGATCAGTGACACCATAGATAATCTCAGTACCGATGACATTAACACTAGCTCCTCTATCAGCTCCTATGCCAACACACCTGCCTCCTCCCGCAAAAACTTAGATGCACAGGTAAGATTTCTGGTTTAGACAAGCGACATTGATGTTTATTATTTTCTCTGTGCAATAGGTATAATTGTTTTAAGTTGTATGAACTTGAACACACAGAGAGCCTTCATTATGGACAGTATCACTGAAAAGGCAATGTCGAGCAGTAGTAACCGCCTTATCATATGTGGCAATTAGGAATATTTCCTCTATGTGTGGAATCCGTGGCATCTCTGCTGCGGTGGCGTGGCAGCAAATGGCTTCTGCCTTCCTAGCCGCACTGCTGTACGGAAAACATGCATCAGTGCGTGGGATTTTTTTTAGCTCTAGAAAAGGTATTATGTTTTTTTTTAAATAATAGAATTTAATTAAGTCAGCATGAAAGTTTAAAGCTTATTTACACTTCCATCGGAAGTGTAAGCATGCTAGGCAAATGAAATAGATTATTTTAAATTTCCGGGGCTGTGTGTTACTGCAGGCTTTCTATTTTTGGCAGCGTTTCATAGGAGGATAAATTTTACATCCATCGGCAGCATAAGTGTACATTTTGTGCTCAGACACCACACACCCAAAGAGGGTAAAACAAGTGAAGGTATCCAACAGTTTTTCATTCATCAGTTAGACCGCATAATACAGAGGTTTGCAGTAACGTGAACTGCTTTTTTCCCCGGTTGTTTAGAATTTTGTTTGGAAAAACGCAGGACTAAGAAGTCCAGCTTTGCTCTTTGTACACCCACCCGCTCAAGGGACTCGGGTGTTGTGTGTCAGAGCAACCGGGATGCAGTGACTTGGCATTGCAGCAGGTAGAGGAGAGAGATGTAGGTATGACCTTCTCCTCTGTTTCTTTCCTCTTTATTCTTCTCCAGTCCTTTTCATGACTGGACCCTCAATCTGTTTTTAATATGAGTTTTAATCTAGACTTGTGGTTGCTGTGAAGTGTTACTCTGCCTGCAAGGCTGTGGTGCAAGCATGTATTAGTCTTTGTTGCCTTGCCACGAAGTGCATATTTGAGCCTACATTAAAGATTTCCAGTTAGCCTCTGGTTGTGTATCAGCGACTGCATGTGTGCTTGAAACTGCTAATACAAGTTCCATACAAGTTGAGAGGAGTTAAGATCTATCAAGCGTGTTTTTCAGTACATAACAGAGAGGGTAACACAGACAGCTAGAAGTATTTTTTGACAATTGTTACTGTCTCAACGTTGTAATACTGTTGGAAAAAAAGGAAGAAAAAGGGAGACGTGACTAAACATTAACCTAAGGAAAAAAAAAATAGAAACTCATTTGACTTCTATCTTCCAATGGAATCAGATTCTTGGAAACACCTCTGAGAGATCAAAATCTGTGTTGACGAACTCCTCTTCCTCCTCCACAACTATTACAGCATCCAAGAGAGTGCAGAGATACACCAGAAGAAAAGCAGCTGACTCTTGTGCAGGCAGTGGAGCGTAGTCGTTAGCAGAGGAAGCTGGGAGCCAAGACGTACAAGTTGTGTTTGCAGTTTTTTGATGTGCGTCTGTGACCTGCTTCTCTCCTTAATTTTCATGGCTGACAATATTTATTCTAGGTATTACTATTACCTGCAAATTATTGTCCATAAAATACTTCGTTTTCATTTGAACAGAATATCCTAACCTTGTCAACCAAGGGAAGGAAAATACCTCGGAGGGATGGAACCACATGTAGCTTGCAGGGTTGATTTTTTTGCTGCCCGGAGCTTATGACACAGTGAAAGCTGCATATATGCCTTTTCTGTCTTACCTGGAGTACTGTAAGATGGCCTGTGCCCAGGTTTGCATTCCCCTGGCTGCGGTGAGCCACAGAGGGCTGGCAAACATCTGCGGAGGGATGTGGGCTTCTCTTCTCAGGGTGTCCCCTGCTTTGGTTCTCCTAAAGAGCAGGCACTTAACTCGTAAGCTGCTGCAGTTCTGCCACATCTTTTTGAGATGGTACAGAAGCTGCATTTCAGATAGTTTAAGAGGGAGCTTGAAGCTAATACATGTGCAGCTGGGAGTCCGGACAAATAATACAGCAACATCAAAGGGAGAGAGCCCTAACATGTCAGCGTCTGCCGATAAAATCAGTAACTTATGCAGAATCATCTCGGCAAAGGAAGAAGACATGGTTGCAGTAGGAAAAAAGTCGCTACAAAGAAACTGATTTTTAGCTGCTGAGTACCCCATACTCCAGAAGCTGTAGTTTGTCCATCTTTGAGAAGCAGGACTTAAAGATGATATTAACTCCATCTTCATAGACGTTCATAGTTGTAGGCCCTTTTTGTAACAACACTATGAAGATGTTCGCAAGTTGGGTCTGAACAAGCTAGCGATTGGAATCAGAACTTGCCTTACCATGTTCCCGTGTCTTGCTCTGGTTATGCCAAGTACCAAACCATATCATGTAGCTATACAACTCTTGGGGCCCTAATGTTTTTCCCTTATATTGCACAGACTTAGAATCCAAGTTACCTTTGACATGGCACTGCACATAGTATGCCTTTAAAGTCACATCATACACGCATTTGAAGGAGAGATTAAGATCTGGTGGGTATTTGAAAATAACTTATTTAACTGAAATAAGATGGAAGAGAGGAAGAGATGAACTAATGAACTTGTTGACGTAACACTAGATCAGAAGACGGGAAGGAAACAACTCCTTTAAAGAGAAAACAGCAGCATCTCTAAGCTGTTGGATCAAGACAACTTCTCGGTTTCATTGGAACAAAGATAGCTTTGGTCTGTTCCCAGCTTCATGAATAGATTTACAAAACTGTAGGAATAAGTTGAGAAATCCTGGTTGTTACCGCTACTCCCAGCTCAGTCGGGTGGCAGGCTTTGCTCCCAGTTCATGCTCGCTATGTCTTGCCATGACTTCCAGCAAACAGTATTTCCACTTTCACCCACTCCAGGTGGAGTTTCAGCTGCAATCCCGCAGCCAGGTTTCACCGTGTTTTGGTTTTGATTCCTTAGTCATGTTTCTCATGCTGTTCTCGGTGTTTACCGTTAAACAGAAACATCTCTGGCCAGAGGGCTTCAAGGGTAGATGTGCAGCATTTCAAAGGCTACGGAAAAACTTTGGCTGTGAGCGTGGTAGTGGAATGAAATGGAAGAGAGCAAAGATAAGAGGGCTTCTTGTAATGCTGTTCTCTCTGTTGAGAACTTGCTATTTTGAGAGATGTAAAGGAGGGGAACTACAAGGTACAGGAATATTTCGTAGTCAACCAAAAGGAGAATAAGGCCTTTACGAGCGAGTAGCTGTATTTCTTGCTCTGGAACACTAACGGTGTAAATACGCAATTCCAGACAGGGTACTTGAAGCAAGATACTAATGAGAGCATGTGAGTGATGATGTTGAGGTCGTTTTGCTGGTCAATTATTTGTTACTTCTTGCCTGTGCTCTCTTCCAAGATCTGTAAACGGAGGAGACGTTTGCAGGAAACGATGATTTTAGAAAAACACAGGACATAGAAGCAGTCACACGGTGAATTTATTGCACACCAAGCAATGGTCATAAATAGAAGGGTGACCGTCCCCAAAGCTTGCAGCCACATGAAAAGAAGGAAGCTAGAAAGTAGTGTTGCATTCAAGCCTATGCTGAGTTGCTCTCTTTGAATGGAAAGGCAGGGAGACGGCATTTGCATGGCACAAGAAAAGTACAAGAAAATAATATCTAAATCCATAATTCAGTGAATGCTTGTTAGTCTGATGACTCAATATGCAGACAAATAACCCAGGCCCTAACTATTTCACATGACTGAAGAAAGACCATTGTGATGTGTGGTGTCAGCTTTCACATACTGATCGCTTAGACTAGTTTTTAAAGCTCTAAAAAAAAAAAAAGTAATTACCATAGAAAGCAGAGGAAATTAAACCACAACTCCCCTAGATTCTTTAATATTAATGGTGTGATCTGGTAGGAAAAGAAAAGTCATAAACTTGAAACGTACTTTAGGAACTTAAAAATAAAATAAAGCATTTTGCTGGAAGCATGGTAAATGATCATGCGTCCTTTCCTGTGCTGTGCTTTTCTGAGTATCCAAAGGGAGTAAAAGGTTGTGGGCTTTATAATGCTTTGGGGTATTTAAAATGATTTTCTTTTAAGTGATATTACCATTCGACTACTGCACAGTGGTGAGCACATCCCTCTTCTGCTGAGGCTGCAGGGAAGAAATGACGCTCAACACCAGAATTCACCAACTCTTACTTGGGAGCTTCATGATCAAATATTGAATTTCATGGTACTGTGATGGCTGGAGAACACTTCAACTATGACTTTTTTTATGCAGATCAGGGCCAAATGTGTGGATATTCGTCATTAGTGCCTGATCACAAAATAGTCAGTTGTCGTGTTACAAAATTTGCCCAAATTAGTCAACAGCATTTGACAGGAGAAACAGAATTCTGCAAGGGTAATCATTAACCATAGAAAATGGTAATGTATGGGAGATATATTATATATGCATGTATATATATAGGGTAATGGATTTAATTTAAGCATTTCTGGGAATTTGGCAAAGGCTTGCTAATGAGAAAATTTTATATTTGATGTTGAGCTTTGCAAAATTCTCCATAAAAGACTGGTAGCACAATCGGTCTGTGCAAAGAATAGGGAAAAAAACAGTTTGTATGGGTTGAATATAAATTAAAAGCTAAGGTAAGTTATGTATTTAAGTCAGTCTTGAGTATTATTAGAAAGTTGTTGGGGATTCATTTTTCATCAGTTCTTGGGTGTCCTTCTACTATGTTAGATTAGAATGAACAGCATTCCACGTCTTCAGATCTGTTCAAAAAGCTGCCTCCTCATGCTCTGGAGATCAGATCGCCAGACAAGAGATAGGAAAGCAGCAAGAACAAAGGAAAGCTGGCTGCACAGGTTTGAAACGTTTTTTTGGCACTGCAGTAAAAGGGTTCGTCAGAAATTTGAGATGGAGGATTATAAATGTCATGGAGCTGGATGTGTCCTTTATAAATCAAGTGATGGTTTTTTTGTTGTTTTTTTTAAATTTATTTATTCTAAGGGGCATGGCTCTTAGGTTTTGTGTATTTTTTTTTGCCTTAGCGTATTAAAAAAAATATGTCATTGCTGGGGTTCATTTCTTGCTGTGACATTCCTTTATCAAAGGCATGTTAGGTTTGTTGGTACTTCGAGATGACTGCTGAGTTGGTTAATCAGTTTGATGGTTCTCCTTTACGAAGCTTCTTAAAAGAAAGGCTTGCTCTGAAGGTTGTATTGCAATTCCTTATCTGTCCTAGACTGATGCAGAAAAGCATTCCCAGGTTGAACGGAATTCCTTATGGTCCGGTGATGAAGTCAAGAAATCAGATGGAGGATCTGACAGCGGCATAAAAATGGAGCCAGGATCTAAATGGAGGCGGAATCCCTCTGATGTGTCAGATGAATCTGATAAAAGCACTTCTGGTAGGAAGAACACTGTTATTTCACAGACGGGCTCCTGGCGACGGGGCATGTCAGCTCAGGTTGGCATTACCACACCAAGGACTAAACCTTCAACCACCTCAGGCACATTAAAGACACCTGGAACAGGTGAGAAAAGGTGTAAGATATAAACAAGCCAGAAAGTGTGTTCGGTATGAAAACAGTTTAAATACTTTCCAGAGGCAGAACCTGAACTTCAGGTAATCCTGTCTTTATTTTTAGGTATCGTTTTGACCTATGCAGTATCTCGTATGTCCACATTTCTATTTCTGTTCATTTGAAAATGCCTGTTTTGGATTAGTACACTGCGAAAGTTGTTTTCATGACAACTCTAGACTTAAGCCGAGCTATTTACTGGGCACAGTATTGCCGTATGAAGAATAAATCATGTAATTTCAGCTTTTGAAATCACAGTTAACTTTAAGAACACACAGTATGTGTGGTTGAGGACATTTCCCCCCCCCTGCCCCGCCCCATACTAAACCAGCATGTTAATTTGTACTAAACGCTATTTAGTTCTGGATTTTCTTATAAATGTATTAGTGATTTTTAGCACTTGCAGATGTGCGAATGAAAATGATTGAATTTGCATAATCAAGTAATATAAACTAATACCTCTCCTTTTATTTGGTCGTGTACGCAATTGTACATGAAAAAGTTGAAGTTAGATACTTTCTTGAACAATGCCTTTTAGGAAAATTATACTAATGGCCTAACACTACTGCTGTCTAATGATAAAAAGGGATCAATCTGCGGTAGCTACAGAGGGAAACATTTTTTCTCTTATCTGTCACTATATTACATAAGACTGGTCTGCTTCTCACATTCTTGAGGGCAAACACACCACATACTTTCCTCTGGCAAGTCTGCATGTGTAACTCACTGGAGTGGCATGTAAGTGCAGTGCAGACTAGATCATAACTTTGAACCACACTCTGGTGGCTAACACGCTTTTGCTTTTCATGCTGCTTTGAGTTTCATCATTTGCTTGATGTTTTCAAGTCATTAAATATTAGAATTCTTTTTCTATTTTTGTAGGGAAAACTGATGACGCCAAGGTATCAGAAAAGGGTAGACTATCTCCTAAAGCTGGACATGTTAAACGTTCCCCATCAGATGCAGGACGCAGCAGTGGTGATGAATCCAAAAAGCTTCCCACAAGTAACTCTAGAACAACTGCTGCTAATGCTAATACATTTGGATTTAAGAAACAGAGCGGGTCAGCCGTAGGCATGACTATAATCACTGCCAGTGGGGCAACTATCACCAGTAGATCGGCTACCCTGGGAAAAATCCCAAAGTCATCTGGACTCATGGGTAGGACCACTGGCCGGAAGACTAGTGTCGATGGCTCACAGAACCAGGATGATGGCTACTTAGCGCTTAGTGCCCGAACTAATCTTCAGTATCGTAGTTTACCCCGGCCCAGTAAATCCAGTAGCAGAAGTGGAGCTGGGAATAGATCTAGCACAAGTAGCATAGACTCCAACATAAGCAGCAAGTCAGCTGGGTTGCCTGTCCCTAAAATGAGAGAGCCTGCCAAGGTAATCCTTGGAAACTCTCTGCCAGGATTAGTCAATCAGACTGATAAAGAGAAAGGGATTTCGTCTGACAACGAAAGCGTGGCCTCATGTAATTCTGTTAAAGTGAACCCTGCATCACAGACTGCTTCTAGCGGAGCTCAGAGTACTCACCAGCAAGGAGCCAAGTACCCCGATGTGGCCTCTCCCACTTTGCGCAGGTAGGCAATAAATTCGTTGATTGTGCAATGATGTTAGTCGGAGCTGAATGATCAGGACTCTTCGAGCCAGGCCTGGCTGTGTTTTACGGAGCGCTTACTATTTAGCGTCCTACATCAAGGTCTTTGTATTTACATTTAATTTCACATTGGTTGGCCAGTGTTGTAAATACTCAGTACATCACGTGACAGCAGCAAAAATTTAACATTTGGGAAATGTCTGGCAGACAGTTTGGCAATTGTGATACGAGTCTCTGTTACAAAAAATGATACCTGAAGGCTTTATCCATGCACATATCGCAGGAGTAAGCGTTTTCTTACCTGAAGGTTACCAAAGAGTTCTCGCACCGATGTATACGTAACAAACCTGGAAATACTTCAATGGTGGATCAAATTATAAATTGACAACAGGAGAGTTATTTCAGATTTTCATGATGACAACGGCATAATTTGACCTGCCGCGCTTAGATTCACATGCCTAACTGGAACCAATCTTTCAGTTGTGTCGATGAGGCCAGTGTGTTGCGAGACTCAACATCAGGTTATTCGCCTGTGTAGAAGGACCCGAAGTGAAGTTACTGTCTAAGATGGGTTGAATTTCCTCATTTTAACAATATTTTTTTTAAACAAAAATCTTATCTGTCTTCTATTTCTCCACAACTACCCCACACGTTATTTTAACATCAACGTTGAGTTGGTCAGGAATTAATTTGTTGATGCAGTGTGCATCAAAGCCTCGATTATTGGTGAAAGGTTGCGTTAATATTATTTTTCAATTTAATTTGACATTGAGTAGCTTGTCTCTTTCAAGTTGCAGTGTTTTGCATTTCATTTTGTCTTGACGCCCATAATACCCATACAGTTATGCTACATCATCCTGCTTCCAGTGATGTGAGAAAGCCACATTCCATCTGAAGCACCAGTGCAAGCATAATGGCTGTGATGGCAGTTTAGGCTAACGCTTGTAAAGAGTTGTAAACTGTTTCTTTTTAGATGGGTGGTTTGATTTGAAGAGCCTATGTGAGGATAATTCAAGACACTTCCTTTTATTCCTGGTTTTCATTAGATAAGCCATGTCCTTTAGAACATTTCATTTTCATCCATGGCTGCTTAAAAAGAAAAGCTCCCATAGACCTTTCATTTCTGTAGTGTACCCCATGAGAAATGCAGATTTTTGGTGTTGCAAGCCTCAGGCACATTGATCTTGAAATTTGATTGGAAATTTTTTTTGATTACTAGAAAGCCACATCGCTAGCTATGTAATTGAAATACTACATTAGAAATACATGAAACTTCAAAGAGAAGACGCTGAG
The DNA here is from genome assembly GCA_027564655.1 of Leptodon cayanensis. Taxonomy (NCBI): domain Eukaryota; kingdom Metazoa; phylum Chordata; class Aves; order Accipitriformes; family Accipitridae; genus Leptodon; species Leptodon cayanensis. The sequence continues at coordinate 25,671,205 of JANXJC010000021.1, read as the reverse complement.
GCTCAATTTAACTATTCCCTCATTTGATCTACAATTCCACTCTTGAATTTTCACCAGACTGTTTAAATTGTCATGTATTGAAGTGCATCAGAGTTGAATTGGGCCTCATCTGCTTATTACTGGTTTCTAGAACAACAATAAAGAAGATTTTGAGCTTAATTTTCATAGTCAGTTGAGACGAGTAGCACATTTTTTTCACATATTTTCTCTTGGCCCTGTAAATTTTTAATATTATACAATAAATTAGAATCCATACCTTTGTAATTATATAGATCTAGCCGCAAGTCTGTGAGTATACATAACTTCTATGCTGTCATAAACAGTGAAATTCTACAATTCTGCTACGAGGGCCATCCCTGTCTCTGTTCTCTCAGTATTCCCTTTAGCTCCGGTATTACGTATCTGGTGCGTCCCTTAAGCGAAACCATCGTTTATCTTGATATATTTTGTTATTAAATTGGGCCTTCGTGCTTAGCAGTATATAATACACTGCTTCTCTGTTGATGGGAGACATGCAGGACCCAAGAACCAGCTCGGATATGTCAGTCTCTTGTCAATAATGGCAGATAGGAGTAAACAGACGCCCTTGCTCGTAGGGAATGTCCTGCCAGAGTTAATCTCTGTATTGATGTGACTGTCTCGCTGGGTTGGATTTTCTCTGGACTGAAAGGAATGCTCTTCAGACCACATCCTCTTCTGAAGGCATTTGTTAGGAGGTTGTGGTTCAACCAGACACTGCCTTCAGCAGCAACATGCTTCTGTTTGTGCCACAGTGCAGCATCCTCTCAGTTGTATTAGGGTGCTGGGAAACAGTTTGGGGAAGACTACGTAGCTTAAATACAACCTGTAAAACTGTTGTGTGGGCGGTTGGGGTTTTTCTAAGCTCCAGGGTCCTACGTCCAAGAGTACGGTTCCCCCCAGTACAACTGAAGAGGTGGTATGCAGTGGCGTCGTAGCAGGAATACCCTGAGCTGGTACTGCTGCTGAAGGCCCTATATCATCGCAGTATGATTTGACATTTTTCTTCATATTCGCTTTAATAACATTAACTCTAAATAGTTTCTAAATCCCCGTAGGAATGGGTTTTATCATTCAGACTGACTTGTCTAAGTCAGGGTCTCCTAATCAGTGAGGTGTCGTGTCCAGGTGAACCAGGTTTGCCAGACCCGTGCTGGTTTGCGAGTGTCTGTCTACGTCAGGCGCCGAGAGGATCACAGAGCAGTGACGGATGGTGAGATGGATGTAGGTGGGCATCTTAGCCTGATCCAGCGGTGTTGTCCAGGTGCTTTGTGGCAAGTATGCGACAGCAGCCATCCAAGTTGAGATGCGTTCCGGGCGCCTTGCACAGGTGCGCTGGAGCTGCAGGTAGCGCCCGTGCAGTAAGTACAGTGCTTCTGGGCATCACTGGGCTTACTGCACGTGTGCTGTTGGGTGTCCGGCTATATTACACAGCCTGGCTTTCTGGGAAGCGTTGGACAAAGTGGCTTAGCGTGCATGTGTTGTACAAACAACCCGGGCATACTGAAAAGCTGAGAAAGTTCTGCTGGGTGCATACCCACCCATAAGTGTTTAGGAGCTCTTGTATAGAAGTGCCGTAGTCCTCTATTCTGAGGACCACAGTCCGATAGATAACCACTTTGAAAGATTTCATCCCAACATTCCACACTGCTGATAAAAAAAAAAAAAAAACAAATCCATATAGATAGGTGTGAGGAAAACTAAGGTTCCAAAGGCAATTGCAGGAACTAAGTGGCAGAAACAGAAGCAACGTTTTGGGGTGGATGTTCGAAGCTAAAGTCAAAAGATAGGCTTTCTTCATAATTTTGAGGATCGGTTTTACAGTGATTGATAATCTAGTCTTAAGCACGTTTACTTCTAAGACACTTTTGCACTTCTGAGAACTTTCCCGTTGACTGTTCATGAGGGAAGGGAAGTCTCTTCTTCATTGGCAGTGCAGTCGCATCACAGGCAACAACGATGCAAACTAGAGATGCTGCAGTCGTCCTCCTCCAACCACGCTTTTATATCCCCTCCCTTGCACTAGTTCTGGCACTCAGCTAGTCTTTTACTGAGCCAGTTCCAGGTGCCAAAGCAGGTAAAATCTCATTGTACACACACACAAAAAATAGTTTCCAGCCAGCTTGGCTCCTGAAATGAGACAAACCTTCATTTGGTATCAGTAAATATCTTTCCTGTTAATCCCAGAAATTGCTACTTCTGTGCAGAGCATTTGGGGATTTGCACAGAATTTACCTGGAAAACAAGCTTTCAACCTCTAATATTCCATGTTTGAGATTAATCAATGCCGTGTTTCTCTGGTACCCTTTTTCCTTAAGGAGCAGAAGACGATGTGGCTGTATTTTAGTTCTGTGAAGCTGTATTTTAGCTTTTTGAAAGTCGTATTTGATGCTTTGGAGAAGACACACCTGAGATAGATTTGAAGCTCTCGTAACTGTCTCTGGGCTTTATTGAAGGCGGAGTGAACACAAGGATATTCATAAATTTATAGTTGCATATGTCCAGTCAAGATCGTTTACTTAATATTGGTTTTCTGAAGCTAAGAAGATATATGGTCTAGATATAAAATAGCCTTGTATTTAATATTCCATTGTATGTATTTTTCACGTTGTCTTTTTTTACAGACTTTTCGGCGGCAAGCCTAGTAAACAAGTTCCCATCACAACAGCTGAAAACATGAAAAATTCGGTAGTCATCTCCAATCCTCACGCTACTATGAACCAGCAGGGTAATCTTGATTCACCATCTGGCAGTGGTATGCTGAGCAGTGGGGGCAGCAGTCCTCTGTATAGTAAGAACACAGATATGAACCAATCTCCACTAGCTTCTAGTCCCAGTTCAGCACATTCAGCTCCTTCCAACAGTTTAACATGGGGTACCAACGCAAGTAGCTCTTCTGCTGTTAGCAAGGATGGCATTGGATATCAGTCGGTCAGCAGTCTTCATACCAGCTGTGAATCCATTGATATCTCTCTGAGCAGTGGAGGTGGGCTGAGCCATAATTCCTCCAGTGGCTTGATCCCAGCCTCTAAAGATGATTCTCTGACTCCCTTTGTCCGAACCAACAGCGTTAAGACTACGTTGTCTGAAAGGTTAGTATTTTTTTCGCTCGTTTCCATGAAGTTTGTATGTATCTCAAATGTAAATGAAGTCCTGGTAGCAGGAGTCAACACTGCAGGTACAAATCAAGCTGTGCTTCTTACAAGATAATACTGAATAGTGTTACTAGAACGTACAAAGAAGCCATTCCTTGCAAGGAGCCCAGTTCAGAGCAAGAGGGATGGGTTCAGGTGAGGTTTTTAATTTGCTGTGGTAGCCAATGTGACAGCTTTGCTTGCTACCACATTACACCTAGAATTTGAATTTTGCATCACGTATTATCCTTCCGAAGATCTCCTGTTAGTTGATCTGATAGTGATATTCAAAAAACCCTCTATCGTTATTATCATTTTGATTTGAGAAGCCAACTGTTCCTTGTTAAACTTCTTGATTACAATATTTGACAAGCTTTCAAACTGAAAGTCATGCTGAAAAGAGAAGTCCCTGTCTCCTTAGTCACTTGATCCCTTCTCGGCCTCTCCCTGCTGCCCCGTCCCATCTCCAGCTGCTCCCTACAACGTTTCAGTACAGGAATTCGTGCGAATGCTTAGTGAACCCAACTGGGAGATGGAGCCAACTGAAAAATGATCACCTGACTTGTATTTCAGACTGATCAGTTCCTCAGCTCCTTACACGATGAGATCCATCCGTATCCGTGTGGACACAGAGTAGGAGCTGGGAACAGACTGAGCAGGGAGGAGGGAGCGGGACTGCTTTTTCAGCATCAGAGCTGTGTTAACAGCACATGGAGCTAACTTTGGGATAAATCAGGCGATGACTTGCAGTGCATGCCCTCCGAGAGACCTTTTGTAGAAGGCAGTAGTAGCCCTGCAAGCATTGGAAATCAGCTCTATCCTGACGTGTAATTGTGTAGTCAGGTAGCAAAATTTTTGTAGTTGCATCTCCATGGAGAAGACTACCGCTGACTATAATGTTCTGACAGTTTGGGTTTCTGTTTGTGTTTTATTATAACTCCTTTCTGTTCTCTCCTCTTTTCATTCTAATGTTCCTTCTCTTGTTTTCTGTCTTGTTGGACTGATTCTTCCAGCCCTCTTTCTTCCCCTGCTGCTAGCCCCAAATTCTGCCGAAATACTTTGCCCAGGAGACAGGACAGGTAATGCTGTCTCAGGACAGGAGTACGCACAAGGCTGTAGGTTTTGTTGCCCATCTCAGTGAAGCAAATTGTTTTGTGACAGACTGTGCTCACTTGAGTCCTCTGCTGTGTTCATCGTTCAGGTGTGACCTGACACAAAGACATGCCAGTGAGAGTCCCCTCAAACACCCCATCTATCTACCTAAATCAATCTGGAGAATGGCATACGGCAGAGTTGGCATGTGTTTGGTGTTGCTCTTGTTACTGGGAACGTCTTTTGGTTTGCGGGGGTATTTCCCCACCCC
>JANXJC010000021.1:25621414-25666681 GCA_027564655.1 Leptodon cayanensis | reverse complement strand
CATTTCTTTGCCAAAGGCAATTTGAAAATCTTGCCCCTTTTTTTTTTTTCTACTAATCTGAACTCTCACTAGCATTTCAGCATTCCTCTGGCATGCTGCTTTTCCCACTGCCTTTCAGACCTGTCCTTTTTGTCGTGAAGTCCCCGTGTCATTCAGTGTCGTCAGTCTTTTATTGCAGTTTGGCTCATGAGTGTTTTTCAGGGACTTGGGGTACATTTGTCCTTCTAAAGACGAATGCTAAAGTTCAGAAAAGATGACCCATATCTAAACATTCTAGCTCACTTTTGCTCATTGCTCTAATTTTAAGGACTCCCATGGTGTAATTTAGCTCTAAGGATTGTCGTTGAATTTATTCATTTAAGCACCTGGATATTTTCTTTAAAAACAAATTAATAGACTCTGCTCGGTCACAAGTTCATCAGTTGTAAAAACATAAACTTAAATAATTTCATTTTGGAGGACTAATAGAATCATTTTACTTCACTAATGGAATTTAAGCTAAGATTTGAAAATTTAAACAGTCTAGGCTCAATCATTTTTACTGCTATACATTGCAGCTGCGTAACAGTAATTAGCTGCATTCCCTAAATGGTGACTGCTGAAAGAAACATCCATGTGACGTTTAAAGAGCCATTTTTGTTCATTGTGGGTAGGAGAAATAACAGAATCACGTTGTGAACAGATGAGGTTCATTGGCATGGTACCAGATGCATGTTTGTGCAAATCCACACCTGGATAAGGAGGTTTTTGCATGTTTCTGTAGGAAGGCCCCAGCACCTTTTCCTCCAAAAAGGTGATGCAGATGTTTGTCCGTCCTTCGTCCTGATCTTATTCCTTCCCTTTTGTTCTTCTCTGAAGTTCTTTTCTTTTAACTTTTCTGCAGCGACCCACATCTTGATAGGAACACTTTGCCTAAGAAGGGACTCAGGTATTGGTGTTTCCACACGGTTTAACAGCTTTTGTTGTGGCTTTGGAGTTTGCTTTGTGTTTCTGTTGTGGCTGGTGGTGATGGTCGCAGTTTGCAAGAGGTGGCAACAATATTCTTTCTTTCTTTCTTTCTTTCTTTGTTCTTTCTTTTTCTTTCTTTCTTTCTTTCTTTAATCCTCTAAGAAGGCCATTGACCACTGTGCTTTTTTTCATCCAGTGGCTTCTCCGCTTGAGCAAGAACTGTGGCTTTTGCTGGCTGAATTGCTGAAAAGCATCTCGTAAACCATCATTGGGCTTGACTTGAAAACAATAATTTTGCAGCTTCTATGGCTATTACATGGAATGAATTGAGATCGTTTTCACCCGGAGAACCTTGGTGTTGATATACAAATAGAAAAGATTTTCAATATCGTACCAAACCTTTTAGGATGAGATTGAACATATTAATTTACAAAAAAAATTTGCTTCAGAATGCCTAAATGTATAGGGCTCTTAGAGATAACTCCTGCTCTGCTAGAAAAGAACAAAAAAATCCCCAAACAAGCTTTTGGCAATTGTCTTCTCATATATTTTGTATACCTGTAAGGTCGTGATTTTCAGAACATAAAAAAACTGCACCCAAAAAGATTTTTCCATTGGGACAAGCAATTCTAGCAAGATCATCAACATGAGCTGTATTAATTAAATGCTTTAAGTGTTGCAGAATTTCTAGAAGATACCTTAGACAAAAAAATTGCGGCTTCAGTATTGCTTAATGCAGCTTCTGGGATCACTGAGTTGATGCCTTGAATTTGCAGCTGCAATTTATTCTGTCCTGTACACATAGTTCTTCACAGCAGCTTTGTCACATGAAGTCGAGTGCTAAAAGCCTTTCTTAAAATGGCAATTTGTTTAAAATGTTTCTGTGGTTCTCAAGTATGTCTCTAATAAAGACTCTCTTTTAAGACCGAGACATCTGAGTGCTGAAGAGGTAGGTATTAATGCTGAAAAAAAAAAAAAAAAGTCCTTAGTATGTACAAGTAAATCAAGTAAAATGATTGTTTAAAGTCCCTTTCTTAATAAACTGATATATGTGCAAAGTTTAAGAGATGCAGATACTCAGGCACTGTTGCTTAAACGTTGAGGCATAAGCAGAAGAATGAATGTATTTTTTGAGAGTAGTTTGGGTTTTTGCAGTGTTTATTGTAGCGTTCACATTGGTTGAAAAATAGTCTTAATAAGTGATATTTTACTGCAGAGTATTAAGTTGGAGGGAATCTAATTAATTAAATAGATAATATTGATTAATAATAGGCTCCGAGTGTTTCGTTTTTGGAAGGAAAGCTAGTAACTCATACATATTTCTCAAAATCAGATGGCATAGCGTAAGACAGACACTGAAATCCATCAGCAGACAAGTGTTTCCATGATGCTCTTTCTGTCGATACCTGTACCCTGTCACATATTTCACATAACACCTGTGGTAACATACCTATTTTTCAGGCATATACAGAAGCAGATTTAAAACTTCGCTTAAACTGAAGCCAGCGGGTGTTTTGCCGTTGATGTTGTCTTAGACAACGTTTCCGCTATTTTTTTTGCCTTCCGAAAAGGCTGAACATAGTCTCCTTTATGATGATTTAATGCTATTAGTTTTGAACTAAATGGGATACACCTCCACAGACCTTTATATTAATGTCTCTGGAATATGAATTATTGGGTCACAACTTGTTTAAAAATCTGATAACGGCTTTGTTGACTTGAATTTCGTTGTAATATGACAAAAAGCCAGCTAAGCTTAGCAATGCACCAAAATATTAAAATAGTGATAGAATTTTGGCATAACCTAAGGAAAGGAAAGGATTTCCAAATCATGGTTTTATTTTTCAGTCATACACATGTAACACACACACACTACATTTTATTCTACAGTACACAACTTCTCTCTGTAGGTTTTTGTTTACTGCTACTTTGGTTACTACTGAAGCTGTAAGAAAGGAGGTTTGGGCTTTTTTTCCCCAAACAGAAGTGGAATGAATTAGGAACAGCTTAGGACAGCTTGGAACAGCTCCTTAATTCAGAATTGTATTGGATTTATATCATTTTAATCCTTAAATTTCATATGAGAGTTCTTCTATCTTTCTTTCCCTCTCTCCCTCCCCAAGTCTTGTGACATTTCGTGGTGGTTGTTTTTTAATTTTAAATAAATGTTAAAGTTCATTTTGGAAGAACTGTTTGTTTTTGCAGGTATACTCCATCCTCCCAACTCCGTAATCAAGAAGATGCAAAAGAATGGCTACGATCCCATTCGGCAGGAGGACTTCAGGATACTGCTGGCAATTCTCCATTTTCATCTGGATCCAGCATAACATCACCCTCTGGAACTAGATTTAACTTCTCACAGCTTGGTGAATAACTATCTGTTTGGATAATCACAGCAATACATTGTGTGTCCTGAAAATAGCGTATTACACAATATAATTTTCTTTCAGCAGCTCTGAGTCCCAGGTTCAACCTCGGGAAGCACTTTCACTGAAATGAGTGTGACTAATTAGCATTGTTATCTTGCATGCCCAAAGGTGGCATACTCGCAGTAACTCTTTGAAAATACTTCTCTGGGAGTAATCAGATGCCTTAATTTAAATTGTGAGCTATTCAGCAGAGCTGTTTGTTAATATCACACATCGGTGTGTTTCAAGGACTTGAGACGTTGCCTACCTGTTTAGTAATATCGCTTTAAAATCCAAGCATATTACTTACTATACGTGCAGTCTAAGATATTTTATCTTTGTATGTATTTTTCAAGTGGTTTGTTGGAAAAGTGCACAAAGCTCCATCTGAAATAATACGTAGAAGTCAGAAGACTTTTAAGGCAGAAAAAATGCCATTCATTCACTTAATTACGTGGATAAAAGTAAACACTTTTTAAATGAAGGAAACAATAGAAGTTGATTGCCAGGACCCATAAAGCATTGCAGATTTTAGTTGACCGTATCAGCAGTTGAAATAAACTAATTTAAAGTGCTAGTAGTAGTGCTCATCTCTGGCGTGAAGATTAAGTGTTACTTAGTTGCCTTTGCAATTTGTTTAGGTATGTAAATCAATCCTAACAGTGTGTATATATATTGTCTTTAAGTTAAGTGGCATTTGGAAAATACTATGTCGAACAGACGTTTTCTGTTTCTTTTTGACTTTCAGAAGCCCCTCCCATCTTTTCTAGAACGGTAAAGAATTAATATGCAAAATAGCTAAACCTATACTTGTGAACTTCTTGCGTTGTGTGAATTTGCAGCAGCGTATGCGGTCACTTATTTCTAGTGCAGTTTTGAGTTGCAGCAGTGACATTTTAGAGCCTTTCTTTGAGCGCGCTGAAAAGAAACAGATTAAATAAACAGCTTTTAATAAACTGACACTTAACAAAATTTCAGCTGAATATACACAGCGTAATTATATTGCCAACAGCTAACAAACTCATGAAAGTTCATGAAAGTACCATAATTGTAAAAAAAAAAAAAAAAGGTGTAGTTTTAGGCCCAGAAAGTTAACTCTTCATGGAGAATATTGAAGATTATTTACATTAATAAGCTTCAAAAGCTATTTGACCACAAGCATTTAACAAAAAAAACCCCAAGGTGTTTTTCTGTGTTCTTGAGAAAAGAGCTTGAAGATACTGGAGTCAAAAGAGGACGCTGCATTCAATTTAATAGCAAATGTTGATAATGAAAGTTGAGCACCTTTAAACTGAATTATTGCATCTCTTACAATAGTCTGTATCAGTTGACGGTGTATATAGAAACAGGCAGTAGCAGCACACCAAGAGGAACCTGCCAGGTGAACAGCAATTTTGTTGTTCTCTTATTTCCACAAATCAACTAGTTCTTAGTAAATAGCAGGTATAATTTTAGCACAAAAGTTCTTTAAAAAAATGTGAAACCGGAATAGACGTTTTGTACTCGAAGCACTGGATGGGAGAGTATTGGCTTTCGAGGCAAAATGGATATTTTGTAATTCTTAGGACCTCATAGTGGAAAGAAACAATTCTGAAATATACAACTATTAGGAAACAAAAGCTCTTAAAATCTGTGACTTAAATACATAGAAAAATGTCATTTTCTGAGAACTTGAAGGCTTTGAAGGAGATCATTTGTAAGGCCTGTTCTGTATAGGTAAAATACTAGTTTAAATTCCTTCAGGCGTTTTAGTCCTTTTTGAGGAAGGACTGTTCCAAATTAAATGAGGGTTAATTAGTTCATGCCTGCAAGGTGTTAGTGAGTTGACTGAGCTTGTCTGTAGAAGCATAGACATATCACCCAGTGTTCAAAATGACCTTATTTACCTGAGTTTTCTTTTTCGCTAGCTTGATTTGCATACCTCTTATTTGAATTCATTGAATTTAGAAGAATAATGAAGCCTGGAGAGGATAACATCAAAAATTTGTGTCTTAAAGAAAAAAAAAAAAGTTTTTTGCTAGTTGCACAAAAATTAGGTATGAAAATTTGTGGTTGCGCAAATAAATTGGTTTTTATTCTTCACTTTATAGCGAGCCCAACCACTGCAGCCCAGATGAGCCTGTCAAATCCAACCATGCTACGGACCCACAGCCTTTCCAATGCGGATGGTCCTTATGACCCCTATAGTGATACGCGCTTCAGGAACAGCTCCATGTCCCTGGACGAGAAAAGCAGAACAATGAGCCGGTCTGGCTCTTTCCGCGATGGCTTTGAAGAAGGTCAGTAAAGTATGTGATGGTGCTGGAAATGATCAGAAGATGGCATTCTCACATAAACCAAGTATAAATTAAGTGCTTTTCAGTTCAGCGTAGGGGTCATTTCAGAGCACACTTTTCTCGGCGTTAGGCAAAACTTTAGTCCTCGTCATCATTGTTCCGATGATGCTCATTCAGTTGTCTTTCTGGCCGGACATAGGAAAGCATGTAAGGGTTGTACCTAGGCCATCACTCTCCAAGAAATTGTCTAAAGACATCCTGTGCTTCATCTTTAGTGATCTCAAAATGACTCTAGTTCGTGATTGGATTTAGCATATTAAAGTGTTTCCTTGAATAGGGCTGTTCTCCTGAACCTGGGCTTCCGCACTTCTCTTTGTAGTATAGATAACTGATGTCAGCCACACTGTTGTTTCTATCCCAGTCAATTTTCCCAGCATTTAATCTGTATCCAAATTGTCTTTACTTTTTATTTCTGCTGAATGTCCTGAGTTGATATCACACCGCTTCCGCAAAGGGACCTGAGTAATTCTTCAAAACATCTGGGGTCTTCTTTTTAATTCCTTGTCGTCTTTTCAAATAGGTAATCATACCTGATAAAAGAAGCCCATGTAAATAGAAAAAGTAATTTACTTATAAATAAATAATTAGTTTGGTTGCTACCGATCAAGCAACCGTACGGCTGTAGCAGCAGTAGCTATGAGCACACGTTAAAACCCTCAGGTGTTGCACTTGGAGAAGTCAAGCGTGGGGTGAGCTCTGGGAGTGATTCATAGGAAGGTCATAGGAAGCTCTTCCAGCATTAGCTCTTTGAGTCTTAAATCTCCTTTCTGGCAAGCTTTGGGAGCTTGGTTGGCTATGAAGTACTTTATCCCTACAGGTCACACAAGCCTTTGCTGGCTTGCTTCCTCCACCGCTGAAGACCTGCACTTGCACTTACTCCGCGGTATTAATACCAGTGCCCCGTTTTTGCTGCTCCCCTGGAGCCAGGAACGCGTGGGAGCCACACTTAAGTGCTTGTAGGGGCCTTTAGGAGCCACAGGGTGCCTTTCTGGAGATCTTGGTTATGCCATCCATTTTCTGCCATTGGAAGAGGTTAGAAAACGCATATTGGATATGGCTCCGGAAAGGTTCAGGGCTAATTCATTATTGAATTTAGCCAACCTAACTCCATTACATTTAATTGTACTTTAGAGGCCAATGGCTGAGGATCTTCATTGGGGGTTGAAAATTATTAGAATAACGCTGTAGGGCTGAAAACTGTCATTGCAGGAATTAACCATTGTTTGTGCCATGCTTTCAGGAAGCTAGGTGGTCATGAACGGTCAAAGATTGCCAGATACTTAGTCAGTTGAATTCCATTCTGTGATGAACAGTCCTGCTCTCACTAAAGAGTTCCTTAATACAATCTGTGAAGGAATTTAAATCACTGCATCTGCATTGTGCTTAGTTGATTTACTGAGAGAAAAACTTTCTCAGGTTTTTTTTTGAAGACATCCTCAAAAAAATTGTAACCTTAATCTTTTAAGTGTGCTTAAGATTGCAGCAAATCCATTTTGGCATGTTGGAGGTTACACTGTCTCTCATAATTCAGAAATTCTTGTCCAGGAGAGAGTCTAGTTTGGAAGAATATTTAATAAGTATTACATGTTTGAGGACGAACCACTTAAAAAAAAAAAAAAAAATGGAAAAAGGAAGAGTTAGGTGAAATGTTCTACAACGTACTTTTCACCCACTTAAACAAAGTCATAAAAATGATGTCCAAGAAAACTCTACCAAGTTGTGGACTTGAAAGCAGTGGGAAAAGATCGCTTTCATGTATGAGGAAGGAATTAGACCCTACAACGGACATACTGAAGAAGTCCCTTTCAGATTTTCCTAAATTTTTGGCACCTAAAAGGATAATAATAGTTTACCAGATGGGATGAATGTTTAGGTGCAGTCTCTGTAGTTTTCTCTTCAGGTTAAAGGTCTTCTGTCACTTCTCTGGCTGCACAGAAGGCGGGGGCAGCCTGCTTATTATTAGCTCCTGCTTATTTCTCAGGGAATCACAAGTTACAAGTGAGCAAGTGGTTCTGAATACAGCATATGTGTTGTCCTGTGCTTTCAAACCTGGGGATCTAGTTCATCTTCACAGAAGGAGAGAATAGATCCAAAAGTATGAACACATCATTCACCTTCACCTTGAGAGAATAGATCAAAAAGTATTCTAGAAATAAAATTTGCGGTTAATGAACAAATTGATTTTATACAATCAGCCAGTGTCATTGAAGCGTAAATCCAGGTCTTAAATAAAGCTTAGCAATCTGCTTCTTAATTATTTATTAGCACATAAGATTACAAGACATTTTATTCTTATTAACTTCAGCAGGGCCAGGATTTATTCTTAAAAGCCTTTTTTTCTTTTGTCTCCATAGTGTGAAGCACAGTCATGTTCTCTCACAGCACGGCATGTAGGTTGAAATGTTAGTCAGCCTTGCAGAACATAGTTCTTTTGACAGGAAGGGTTTCAGGACTGGGGAGGTGCCAGCAGAAACAGCCTCCAAACTATCCAGAACTTCAGGGGGAAAAAACACAGCCTAAAACTGAAGTGGTGTCTTGGCTCTCCAGTTTCCCCCCTTCCCTGGCCACCAGTCTTCCCCAGGAGCTGTGCTGCCGGTGGCTCCACCCTGATGCTTCAACCTCCTAGAGAGAAAGGAATTAAATTCGTTGTCATGGGGATATAAATTTTTATTCCTTTTTGTGCTACTGCCTGCAATACGTGTTGGTTTTTCTACTCTTCGGACAGTTGATCACAGCTAGGCTGTTTCTCTTCTAACATTAAAAATGATGCATGCTTGCATATGCATTTATAGTGCTTTAAAATAATAGCTCCAAAACAATTTGGGTTTGTAGCCTGCGTGCAGATGCATGTTAGCTGCAAAAAACAGGAATCACATCAAGAGCATAACTGCCTTCAGGCTCCTAATTAAATAGCCTTAAAGTAGCCATCTGCAGATACTTTAAAAAGAAATTGCGCAAAAATATTAACTCCTTAGTTGTCCTTGAAAGTAGGAATCTCATATTATATACACATTCTAACAAGGCAGTGGTGCTGTTTTACAAGGCGGGAGTATGATTCCCAGAGTGATATGTTCTTTCCCTTTTTTCATTTTGAGTCTTCTTTCCTCCATTAAAGTCCCAATGTGATTTTAAAAATTCCAGTTGATGCTAAGTCAAAAATATGCGTGTCCCAATCCATTGAAAGGAGATCCTTTTCTTCTCTGGCCAGCTGGTATGGTTGGCTTTTTGAATACATCTCTATTAGTAGAAACTGCACAAAGGAAGAATATAGAGCGGCAAACCAGAAAATAATATTATATTCTCTGTATGAGTCCATTGGTGGCCTTGTGCAATATTTCTGCGCTTTGGGCTTTCCATCTTGAAAAAGGTGGTCCTAAGGGCAAAATGCAGTTGGAAAGAGAAGTGATAAGGAGATCTTAAGTGCATAGCATCTGTGATACGAAGAGGAGTTAATGGTAGAGAGGTCACAGCGACTATGAAAAATAATGGTCTGACTGCAGTTTCCATGTCAGGAATTTCCATCTGCTGATTCCCAGAAGATGCAAAGGTGTACCTGGGGAAAAATCACTGGGTATCTGCCTCCTCCTTGCATTCTTTTCCCTAAACATGCGCTGCGGTTGCAGCCAGAGATGGAACACACGATTAGACAGACCCTGGGTCTGACTCACGCTAGTTATTTTTATGTTCTTAATGCAGTACAGTCCTTACCATCTAACTATAAAGATCATTTTAATTGAAAATGTGATTAACCAGAGAAACCAAATGGGTGTGAGTTGGTTTTTTTTTTTTTTTTTTACTTTCTTGTGGGTTTTTTAAATTGTCTTAAATTCCTCCAGAAGCCAACTTAGACTTTGTTTACTTCTCTTTCCAGCCTCGCCTTAGGATATAATGTCAATGGGAAAGCAGAACCCATTTATTATGAGTGTAGGAGAATTGCAGTAGGTAATTAGAGCAAAATGGCAGCTTTTCTAAACTTTTTTTCTTGGCTGGAGGATTTAGATGAAAGAAGAAGTGACTTAACACAATTTCATATGATTTGTATGAAGTTACCTGAAGTTTGAATGAAAGTTTCAGTTAAATATATTTTGTTTCTAAAAATAAAAATAAAGGAAAGGTAATTTTGCATGTTTCAGTAGCAGAAAGAATAGCTTCAGGTAGTTTTTTTTAATAGCATAATCAAAAATAAAATGATGTTATATGTAAATCCGAACATCAGGGTGATGGTAACAACCTTGAGAATCAATGTATATGTATATCTTTTACTGTATGTATGTTTAAATGCAAAACCTGCCTGAAACAGATTCTTGTCCAGAAAAGGTTCTGTAGCCATGTTTTCACTCCGGTAATTTTTCTGTGAGAGAATGAACTTTGCCTTGTTAAAGAAATGTCATTGCTTTAAAGAAAGACCAAAAAACCCTGCAGGGATAGGGAGAGAGCCCCAGAATTAGGCAATGGTTTCTTCCCTGGCTGCTCCGCATCTTCTCCTGGAGCATCTGGCTCCATACTGGAGCTGGATATCGTGGTCTTCTCAGGACATCTCCATCTTGGTCTGCTGCTTAAAGAAGGAAACTCGTCCCCTCAATCTCCTCTAAAACTCAAGATGAAGGACTTAGATTTACTTTTGTCATCTCTTCTGCATTTCAATTAATTTGTTGGGTTTTTTTATCTTGTGAGTAAGCCCTTTTGCAAGGGTCTTAAGATAAGCTGTCCAGAGAAATATTTGTTTCTGAACCAATCTTCATCGAAACTTTTCTTTTTAATCTTCTTGACCACACCTCATTTTCCCAAACAACAAGTAGTATTAAATTGTTAAAACAGCTTTACCAAGTCAAAGTTTATGGACTGAATTACCTGGCCATGCATTCTTCAAACCGTACGTTATTGGTGCAATAATGTAATGAAGTTTATGACAGATGATGAAATTTGTGAAAGTATTTCTTCAGTAGGCTGGTCATTGGCAGTGGATGATCTGTGATGATTCCCTTGTGTGGTTACTGTATTTGTATTCATTGTGTTTATTTTCTTTCCTTTAGTGCATGGTTCTTCTCTCTCTCTGGTATCCAGTACGTCATCTATTTATTCGACAGTGAGTATAACGAAATGAACAATTTGGGTTTACTAATCAAAATTGTTGAATTGACTGGTCTTACTGTGCTAATTATTTTTGCCATTCAAGGAGGGGGGGAAAGAAACGCTTTTCATTTGATTGTGTTCTGAACGCTAGCTACGAAAGAAATGTTGACGTTCGTAAAGATGCCTGTGGATATTTAGCAGTATCCGCATTAAACACAGACGTTAACGGCCTAAAAGCAAGAATTTATTTTTTGAATCAGTATTACAACTACACTAAAGAAGTTTTGCTACAAAGGACCTCAGTAGATCTGAGGAGATTTGAACTTCGTTATCTAAAGCACCCCAAAATTTGCTGAATAAAATTATTCCAGCCTTGTATTAATGATTTGCTACTAAAGATAAAAGGTTTTTTAATGCACAGATTTTAATAATTCTAAAGAACTTATTTGTTTCCTATGCCACTAATACTTTCTCCAACAGTACGTATTCATTCAGAGTATCTGATCCTAAATTAAGGCTTACTGGAGGTTGAAAATACAGGCTTTTTTTTAAATGCGGGTTGCATTTGCTTATTTTCTTCTAATAGTCTCACGAAGGATTTTCCATTTAAACATATACTATGGGAGACCTTGTAAGTTAAGACTGTAGCTGTGCTGTAATGGGGGGGTGAGGCTGCAACATGCAGACCCCGTCTAGCCTGACTTTTCTCTAGCTAGTTGGGACATTGACTGCAGCAACCCAGGGGCACAGCAGGTTCCAGCCCACACAAGACCTACAGAATTATTCGGCACTGATGGTTAATTCCCAGTGGCTTCACTGCTGTTAATGTCCAAGCTAGCCGGGTTAAAGGTGGCTCATGTATTCCTGGCATGCTGTGAGCACAGTTTTGGGCGTTTCTTAAAGCACAACCCTTTTAAAAAACAGTGGATAGTAATTACTTCTGAAATACGTGTTAATTGAACAGGATCTTCAATTGCAAATTCTTATGCAAGTATGGTGCATCCTCCTCATGCTTACCACACATCCACAGCTGACAAAAAAAAACAAACGTATGTGATACAAGAGTACGTGAAAGAACTTGCTCTTGGAACGTCATGTATAGCTGTCTGTGAAGTCTGTCAAGCCAGTATAGTGTTATTTAGCATTATTTCACATACACATTTCACTGTTAGGAGGCTACATTCATAACATGGCCTTCAGACGTTGATAATAAATTGAAAATATTGCCTTTCATTATTGACCTTGCCTCAAGCAAGGTCCATATGAAACCGAAACACATAACATACTGGAAGGATGGAAAACAGACCTTTTCCTCTGGGTTGTTGTTTATAACCCTGAGAGCCACAAGGAGAGTACTCAGCAGCTGCTGTCTAAGCTTCTGGTTTACGTGCTTGCTGCCCAAGCACGAGTGGCTCTTAATACTGTGGTTTGATGGGTATAATTTTCATGGTGGCTGGTAGTGGACATGTTTACGTAAGGGCAGTGGAGTCTGTAACTTCCTGCCATATACTTCTCTTTAGCTGATAACTTTGGTTAGAAACAAGCCATAATAGCCACAATTTTGTCACGCAGACCACAACGGATGGTCGGTACATCCACTTTGCATCCTCATATAACTAGCTGTGTGTCTTCAGTTTTTAATCACCGCGGTGCCTAGGCAGCACCCAAGTGGGAGTAACTTTTTTTTTTTTTTTCACGTCACTTTGGAATGCAGAAATATGATCTCCATCCCATGGAGAGCTGAGCATGGGAGGAAGGGAATTGCCTAGGATCAGCCATGTTCTGTGACAGTCCTGGCTCTTGAGAGCCTCGTGCAGTCTCTTACACGTGGAGCCAGGACTTCACCCTTCCACGATTCAGACTCAGAGGTGCACTAGGAGGCAGGTTGGAAAGGGGAGCCCAAATTCTTTTCTGCTGGAAGAAGTACTGTACAAGCAGCCTGTTTTCTTTTTCCTGAAGAGCAGATAAATAAGGAGGTAATCTTAGGTTGAATATGGATGTGGGAATCCAAAATAAGGAACTCGCATTAGAGTTTTTGACACGCAAAAAAAAAAACCTGAAAAATTTTATAAATTTGTCAGGCTGGTCATGTCGTAATATCCTCATGTATTTTCCTCCATTTTTATTTTATAGCCTGAAGAGAAGTGCCAGTCAGAGGTAAGAGCACATCATGTTTGACAGGCATAAATGTTCTGTCAAGACACTCTGTGTTCCGTGTCTTGCTATTTTATTTCTCCATATTACGGTGCAGTAAAGTGCTCTCTTAAAATATATAGATTCGCAAGCTACGAAGAGAGTTGGATGCATCCCAAGAAAAAGTGTCAGCTCTGACAACTCAGTTGACTGCCAACGTGAGTACAACTCTGAGAACAAACGCTAACAGGGAATGCATTTAATGCACCAATTACCACCCCAGTTTTGATAAGTGACAAAAAGATTTCATGTCAGAAAGATTTCATTCAGGAGTTCAATGTCATGAACATTCGGTTCACGTTACCTATGTGTTTAAAAAAATAACTGCATGCATGTGGGACCCTTCCAAAAATAACATCCTCTGTCCTACTGGATTATAATATTCATTTGGCTTTATATATATATGTAAACCATCTTCAGATCTTGAGAAAATCATTGAAGACAGGGTCTTTTTTTTTTGTAAATAGTGTCTTGCTTTGACATTTGGATGAGATGAGATGCAGATGATACAGATTATAATTGGTAGGAATAAAAATTGGTACAAATGTGGACTGAAATGCATTATATTTTGCTATCGCATAAAGATGCGGGCTAATAGCATGATAGGTAATAGTGGCCTAAGGGGCTCCGAGAACTAATTTAAAGTTATGCCTAAAGAGTGTACATACCTGTTTTTTAACTAGTATAAGCAATACATCTGCTTGTTTCCTCTAAGGAATTTGATGAATATGTAACGTAAGACACTCGGAAAAAAAAGATTTGGAAGCCAGGAGGTGTTGAGGCAGCACTATGTATGACCCTGAGCAAGTTTGTTTGTGTGTTCTGTGCTGTAGTCACAGATAACAGAAATCTGCAAAACAGAAGCTTGCTAGAAAAACAAGCAATTCTAGAGTAAATAAGCTACAGATGAATAGTCAGCAGATGGGATCATACTGACATGCGAGTTTGTGGGAATCAATAAACATCAGAACACATGCTACTGAAGAGGACATTCTTGTCCATCAGCTCTCTGACTAGGTGGAGTATGAAACTTGGCACAGTTAAGGACAGCTTTCATCTGAGCAGTAATACCTATTACAAGAAGGATTCAGGGGGAAATCTACTGTGGTGTTCATTGCAGGCATCACAGTGCTTCATCCAGCTTGCAAAATGGAAAAGGAGAACCAAGAACACAGCTACTGGACAAGTCAAATAAAAGGGCTTTGACTGCATGTAACCACTTGGTCACTTTCCCAAGCGGAACAGAAAAAAATGTGATAATCTTCCAAAAACTAAATCTTACGTTTGCCTTTCAAATACAAAGGGGACTGGATACATGAGTTGGTTTTCATCCAGAAGCTTCTTTTACATGTGAGACAGTAAGAACTAGATTCTCTTGCATGCGCTTTTTTTATCATTTTGTTAAATAACCCAGCTCATGTCCTTCAAACAGAGAACTTGTCAGCCGTGCAACTCATCTAGCTCTGCCTTAGTTTTGTCGCGTTGTTCTTCATGCGGTGTTCGCATTCAGTAGGCTGTTACTCAACACAGGAGTTAGTAGCGTGTCTCCAAGAGCAGCGAGTAGCCCAGGCGACTGTGTGCCTGCCCCAGCTGCCATTAAATTGCCCAAGAATTTGTGTATGGTTACTACCGCTGTCTTTGCAGAGAATGGTTCTTAACATATGCCGCTGCTGTACATTATTGTTTAGTCTGGGGTCATTTGGTTTTTTGGTGGGTTTTGGTGTGGGGGTTTTTCCCCCAAAAACACTTAGCATCATTTCTTCCGATAATATTCCATTTTTGCTTCGTTCACTTTGCTAAATTTTAGGGTTGTTTTATTGATGTTATTTAAACTTCTTAGACTTGGACCTGCCCCTTATTTGTCCATGCATCAGCCACAGTCTGCTGCAGAGATGTTGCTATAACTGTCCTAGTAATATGTTTCAGTCTTTAGCCACCTCTTTTCAGGGGAACATACTCTTTTTCCATGTAAAAGGCCAGGTCTGTTCCCCAAAAAATTGAGACTAATAAATGCTGATTGTTAAGACGCTGCTTTATGGACATTTCTTTTACGCAAGATTTTTTTTGATGAAATACTTTTAACTTAGGCAATTTGAATTCATCTCTTTATTTAATTTATTATTTTTTTCCCTGAATTTTCTTGTATACACACTGCAGCACACTCTCAGGCCGTCGGGGGCAAGAATTCAAAAAGGTTTTGCTCCAACTAGGAAGTGAAGAGAACTCTTTTCATAGCTCACTGAACAATTTCCAGATAGCAATAATTTCAAGGTGCCTGGTCCGGTTTTGAAAGAGCAACTTTTTCTTAAGGTTCAGGTCAAAGCATTAGGGGCTTGTGTCCCGTTATTAATCCATGCGGTCCCGCTTGCCCGTTTGTTTTTTTGCTTTTGCAAAGTGTTGCTGAGGATTCTTGAATATCAGTTTTGTTGCTCCCTGTTCATCCGCCCCAACCAAAGCTTTGCAGTCTGTGTTTTTAAAAAAAATATTTAGATCTTCATACATGTGTAGCTTGAGGGTTTAAATTACTTTTTGCTATTTTCTCACAGTCTCAGCGCTGCTTATTTTCATAGGGGCTGATGGGAACGAGAGATGCACATCCCCATGTTATTGTACTGCTCCTGTTTGTTTTCATTGCGGATGTGAGAACAGTTATTTAGGATAAGTCAGCTGTGTGCTGCTGATGAATAAGTCTGGAATAGCTCTGTGAAAGGTTTTGCTATTCTGTATATATTTAGGTGAGAGAATGTCCTTTTCTGCTTGGAAAGACTTTGCCCAATTTTACATGCCATTGTGTGTATAGTATTATTTTTAATAGAGAAATAAAACATTATTTTCTGTGGTTAGTGGAGATTATTCTAGCTGAGACAAATATATATTGACCTATGCCTGTATTTAGTTGTTTGTGCACATGCATATTCGTGTACATGTATATCTATAACACAGTGCCATGTCATGGTACTAGAAACATAGTTCCCTTTTATCAAGTTCCTTTCCATCTTCTCAATCTAC
Organism: Leptodon cayanensis; assembly: GCA_027564655.1. Taxonomy (NCBI): domain Eukaryota; kingdom Metazoa; phylum Chordata; class Aves; order Accipitriformes; family Accipitridae; genus Leptodon; species Leptodon cayanensis. The sequence continues at coordinate 25,650,714 of JANXJC010000021.1, read as the reverse complement.
TTCTCCTTCCTGTTACTTCCCAGTCATTTTCAATTCCTAGCTGATGTCCTTAATATAATCGACATTGGGTTCTCAGTGCTTCATAGGAAAAGAAGAAAGGCAACTGGCCAAGCACCAGGAGGTTTTGGATGATGTTTAGCACAGGGACCTTGGTTGCAAGCAAGGTGCACTCAAATATTGGAGAAGTCTTTGAGTTAGAGGTGGGTATATCGGCTGATAAAGCATCCGGCAGACTGGCTACGATGCTGCAGTAGTCCTGTCTCCATCCTTATCCCTCTCTACAGAGAAGGTGTCTCTGGACTGAACTGTCTGACTTGGCTCTCAGAGTTCTCCTGATGGGGTAGCACAGTGAGAATCTCCACCTCTGTGACTTCCAGCCTCTTTTTGCCTTAACTATCTACAAGGAAAAGAGTGATCTAGTTGGGGGGAAGTTTCTGCCTGGCTTTCCTCTATCTGAAAACTTGCCTTGTATTTTATTTACTGTTTTCTATTTCTTTTTACTCTTCAGGGTATCCTCCTGAAACTTAGGAGTGACATTTGTGGGGTTTTGTATATTCTCTGGGAAAAGATTTAAACCTTTTGTGAAAAGCTTTGTGGCGAGAGTTGCCTTTACTGCATGGGGGTACCTGAAAGCTATCACTAAGTAATCTTATATGGCCCACATAAAAACTCCAAGACCAAGTCTGATTTCAAAAATGAACAGCAGGAGGTTTAGAAATATGGATGGATTTGTCTCTTTCTCCTCTCTACATTCTGTGAGAGGAGGTCATCTCATGTCATTGCTTGCAGTTGCTTGGGGACGTGGCTGGATAACCAAGGATGTCCTTCCATGCCTTTTCGGTATCAGGAATACTTTCAGGTGATAAGGTGTATTCCCTAAAGCGTCCTTTAAAAGCCTCAGTTATCTAATCTGTGAGATGTTTCCCAAAAAAACTGAAGCTAATATGTCTTTCTATTTCAACAAAGTGGCGAAATGCATTTTCCGTTTCTCACAAAATCCAAGCAGCTTTAAACAACTGAGAAAAGTACAGGAACTGGATTAGTTTGGGATGTGGTTCTTCAAAAGACCTTAACTCCTAGGGAGGTGTTTTTGTTCTCGATGTATTCTGGATGTAGGATTGCCCATTTTACAGAATAAATGAGAATTCCGAACTGGAAAAAAAATCCTGTTAGCTGCTCTGTTAGAGTATGTTTGAGAGAACCGTCCTGGCTATTGAAATCATGGTATCCATGAAGTAGATGTAGCCGCTGACTTAGGAGCCACCTCCAGGAAATCTCCTCCTGATGCACCAGGTCACGGTATTACTCCTACATCTGTGTTTTCTAAAGCTTTTGGTAGCAGCTGCTGCCAAGCAGGGCATGGTTTATAGCCTAAAACTGCATCGTTTCATAGTGTGCTGCTAGTTGTGGTTGTACATGAAAGGGCTTTCATTTTCTAAAGTTTTGAAATTGGTCTGTTACCTTTGGCATTCCTAATTTTCCACAATTAAATTGTTCCTGAAAATTTGCTTGCAAACATTTTCACAACATATGTTCTACTCGTTTGACCTTTTCTAATCAGTGTTATTTTCTCCATATCATTTACACAACAAACAATGCAGTGCACCAGCCGGTCCATTTAAATACCTGCAGAAATATTCTTGTTGGGGGGAGAGGACAAACTACTTCTATATGGTTTAACTTTCAGGCTCACCTGGTGGCAGCATTTGAGCAGAGCCTGGGGAACATGACCATCAGACTGCAGAGCCTGACGATGACAGCGGAACAAAAGGCAAGCTTGAAAAGTATTTGGGGAAGTCTTAACTTCTGTTTCTAGCATTGTTGCTTGTGCTTCTTCTGTAGCTGAGGGGGGGAATCACATACACCATTTGCCTTAGCTTCCTCAGTTGCGGTAAGGGAGTAAAATGTAATAAAAATTTTATATAAAAGACTCGTTTGCCTCACTAGGATGTTGTGACAACTGATCAGGTTATTCCTATAAATTGTTACTTTGAACACGTCTTCAGTATTGCATATTTTTGTAATGAATTTTTTGCCAGTGCATCCACACAGGTGCATGTCCAAGAGAACCACCAAGAAAAATCCTTGCAAGACAGGCAACATTGGAGTTTGGGACAATAAACTTGAATATACGTAGTTCTGTATTACAGAGCATGCACATTTTTTTTTTTGTCTCGTAATAACCAAGCTATTTTGCAGCCTATTGAGGGTGTGCTTCCCCAGGTATACCAAACCTCATTTTTCATCTTCCTGGACATATATATATTCCATAAATTCTCTATCAAATACCAAAGCGCAGTTTGAAATGTGGCTCCTTTGGAGCAGTTAGATACCATCCGCATTTTCTGACGTATCACGTTTTTTTTTCTCATTCAAGGACTCAGAACTGAATGAGTTAAGGAAGACTATTGAACTACTGAAGAAGCAAAATGCTGCTGCCCAGGCTGCCATCAATGGAGTCATCAACACACCTGAGCTCAACTGCAAAGGTGAGAAACAAGCACCAGGTGTAGCAACTGTGCAGTGCTCTTGAGACTCTAGTCCTCTTGGCAATAGCTGATGTAACCGTCAGAGATCAGCTCTGCCTCATGACCATGCTCTACGTACGTGTTTGGTATCGGGGGGGGATTTGAAATGGGTGTCTGTGTAAATAGAGTGACAAATTCTACAGAAGTAAGTGCATGTGTTAGACACGTGAGAAGGCATTTTAACAAAGCTCGTCCACCTTCAGTGTGAGCTCGCTGAATTTACTATAAGCATTTAGTAATTCACCCATCTAGACACTGATGTGAAGCAGCAGGGAGCGGAGATCCCCGTTTCAGAGCTATCAGGCACTTGGCTTGATTTTCTTGGATGTTTTCAGTAATTTCCAACAGAAAGTCTGAACGCGGTCCTGTCTTACCTCACTTCCCTTACTTATCCCGGTAATTTACACTTACATCAAATTTCTTACATAATTTTGACACCACGTCCGTTCATATGCAGGACCCGCAGCTGCTCAACCCACAGACCTGCGGATCCGAAGGCAGCACTCTTCAGACAGCGTCTCCAGTATTAACAGTGCTACCAGTCACTCCAGTGTGGGAAGCAACATTGAGAGTGATTCAAAGAAAAAGAAAAGGAAGAACTGGGTGAGTGTATTTTAACAGATTGCGTGAGTTCTATATAAAACTGTCCGAACATGCACGGTGAAATCTAGCCGCTCAGCTCCTCCTTCCTCCCCTCACGCAACAGGTCAGCACAAGGACTATGCGCTGTTTAAATCCTGTGTAAACTCCCTTTTGAAGGCTTAATTGGGTCGTAAGTGATGTATATGCTTGTGTTGACTCTTCCTAGGACTGAATTTTAGCTTAACAGCCAAAAGGCCACTCTTAAATTAGAAATAGCTGTCAAAGATCAATTCTGGCTAAAAGTAACATGATGTCCAACCCCTTAGGGAAAACCCGACGTCTGTCATTAAAGTAAAACAAATCCACAATGAGAGATCATTCTTACTTTTTTTTTTTTCTTTTTGGCTCATAGGGCTTTCTTTTAAGTGAACACGTTAAACACTTTCACAACTCTGTTTTGAACATTACTGAGGAGTTCTACAACAAAAAAAATACCAATCTTCAAAAATTTATTGTGATGGACATTTATTTGGCAAGATTTTGCAATACTTACCTTTCATTTCCCATTTTTCCTTCTTTGCTCATCATGTACTGTGTACAAGGTACCCTGTACTGGAGGAAAGGTACATTATATTAAACTCCATTTTGAATTAGACCATAACTGCCTTAGTGACCTAGTCTGATTGTAGTTTGGACTAAAGTCCCTAGATCCTTTACTGTAGCCGGTAAAGCAATCCACCCCTCCCTTCCCACTGAATTTAAATGTCCCTGAATCTTTTGGGTGTACGGAAAAATCTGTATAGCTACAAAATGTGGTTTGAGCTGGTAAAAGCTTGATTTGTATTTGCACTATGTCCTCCCAGAAATGTTTATGAAACTCCTGAACTGTAGGAAACAGCTTCCTGAGCAGGTTCTTGGTTTTATTTCTCTCTTATCCCAGTGGTTTGATTTTGGTATCTTGCCAGCTCCTTCACAACAGCAGCATTTCCACTCTGCCCCTTAAATAATTGGTTGAATGGAAACAATGTCATCTCTAAATCCTTCTTGTGCTGGGTCATACATTAGTTATAGACGAAGTAAATTGTTGTAAGTTTTAAATTGCTAGCGACTCTTAATTTGTGACGCAAACCTTCTGTAATCATGAAGCCTTAGTTAAGATAAACACTTTTTAAATTTTTGCTTTAGCTTCTATTCTTTGTTATTGTAACCTAGTAGCTATTATCCTACATCAGCCTACGCTTCTCAGATGACTATTTTTAAAGAAGGTTAAGGAAACATCTCCTTATTGTAAAAAGAAACAAATAAGGTTTCCATGAAGTAGAAGAAACAGGACAGTACTGTTATGTTGGTATTAAAAATGAGTACATCATTGCTGTAAAATGAAGATTGAAAATTAAATCTGTCATTTTCTGAGAAAACGTAGAAGTTGAGTCTGATTCACACATTGTTTATTCCACAAATACTGATGAAGTTTTCAGCCAAGATCTATTTGTTATATGTGGAAACAACGCAGCGGTCCATTCAGAGCTGAAACACCAGACTTCCAACATTTCTCACTGTAAAAGTCTTTGTCTGGTTTCAAAATAAGTTTCAGCTCATATTAAGCCAGGCTGTTTAAAAATATAATTTGCGATAGCGTTAAACGGTGTTCATAGAGTGTCCTGAGTTGGAAGGGACCCATGAGGATCATCAAGTCCAAACCCTGACTCCATACAGGGCAACCTAAAAGTTAAACCATATATCTAAAAGCGTTGTCCAAACGCTTCTTGAACACTAACTGTTGCACTGTAACTTCGCGATACTATCAGTTTAATCACATGCATATTCATTCTTTTTATTGTTTGGAAAATGGCAGTCACATTAAAAAAGGTTCTTTTAGTTGCAGGTAGGTAGAGAAGCTTCAGTCTTTTCACCTGGTGAAATACCGGTTCCTGCAAGGAAAAACACAATATTAACTTGGCTGTTAGGCAAAACTCTCTGTGGGAGCTAAGGAGAAAGTATAATTTCAATAGTGAAGAGTTTTGGGTCTGGCGTCTCCCTCAAGTAACGCAAAAAATGACCGTATGTTGTTTGAAACACTTGGTTTTGGAAAATGCAGGGTTCCAGCTTTAAAGTAACTGTTGGTCTTTGTTGATTATTGGTCATGTTTGTCTTTGAAATCCGAAGCTTTCCTTATCACTGGCTTTATCTGTTAAAACATGTCTTTTTTCCTTCCCCAACTTCCTTTTGCTTGCGCTTCTTCCGGCAGGTCAATGAGGTAAGGAAGACCTACTTTAAACCACGAGATACAAAGCTAACCCATCCATTTACATCACTAACCCTTTCAGCGTCATTAACCTTGTCTGAGCCACGTTACATTACAGCTGCAAGTTGTTACAACATCGCTGTAAAGCTTGTTGCACTGAACAGAATTTGCTATAAAATAGTTATCTTAAATAGGAAGCCTTGATATCCAGTCCTGTTGACCTTATTAATCTCATAAAATAGTTAAGGGGAAAAAAAGCTTTTTTTTATTCTTTTTTACCCATATTAAAATCTATGTGAGTATGGCTGTGTCATTTGGAGTATTTGCATGTGAGAGTTCTTACTCTGTGGCTTTTTTTGCCTGGTTTCATTCTTTATGATGTGTCTACTGTTGCGGTCTTGTTTTTTCAGCTACGCAGCTCCTTCAAGCAAGCTTTTGGTAAAAAGAAATCTCCCAAGTCAGCATCTTCTCATTCAGATATTGAGGAGATGACTGATTCTTCGTTACCTTCTTCACCAAAGCTACCACACCACAACTCTACCGTTTCAACACCATTGCTGAGAGCTTCCCATTCCAACTCTCTGTAAGTGATTTTTTTTTTTTTTTGCTTTTTAAATAGAAAATGGAGTGGAAGGCATCTTGCTGCATTGGTAGAGGAAAAGAGAAATACCATGCTTTGGAGACATCCAGTGTTTTCCACGCTAGCTTTACAGGACATCTCTAGGCCGCTTTACACAACCAAGCAGAGGCAAAATGTACTCTACACCATCCTGTCCCTTTTGGTTCCTCTGTCTAAGAACCTGCAAATCTGTATAAGCGCTCCAAGAGGTTGATAGCTGTTCAGCTACGTGCGCTGCTGAAACCAGCCCTTCGCCGTGAGGCCGCAGCAGGTGACACAGTGGGCCGAACAGGATGGTCCTGTAGGTCAGGGCTGCTGTGTCGTCACTGATCAGTCCTACTCCCAAGCATCACTTGCGTTATCTCCCGGAGCTGGGGGGCCTGTGTTTTGGGTGAAATCCTTAACCCCGTTGTGCTGGCAAAAGAACGAGCAAAGATCACACTTTTATCTACTGCCTATTTTGAATGTTCTGTAGTCTGAGGAGATTACAAGCAGAGGACTGAGAAGTTGAATTTATGTGTTAAGGGAATTAAAGATACATAACTGCCTCCCAACCCAGTACCTTCCAGCGTCCAGTGTTTTTCTGTTGGCTAAAGGCAGTACATACTGTACTAATCCGCCATGAGGAGTTCCCGGTTAAGTTGACGAATTGAGATACAGGTAGGGATTTACTGGAAATCACACAGCACGGTTTAGTGATACAGCTGAACTCATCTAACAGTTTGCACTTGATGAGCGGAGATGATCCGATCCTCTTTTCTCCTGTACCTCCCCGGCCACCTGGGCCTCGTCCTTCCCTTGCACTGGCTCTGCTACTTCTCAGGCAGCTCCACTGAGCCGATGCAACACGCTAAATTATGGGAAAAATCACGCGACAGAAGCGTGAACAGGTTTTTTTCCCCAGGTTGCTGGGTCGGCTCAGCTTGGGGGTCTGCTCGGACTCTGCTGGGTGCCACAGCTGGCGTAAGCGTGGGGGTGTGACAGCAGCACAGCCCGGAGCAGGCAGGGGAAGAGGAGTGAGAAACAAATGTGCTCCTTCGGGTAGTAGCACGCTATCGTACGGGCTCATCTATACGGCCAAACCATACGCTTTTGCTTGTGTTTGTGTGAGAATGAGATGTAGGCTTTAAAGTCAGGACTTCTGCTCTGCTGCTTAACTCATTTTACGTTCATGGGAAGGTAACAGGCAATCTTGAGGCTTCGTTTTGGCCATCTGTGAAGTCAGTAATTGTCTCACCGCACTGTTTTGAGTCTCAACTCACGTTTAGAATGTGCTTGGAAAACTTGGTAAAACAGATTTTATGTTAGTTCTGTGAGTATCTTCGTCACTTGAGCAGGATAAATAAATACCAGAAAGCTGTGAGAGGCAATCTTGTGAAACATATAATTACCGGACAGCCTTCCGACCTTGTAGATGTCATGCAAAGCTTCCAGCCTGATTTTAGATCAAATGCATTTGAGTAAGTACCCAGACTTGGAAGTTTTGCCCATCACTTGTTTTCACATGAAGAGGTGAAAACAATAGCAATAGTTTCCAGCCGTATAATAGCGCTGAAATGTTAGTAGCAGAAGATAATCCCTTGTGAATTTTTTTTTTAAAGCTTCTCCAGTCTCTTGAGCCTCACTCAGTGAGTTTCTGGTGACTACAGCAAATTGTGCTTTAGAAATCTAAGGCCAGAAAATTGTCAAATGATGATCCCGTCTATCATCAGTCAAAATGCTGTGTGCATACGTCTCATCTTGACATGAAAGCCAAAAGGCTAAACTGGAGAAAAGAGTAAATATGGGAACTGAGGGAGGGCTAGAGCACAAGTAAAACTTGTGTATTTTGGCTTTTTGGCTTTTTGATGGGGAAAACATCTCTCATTAACCTGATTTAGGGAGAGACATTTTAAATGAAATCTCCCTCAAAGCATGCAGCTGTGTACTTGATCTTTATATAGATACACTTATGACTGTGCTGAAATGTTACTCACCCAGAATCTTTTTTTTGTGGGAGGAGGGAAGGAAAACGCCACCAAAAATTTTTTAAGCATGAGTGCTTTAAAGCGAGCAGGAATTTATCACGCTTGAATAGGTGTAGAGTTCCAAAGCCCTCCAGAACAGTTCAGGGAAACCCAGCTGTGCGCACCTGGTGAGCTTTAAATCTGTCTGTAAACTCATCAATCTCCAACCAGCTGCTGTTACTGCCTGCACCCCCTTAATTTATTTAGATTTTGGCTTTAGAAGTTTTCCTTTATGGCAACTACCATGAAAAATACGAAGACTATCCAATAGTAGGTCATTTCCAGAATTCTGTTTCAGGTGCTGATTAAAGAAAAATAACCCTCAGACATATTTATTTCACTAGTCTCTAATGTTTCCATGACCTATTTAATATCTGATTTATGGTATCACTAATCCAATAAGCCAGAACTGTTGCCTGCTTCCTGCAGAATAAAAGGGTTTTATTCCGCCTTTACTAATAAATGCTGGAGAAGCACCATCCAAAAAGTAACAAATGGTCTCGTTCAATGTCTGTTTTTTGATCTTCTCCAGTATTTCTGAATGCACCGACAGTGAAGCTGAAACGGTCATGCAGTTACGAAATGAGCTGAGAGACAAGGAGATGAAGTTGACTGATATTCGTCTGGAAGCCCTTAGCTCTGCTCATCAGCTTGACCAGCTTCGGGAGGCGATGAACAGAATGCAGGTGAGAAATAACCACCCCAAATATTGCAGTCTGTGTTGATGTGTTAAAGATGGGCCAACCTGCCACACAGTAAAGATCTGAAAGAAGGTAAATTTGAAGTTTTTGAATGCTTACTGAAAGTTGTATTTAGCTTGGTGCCAGTGTTAAACCCTCTACCTTCATTAAAAGTCACCTTGAACACATGAATTCTGCTGCCCTCAACTCTGCAGCTCTGTTTCAACCCTAAAAACGTATGGAGAGATCATTTTTGTTGACCGTCAGCAACCTCTTAAAACGTTTCCATGCTCTCTGCCTTCAAGTAGCTGCATTTCAGTGTTTAGTGAATTCCCACGTATTTGTGTTTTCTAGGATACTTTGAAAAGTTTCATGGAAGGGACATGGTAATAATTGAAATCATTAATTTATTAAAATAAATTAAAAAGTTACGAAAATGGCATTTCTGCTAAAGTATTACTTATTCTTAAGGTACTTATGTTGCTGTCTTGTAAGTGTGTTTTCACTGTGCCTTCTAACTCCTCACTTGTCTTTTCAAGAGTGAGATTGAAAAATTAAAAGCAGAAAACGATCGGCTGAAATCTGAAAACCATGGCAGCTGTAGCAGGGCTCAGTCTCAGGTTTCCATTTCATCCTCTCCAAGACATTCAGTGGGTCTCTCTCAACACAGTTTGAACCTCACGGAGTCAACCAGTCTCGGTGAGTTTAATGAGAAAGGCGGTGGGCAGGTTTTATCCTGCACTTGGAAGATTTGGTTTGCTTAGCCATGGAAAAATGAAAGCATGAAAATTATTAACAGTTGAGGTGTGGAAATATGTCAGGAGCTGGCACAAAGCCTTCTTTTAAAATGTCGTCATAGGTCTGCTACACCCTAGATCGGAGTTGTCCAATTATGACCTCAGCTACAAAGAGTCATGTTTAAAGCCATTTAATGGTGTACATTTGCCAGGGGATATATCGTAGGAAGGAAAATACAGAGTAACCGACTAATAATTTTCAATGACCTTCTCTTTTTAAGAGTGATACTGATACTTGGTAGGGAAGTCAGTAAACCTGGTTCTTGCGTTTCACCTCGGGGCATGTGAAGCCCAGATGCATTGTGGTTGACTACAATAAACGTGTTGGCATGAACCGGAATAGTCTTCATTGCTGTTAAGTTACAGCTGTGAAGCTGTTGATGTGTTCTGTTCACAGACATGCTGTTAGATGACACTGGAGATGGCTCTGCCAGGAAGGAAGGAGGCAGGCACGTCAAAATAGTTGTCAACTTTCAGGATGAAATGAAATGGAAGGAGGTGAGTTGTGTTTCATCCCCAGCTTGGAAACAAAAGTGACTTTGGAATGTGCCAGGGAATTCAAATCCAGTTTGGTTTGGAGGCTTTTATTTGCAAAAGACTTTTAAAAATTTTCTCAGCAAAATAGTTCGCTGGTGTATCACTAGGGATAGACGAGGCACTTGGCTCCCTCCCGCTTCCTTGGAACTGCTGAGAGCCACCACCGCCAGTTCAGTTGTCTCATGGACTCATCTGCAATAGCTTTTTACTTTGCAGTTTCTTGTTGGTACCTTGGCATAGCATCTGTTTAAGACTGATATCTTAAAAGCTGTGCAAAGCACTTGGGCCTTTCTGTTAAACTTCAGTAAAATTTTAACTAATAATGAAAGTGATCCAACGTGTCGGTAGACGGCGCACTGAAATGCTAGAAGCACTGATATTCTGGAAGAACTTAATGGATCCAGACTGGGAGATCTATACCTTATCGTTCTAGTTCCAGTTGTCCTCTCTGGTTACGACTATCCCATTTTGAATGACATCTTTCAGATGTTCTCCATTCACAAGTAATTGAAAGAATCCTAAATACCCAAATACATTTCTGATATTGTAAAACTGCAGCCCACCTCATGTGTGTAATGCGTGCAGGAATGTACGACACAATCTTTACCAAGCACTGACCTTGCTATCTCATGTTATGAGTACCTGTAAAAGCGTATTTAAGAAATAACTTGATGTCTTTTGTAAAGGCGGGGGTGGAATTTGGATAGTCGGAGATAAAACTGACTCAGCAGATCTTTGCATTAAGTGCCAATTTTGCATTAATAATTACAGCCCGGGATAAGCAAATGAACAGTAAAACTAGATTGCTAATTCTATTGGACTCCACTGTGCTCACAGTCCATAAAGTTACCGTGTGGAAATGATTCCTTAATGTTTTAGTTGAACTATAAGTTTTAAGATAGAAGTTGGTTTTTCTTCAGTGAATGTTTCACAGTGAGTGCAGCTATAGAATAGAAAAAGGAGGTGCGTTCTGGAGTTTTTTTAATCTGCTTCCGAAATCAGAAACAAAATGCTGCGATATACCAAACATAACACGGAAGTTGTTATATGTAAAGATACATATATAAAAAATTCTCTCTATATAACTATTTATACATATAACCGTGTATAATTTCTATGTATATATTTGGATTTCTATGTCCACAGCAGCATTTCTAGAAGTAAATAGGATAAGCCTTGCAAATGCAACGTGTTTGACTGTGAAGTCATGGAAAAACGAACAAACCGTGAACTTTTCTGCCTAGAATTTTCCCAAGAGTCTTTTTGTCTTTTGGCTAAGCTGTAATCCTCTCAGAGGTTTTTGAATTGTTCATGGATTGATCAATAAATACCTTTTACTTACCATCAGTGCCACTTAAGATTTGTGACTCTCAATACTGTAGAAAATGTTCAGCAGAAAACAAGGATTTCATATAGCGTTCAGAATTCACCATATAGAGTGGTAAAGATGCACCACAATTAAAAAAAAAAAAAAAAACAAAAAAAAGCGGCCAGCATTTTAATTACATTAAACAGGCTTGTCGGATACAGTTAGGATTTATTTATTAATTTAAACTCACATTTCTATGCATTTAGGATTCCAGGCCTCGCACCTTCCTCATAGGCTGCATCGGAGTCAGCGGCAAGACCAAGTGGGACGTTCTGGATGGGGTCGTAAGACGCTTGTTTAAGGTTAGTGAGTACAATTTGCTGTGTGCTTGAATTCTTCTGTTAGATTTTGATGGTACCAAGCAATAATGAACTTGCTGTGATTATTACTATTATAGCATAGAACAAAGTCACGGAGATTTCCGTGCTGCCTGACTTTTCGCGTCCCTTTGTCACCCTAGGAGTATATCATTCACGTGGATCCCGTGAGCCAGCTGGGACTGAATTCAGACAGCGTTCTGGGCTACAGCATCGGAGAAATCAAACGCACTAATAGTGCGGAGACACCTGAGCTGTTGCCCTGTGGCTATCTGGTTGGAGAAAACAACACTATTTCAGTTACCATCAAAGGTAATTACGCTTGACCCGTCTGCTGTAATTCTCACTAATTACAGTTTTATCAAAGCTTGCCGTGTCAAGAAACTCAGAGGAGTAGAAACTTCTTAGTGTTTCTTTTTCCCGCCCCTGCCTTTTATTTACGAGTCGTTCTATTTTCATTTGATAAAGACCGCGCTTAAAGTATGCTAAGTCTATAAATTCAGCACATTTTCAACTTGTAACAGTAGGAATAATTACCCACACAGCAGTTTTCTCTTGAACTGATGCCTGGAGTTGTCCTGGAGAAGACCTCACACCACAGGGGATGTAGTGGAGTTGTTTGAGCGGCAAAGTACCTGCCAAATGAATAAAGCCTCAGAATTTCATGACCTCTTTGTAACAGCTATAGTTGTTATTTCCTTCATGCAGAGTAAAAAAATTCTTGATTTAACTTGCTCGACTGGTCTCACTGAAGAGTCCCTCCTTAGGCAGCAGTAAGGAGGGATCCCAGAATTCATGGGACACCTTAAAATCTGGGTTATTTTAAAACATATGGTTTTCAGAATTCTCATCAATTTCGTTATATCATACTGATAAGAACTTAATGCTCGTATTTCTCATTTGGTTTCTCAGGGAACCGTTTTTATATGAAAACTATACTGTGAAACTAGATTTGAGGGAAAAAATCCTCAACCGCTGCATTTTGAATGTACATCAGTTTGCTCGAGGTTACACCAGTGAAATCTCGAGCATAGATCTGCATACAGTAGTAGAGTATTCGAGAGTGTTGCCAAACACTCTGCAGCTCGACTTCAAAGTTTGGCTGTGGCATTTGACTGAAAGTATTTTGATTTTTGAATATTGGTACAAAAAAATCAAATCACCTTGGGTAGCAAATCAGTGGGCAGGTAGACAAAATAAGCCATGAAATATCTCAATTTACTGAAGCTTGATGTGAACCCAGGGTATTCTGCTTACTTAGAATACATTGTCCAATAGTATAATCTCATTTGAAATATTGCTTAAGGACTAGCCATGTCTATAAAGCTGCAATGTGTTTTTGTATTTAACTTGCATTGGCTTGACTTGTACTTTGAAGGTTCATACGTGATAACAGTTTTCAATAAAATAGAAGTGTATTTAATCAATTTATGGAAAATCACATATACCTTTGAGTTATAAAGCTGCCTATATAAATATTTAATATTCCAAGTAACCACTGAGGTGCAAACAGTTCTCTGTGTGATCTGCCAACTTCCCTTTCTGCTGTTTATTTTGAAGCACTGTGTATTTTCCCTGAGCCAATTCTGCCTAAAGTGACTGCTGACGTTGCATAAACGCTTATCAGTAGGAGTTTTATGTTAGAAGAGATAACTATCAGCATACAGAGAAGGAGCTTAATTACAAGCGTTTGGGAAAGTAGGGGGAGTCGATGATAGCTGCTTTTTTTGTCTAGGGATTCAAAAGTAAACAGGTAAATTCTGGATGAATGGCGTACCACGCATGGCGAAATACTGCAAAATGGATGGTTTGTGCGTGAAAAGCGTGCCGTGGAGTCATGTAGTGTGGCAACTTTCATAGGCACCATAAGATGCAGCTGAGTATTTGGAAAACAGAAAGTGGAAGGAGGACCCAGGCTAAGCCCACAGGTCACTTCTGCGCTTGTTTTACCGGCTTTATGTGTGTTCCTTGACCACGGGGGGATACCAGAGCGGGGAAGGGATTTCTCTCTGAAGTGAGCAACAGCTTGGTCAGGTGGGATCTAAGTCTGCTCTTTCTAAGGGTTATTTTGGGGGTTTCTCCTGCTATTATTGGGCCCAGGTACATTCATAAAATCACGTTTTTCAGTTCTCCGGTTTGACTATCTAGTAATTTCAACTAATCTTGATTTGTTCAAACTCCACTAAAGAGATTGCTTTGCAGCTTTGTAACTACTTAGTAAAAAAAAAAAACCCAAACCCCTAACCTTTTGAAAATGCAGGTAATTCAGGTAAAAATCGGAAATCCCTCTAACTGAGGAATCTTTTCCTGTTGCAGGTATCTGTGAGAACAGTTTGGACGGTCTGGTGTTTGAATCGCTGATCCCAAAGCCTATACTGCAGCGTTACGTCTCTCTCCTGATGGAACACAGGCGGATTATCTTATCTGGCCCCAGTGGTACTGGTAAAACATACTTGGCAAACCGTCTCTCTGAGTATATGGTCCTTAGAGAGGGCAGGGAGTTGGCCGATGGCATTATTGCAACCTTCAACGTGGACCATAAATCCAGTAAGGTGAGGACACAGAAATCATCCTTGCACAATTCACGCTACCGTATATCAAAAAATGAGAGACCTCTCGTTTATTAATCCATCAAAAGCTGATTTTAACCTTACCTTTCTTTTTAAAGCATTATGTTAATCCTGAAGGGAATAATACGTAAGGTTTTCAGAACTGCAGCTTCACCTGATGAGGGGCCTGAAATAGCAGGCTTCCAGGTGTATATTTGAACACCTAAAGGTGTCATGATTTTCAAGTGGTTAGGAGCCTGAGAATTGCCCAGGAAGTTAAAACACCTGCATAAAATTCCCAGCAACTTAAGCAATCCCTATTGCACGTGGGCATTTTTCCAGAACCCCTCAAATGCATCTCTAGGCTGTCGAGCGTTTCTGCAACTGCAAGCATCAGCAGTTGTAATCTGTATATGCTGCATTTGGAGTGACTGTTGTCCAGACGCATTCCTGTGCCGGTAAGGCCGGTCACTGCTTTTTTATGCGCTGCTGGTTTTGCTGAATATACCTCCAGTGAATGTCTAGATTAAAGAAAAGGCAAAAAAAAAAAAAAAAAAAGCTGTATATTTGATGGCCTTAGGCACATTTTCCTGAAGCTCATCCTTCTTTCACTGCATCACTGAAGGCATCCGAATTTGGGCTCTGCTGAGGGATGCTTTATTCCAGATTAATTTTATCAGCTGTATTCTGATAGAAGCACAGTTGCAAGGAGATATAACAAACCTAGCTGGAATGCAAAGTTTGGTTTGGTATATAGAGAGTTGAACAAGTTCCCGAAAAGAAATTAAAATACGTTTCAGAGCTCTGAGTGCCAGATTAGGACAGCGCGAATGAAAAAACACAAACCAAATGGCAAAATCTTAGCCCCCTTTAAGCCCTGATCTCACACAGGATTTCTGATACAGTCTTTGAATCTTCAGCATAACCTACAAAAGAGAAGGAAGACCATATTCTTCTGTTTTCTGATGGAAAATGTGTGCATTTGTAAGATGGCAGGCTCTTTTGCTTTAGATCACAAAGACCATAGCTTATTCATCTTTAGTGGATTTTTAAGGAATATGATGAAAATTCTCTCTTCCTTTTTTTTCTTTTCTTTTCTTTATATATGCTTTACAGGAACTCCGCCAATACCTGTCCAATCTAGCAGACCAGTGTAACAGTGAAAATAACGCTGTGGATATGCCTCTTGTAATCATTTTGGATAATTTGCATCACGTTAGCTCCCTAGGAGAGATCTTTAATGGACTTCTAAACTGCAAGTACCACAAATGGTAAAGAAATAATATCAGAACACGCTCCAGATTTCAGTACTGCAGTCGGAGCACTGCCGTTGCAAAATGGGATCGCAAAACCAAACTCGAGATTAATTTGGTAAAGTGGACTGAGATGGCTGGACCGTCCATATTATGGACAGTGTTTCAGAGGTTTTTTTCTTCATAAAATGATCAATTCCTCTGAAATCAGTACTAAAAAAGTAGTAGAGGGTTTGGGTGATTTGCATTCATTGCATGCAATGGATCTTCAATACTAAAGCCCCATTTTTAGTGAACGATCCTGCTTGGAGATTTCTGTTTTGCTTTCAGAATGTGACGTTCTCACAAGTCAGGTTCTCAGTAGAGAATCTGGTTATAAGTAGCTACAAAACACTTCCTTGATAAAAGAGGTGTGAATAACCTTTTCTAATGTTGAGATCCTACTAAAAAGTTGTTTCTCAAAATTTCCGAGTTTTATTTACTTGATTTTTTTTTTTTTAATAGTCCGTATATTATTGGCACAATGAACCAAGCCACCTCCTCAACACCTAATCTTCAACTTCACCATAATTTCAGGTACTGTTTATTCATGTTTCTCGTTTATGTTTGTGGGCTGGCAAAGGAGTAATGGCTACTGAGTCATCTGAAATTGTTCTTATCAGCTGTAACAGCAAACTAAAAGAGAAATACCATTCGCTAGTAGTTGCTGCCCTAACATGTGCAGCTTTGTTATGATGCTGTTATTAAAGTAACTGCAGTTCATAAAACTTTTCCTTTTCAGAGGAATGTTAAGATATTTCATCCTCTAACAAATTTTAAATAAAGTAATAGGCAAAGCAGATACTGAATGAGAAATAAGCTGAAACCGATGCACAATACAAATTGTTTCATCTAGCAGACTCATGATTCCAAAATAGTTTTCGCTAAGAAATATATGTGACTGGGATAGCCCATTTTGATCATGATGATAATCTAGAAATCATAAGAGAAATTTAGTCCAGAATAGTTATGTTCAGCAGCATGAAAGAGAAATAACGGACATTTCTGCTGTTCTGCCATAGATGGGTGCTATGTGCTAACCACACTGAGCCGGTCAAAGGCTTTCTTGGCCGTTTCTTGAGAAGAAAACTAATTGAAACAGAGATCAGCGGCAGGATGAGAAATGCAGAACTGGTTAAAATTATTGATTGGATTCCCAAGGTCTGGCAACATCTGAACAAATTCTTGGAGGCTCACAGCTCCTCTGATGTTACTATTGGTAAGTGCCCAGGCATATGGAAATATATGTGTTTATTTCCTTATATATCAGGTGCGTCTGTGTACGTTTCCTTGTGCTACATCAGCTAAAAAAGGTTTCTTTAAAGCCCTGCTTTTAGGTGCCAGTGTGCTTTCAGACAAACTGTACAAGAAGTTTCTAAACTTTTTTTTTTTTTTTCCCCCTAATTAAAAAGAACTTCTTTCTAAGTCCTGGATACAAACTGTGTTATGAGATCTGGTTAATTGTTCTCACCTTGAAGGCTATAGTTTTTCAAGTTGATTCAGAGCATTTTTGAGCTCAGGAAGAGCAGTTCACCAGGTAGCAACTTACGTTCTCTCATCCTTGGCTTCTTTCTCCAGGGAACCGGAGTTTTTTGTTTGATCCTATTTTGATGCATATCATGATCGTGATTTGAGTGTAATATCTGAATTTCCCTTTCCAGGTCCACGGCTCTTCCTCTCCTGTCCGATAGATGTAGATGGTTCGAGAGTTTGGTTTACTGACTTGTGGAACTACTCCATCATCCCATATCTTCTGGAGGCAGTTAGAGAAGGGCTACAGGTGAGCGGGCAAAAGTGAAAAACCATAGGTCTTGAATGGTATCTATTCAAAAGATAACCCAGCACTCGACAAACCTGAATAGCGGCAACGTTTTCTGTAGACAGAACTTTGGATGCCGAATACCTGCGTGTCGGTGAAAATGTAGCCTAAATTGTCACTTATTTAAGGCAGAATTATTCTCTTCACTGTGCAAACCGTTTTCAAATACGGAGGGGAGGCACCAAAAGTCCAAATCAGTTTTTTGAAAAGTGTTTAGATGCCAAACTACTGATTTTTTTCAGTGGGGGGAGTTAGACACCCAAGTATCTTCAATAATCTGTTCCAGAAGCACACCTTAAAAACTGTACTGTGCATGTGAAGAACGTGTTTGTAGTCATTGGCTTCGTTAATGGATTTTCCTTGGTAAATCAGATCTTTCAACAGAGGAGGAACAAAGCTGTGTGTGGAGAGAAACGTATTAATGAAACGTATTAATGAGTGACAGGATCAGTATCAGTGACATTTTGATTACTTCTCAGTCTACAGGATGAATTTTTTAGCAGAGTCCTTCATAATTCTTTCAGAGGCCATGGTGAAATCAGCATTGATTGCCGGTACTTGGTAACTGATTCATACTCTAGCAATTTGGATAGTTTTATGCATTGCCACGCAGTCCTTAGTGTTTGTAGGACTATAAAGCTTGTTGGAATCAGGAGGAGGGCTCCACAGAGGATTGCTGTTGACTTGCCATGCAACTATGGAAAAAAATGACCTTTTTTTATTCTTCGGTCCTCTGTTCACAAAATAAGCATGGCAGCACATAGTTTAGAAGACAATTTTGGAGACGGCGTAATCAAATATCAGTAAATTCTGGGCATTGCATACATGAAAGTAATTATTTTTGATAAAGCTTTTTCTGTGAGGAAGCTCCCCCTGTTTCGATGTACTTGTTTGTTAAGTTTCGTTTCTATGCAGTACCCTTTCTGTGTTAGAGGTTCAGCTCTCATCTGCATGGAGTACTCTGCAGAGAATGGAGAAGTCATGAAAATGCACCAGTCTGTGTACTTGAAGAAGTACTCAAAAAAAAAAAAAAAAAAAAAAAAGCCTGGCGGGGACATGGACTTTACATTGTCCAGTTACCAGCCACGTTGGGTTTCGTTTGCTGTCTATACAGCACAGATTTATAGATGTTAACAGAGAGAAGACAACCCTGTCATAAAAAACTCAGCTTTTACTAACAGCTTCTCGCAAATCTATGAAATACATCAATTCTTCAACAAGTTTTGGTTACAATTTGTGCAAACTATGTTTGCCATTTGAAATTTGTCAGTGCCTGGAGGCTTCATTTCTCTGGGATGATTGTGATGGGCTCTTAGAGGTGAGGAACGTGATAGGGCCTAAAGTACGACACACATAGAGGAGCTTTGCTGGAAATAGAACAGGAGACTCGTTTAACATAAAATTTCCTGTAAAGGAAGGTAATGGGAGCCAATAACCTTTTTGACCTAAAACAAGTGTAAAGATTTCATGTGACTTTGTTTCCTCCTGGAAAGGAGAAAACTGATACTCACAGTGATTCTTGGGCTCCTTGTACTGTGTTTTGAAGCTCTCCTACCGGCTGACGAGTAGGTTTGGAAAGCGTTGAAAAATTAGTAACAGAAATGAAGGGAAAGAACAACAATTAATAAAACCATCTTTTTGCTTGCTTGTTTTGCCTTCTATATCTGCATCTTTCCTTAGGTTATTTGAATGATTTGCGTTCCAAGTGTAAAGCTTTCAGTTTCTCACTTTGTGCTGCAGATTCTGTATCCACTTCAGTCTCATTTCCCCAGATTCCACTAATTCGTTTCCATTGAAATAACTTGTCGATTTAGTCTAGAATTTCTCTTTTGTTGAGTCTGTGGATAAGAATGAGACTTCAGTACTCGAAGAGTAGCCAGAGTTGTGCTAATTCACAAGCTAATGCTAGAAATGTGTGTTTCATTTGGGGCTTTTTTCTGTCCCCCACACCCACAAAGGCTCCTCCGAGAACACATCTTCTCTCATGAAATTGCCTGCCAGAAAGGAAGGGTGGACTGCTGATTTCACTCTGATCTCTGTGGATCTAAACTGAACTATTTTTATATTTCTGTTTCTCATTTAGAGCACTATTTTGGGTCAAAGACAAGCGAGCCAAACGGATCCTTACAATAATTGCTCCCACTGGAGCTGAGGGTTTTTGTTCTTCAAAACAGGGATGTGAAAATTAGAGGGTTATATAAAACCCCAGTTCTTCCTGCTGGGTGTATCGATACAGAATGAAGCACCAGCATAAAAAAAGGACCCAGAGCCCCTGTGGCTTCCTGCCACCATCACTCGTACTCCAGTCATTCCTCTTTGGTGCTTGGTGAAGCAACCTGTTCGATCCTTGCCCTCCTAAGTGCTCCCTAGAAAGCGTGCATGTGAAAGGGATGGACAGAACTGGTTGCCGTGGAAGGGAAAAGAGAGTTAGTCATTCAGTGTCTCATCTGCCGAAGATACGTGTTTTCATACATTGAAATGGGAATTTTACTTACTAGCTGATTTCCAGAAGTGAGCTAGGATCCGCACAGACCTTCTGGGTAGCAAAGCCGTGAAAAAATATAAAATCCTCTCCCCTTAGCAGCTGACGTGTATTGCTGTAAATTTGAGAATGAGATTAAAATAGGAGATCTGGTTTACCGCAGCTTGGAGACATTATGCTGGGAAAATAATCTAGTAGAGCTCAAGGATGAGCGAGTATTTGGGTTGTGGGAGAGGCTGTAAGATTTTAAGTTTAAGATTGCCTAGCACCATCTGCTGGGCACCTCTGCTCTGCCCTGGGACTCGCTCCGTTCTGCTTCGGAATAAAGCAGATCTTGGTATTCAGAGCCATTTAATACTTTGTGCGTGCAAAAAATAAAACCACAAAAACCCCAAGAAGAGCGAGCGGTGAGGAAAGTGAGATAGTCATAGATCCGTCGGAGAGCTGATGAATTTCTTTTAGATCACTCCTTTTCCTCTGTGCGTTGTGCAGGAGAGTTCTCTGAGTTCAAAATGCAGGGAATGAACTCCGGTTGCTGAAGGATATTTAGGCTGAGATTTATAAAGCAGAAGTAAAAGTTTTCAAGTAGCTTCAAGCTGTAGTTACGCTTTTGAAAGTCACGTGGCATTAAAATGAATTTATTGTCTAATTAAGGCAAACTTAACTAAATACAACAAGAAGAATACGTTGGGATTCGGTAACACAGTCTGTTCAAAACAGAAAAAGTTCTTGAAATGGAGCTTGCTTACCTGAAATAGCAACGTGACCACAGACAAATCCTGCTGGTGCTTTTTCTTGGTTGAATACAAAGAAGTTCCCCTGACTTGAAAACCTTTTGCTATGGCATCCATCATTAACTGCCTGATGACAGGTCTCCCGTTTCTTCCTACACATTCCACTGACGGCGGTTTCACCACGGCGGCAAACGTAGATAAGGCGGCTGCTGGCGCGATCCGGGTGTCAACATTGAGGGCCTCTTTTGTGTATTGACTTTATTTAAGTTAACTTTAATAAGCGAGGTTATTCTCAGGTCTCCCTCTCTTCAACTGGTGCCAAGAGAAGGGCACTGCAGTCTCAGAGGAGGTGGTCAGCCTCTTCCAGATCGGTTGCCATTAAAAATAGCTAAAACTTTGTATGTCATTAGGGTAAGGGAAATCTCGCCTGGTTTTGTTCAGCCCTGCTTGCAGGTGTCTTCTGCCATCCAAGACTCGTGGCCCATTCGTTTTGGTTAAGAAGGGGTGGACGAATAGGAATGTTTTACCTGGTTTTACGTGTTTCCAGTTGTACGGGAGGAGAGCGCCCTGGGAGGATCCTGCCAAATGGGTGATGGACACGTACCCCTGGGCAGCCACCCCCCAGCACCACGAGTGGCCTCCTCTGCTACAGCTGCGGCCCGAAGACGTGGGCTTCGACGGCTACTCGATGTCACGGGAAGGCTCGACCAGCAAACAAGTTCCAGTGAGCGATGCTGAAGGAGATCCTTTGGTAAGCTGTCGTTTTGGAAACAGCAGAACCGCTTCCTTTCCCTTGTTTCTAGGGATTAGAAACAGGAATTAAAAGAGTGAAGGACAGCTGGGTGTTTTAGAATGAGAAGGCAATGTTTCTGGGGAAGTCGTCAAGTCAGCTCGGGGAACGCCTTCGCGCAGAAAGCCCGTACGGTTTGGCAAGAAACAGCGGCAGAAGCTTTTCAGATTCATTTGTTGAGGATATTTTGAGGATTCGTTTTTTGAGGAGTGACTGAGGATGTGCATAATAAACTTGATTTCTACACTGTGGAATTAAATATGTGATCTTGTTACGCATACTTGAATAACACAGCGGAACCATTTCATTTAGCCTGTTTTACCACAATCGCAAAATAGGCTTGTTGCTTTACTTCACCTGGCTTTTAGAGCTGCGTTCTTGACACCAAATGAAAATTGAGATTTTCCAAGAATATATGAACTAATAGTCCCCATGACTGGTGTCTAATTTATGAATCGGAAACACCATCCAAGCATACAGGGAAATGCTAACATGTATAGAATGTATAAATTGAGCTTGAAGGTAACACTAAATACACATTTTCTTCCAATGGGAAACAGTTGCTGAAGCTGCTGTGCAAACTGCACGCCCCGAAGCTGTTCTGTTGAGGTGTACTTTTTTCCGGACAGCTGGGAGTATAGATTGCGTGTTACAGTTTTTACATGCTCATGTATACCTATACAAATATCAAGCTAGATATCAGGACATTCGGATTTGCCTCTTTTGACTGATCTGTCTGTATTTCCATGGGTCAGAGGAAGACAGGGGTAGGATGCTTGCAGAATCCTCTCGAGTACGGCCGTGGACTAGTCCCTTCAGTCTTCTCATTTTCACCTTTACTGGGAAAGCATACTTTTTATGACTAACTGGCATGCTACTATAATATGATTTACAGTTAATATCCCAGTGAATATCTTAATATTAATTAATATCTTAATTTTAATAGCCCAGCTTGTTTCTTCCTTTCCTTTGTTACCCACTGCCAAAGTGAATGCCGTTGTAGCTTTCCTATGGAGTTGGTGCTCTTTCTACCTCAGGCTACAAGTAATGGTGAACTTCTGTGCCTTCGCAGATGAACATGCTCATGAGACTGCAAGAAGCAGCCAACTACTCAAGTCCCCAGAGTTACGACAGCGACTCGAACAGCAACAGCCATCACGATGACATCCTCGATTCGTCTCTGGAGTCGACGTTGTGATCGTTCTCGGATAGAAAGAGGTTGTTTCCATTATCGCTCTCCCACTTGGCAAGAACCCTGATCACAGACTCACGAAAAGAACACGTTCCTGGGCTGGGCTGGGATCTCAGTATTAGAGCTGCAAGATCAACAAGACACTTGGAGTCAGTCTTGAACCTGGGTGCAGGCAACCCAAGCAACCTTTGTATTGTTTTTCTTTTGGTGATGATGAGAACTGCACTATTCCTTTGTTTTCTTCTGTTTAGTTGCTGTAAGCTCTCATGCCTAAGATACTGAAGATGTTAAAAATAATCATCATGACTAAAAGTTGAAGGGGCGGGCGGGGGAACTTCACAGCTATGAAGCAAACAGCTTTGTGCCATGTACTGTCCGGAAGGAGAGGGGAGAGGAAATTTTTGCCTATGCTGCTTCTGACCAAACACGTTTAGGTGAGGGCTGGACTTTTACCGATCAGCTTTGCGGATTAAACGCAGCTTCGTATAGTTCTGGTGCTATAACAATATCGCTTGCCTTGGTAGTAATACTCAATAAAGGCAAAGCTGCAAAACAGGGAAGTTTGAATAAATGCTAAAAAAGAGAAAAGAAAAAAAAAAAAGAAAATAAAAGAAAAGAAAAAGCGCTGCTCTCCTTGCCAGTCTGAGACCTTGGCTTTCTTTCATTGTGTGTTTATAAAGATATATATATAAATAGGAATATATAAAAATATATATACAGTCTGAACAAATCAGGTTTTTTCAAACACTGTGTCACAATCAATCCTGCTACAAGTGAAAGATCAGGTAGCCCTTTGCTAGTCAGGGCCTGATTCTCTTCCCACTTTCATCCACCTGACCAACTGGGTTGACTTCAGTGGCGTTACACCCGATTTATTGACGCTGAGGAGAGTGAGTTTCCCTCCTCTGCAGAAGTCAGCGGAAGGGCCCTGCCCCGCCAAGTCCTACAGCTCCAAAGGACCTTCGGCAGCGCACAGGCGTTGCGAGCCCTGTACACGGAGGTGAGCTACACCCCTGAAAAGGGATTAATCGGACTTTCAGTTTTTAATTCTTGCCATGAAATGTTACAGCCGTTTTCTAAAAACTTGGGGTTTTGTTCAGAGGTTTCGTTCAAATCAGCACAACCACAAATGGGTTAATGAAAACTCAGCTCTGTGACAGTTCCAGTGCCACTCTAGTGACAACATTTACTTCCATGACTTTTCTTTTTAATTGAGAAAAAAAAAAGTATTTTAGCAGTATTCAGGTCTGGAAAAAAAAAGGAGGGAAGGTACTGCATCTTTTAAGTTTAGCTGGGCCATGCTTTTGAGTTCTGGCAGAGCTGTGAACCTGGTTTTATTTCTCCTCCTCTCCGAACGCACACACGTACACTATCAGTGTTAAGGCTGGTACTTCTGTTGGGGAACAAGAACACCTCCCAAAGAATTGCACTTTCCTTTTTACGGAAGCAAATGCTTACACCACCATCGCCACAACGTCAGCTGTACCTCAGCAAAAACGTCACTCCTCAATATCGATTTGTACTAGCCTTTCCAGCTGTCTTTTGGTGCTGACTTTTAAAGCGATGCCTTATTTTGTACTAATTGTGTTTGATTAAATTAGTGCTGTATATTATGGGATTTTATTTAAAGAAACAGGGCTAAAGTCATCTCTTGGAATATCATAAGTTGCTGTGAATATTGTTTGTATGAGATACTAGAATTTGTTTAAATGTGACAAAAAAGGAGGGAAATGAGATAACTTTTCAGGTTCATATCAATCTGCAGCTAATAAATCACTGAAGAGCTGTTTTATACATGCAGGAGAAAAAAAAAAGCTTTTCAACTGTAATACATGCTGTCATTAATAAATTACAGGAATATGCTGGTTTTTCAATGTACAGAAAGAAAACTTACTGCAAACACTTTTTTAAGAGCTTGTGGGTTTAAAGTAATATAACAGACAAGTTCATGCTTCTGTGACTCAGCTTGAGAGGATCGTTTTATTATACCTCATGACTTTCTGTAATATAACTGTACTTGGTCTTACTGAGCTGGTCTTGAATCTGCTCCTGTTACAACTTTTAAGTGCTGATGGCTTTTTTTTTTTTTTTAAGAAAAATACTGTAAAAGAAAAATTTAAATATTTTAATGATGGGGGGAAGAGCTTGGTGTTGTTACTGTTTTAACCTTATGAACTCTATTTCATTATTTCACTGAATGAAATACCAAGGGTTACTCAGCTAATGTTCCTAATCCAGCTCTTGGTACTGTAAAAATGGAATAAATCTGTATGGAATCAAATACATAGCATGCTGATGACGAGTTTGAGAGAGGTTAATTTTTCCAGTAGTCTTGACAATTCTGCTTCCCAGCACTGACTTTACCTGCTACTACTGTGAATTTTGGTACCTATTACCCCAACTGAATCCATGCAGATAGAGCATGTGCCTGTTGAAAAAAAAAAAAAAAAAAAACAAAAAAACAAAAAACAAAACAGTTACAGGGCTAGGGCTTTAAATGGACTTAATATCCTAGAAAATGTCTCAGTTAACCTTCAACTGAGTGCTATAAGACATGTTTAAAATGGTGTTTTATTTGTGGGAAACGGGGTATTATTTTTTTTTTTCTCATTTTTAATCCTGTGCTTAAGCTCAGGAAGGAATTTCTGTTATCTATTATTTTTTTATTGACACTAGCTTGGGTTACAGTGAGAGGCAATTTTGAGTAGGCTAGTCGTTCTAAGCATCACAATATTCAGCGTCTTTTCTGAACCTTCGGGAAGCAGGGTTACCTGTTGTGCACACGTCTTAGTTTTTATCAAGACTTTTCATAGATTAAGTCTTTCGTTAAGTGACTTTGTTCTCCTTTAAGGCTTATTCAAAACGCTTCCTTTCTTTTTTGCCTTTTTTTGGTTACAAAGTTGGCTTGTTTAAAAAAAAAATCAACAAGAAAGAAATGCAAGATTCTATGCAACATTCATGTTGAGTTACAAATTGAAAGTATCAACCATTTTCTTTCCTTCAGAACTGCCAAGAATGATACAGGCCATAAATGAGATGTGGTTTATTTGGGGAAGGGGAGGGAGGGGGTTGGTTAACCTTTTTGTACATTTTGAAAGAAGCAAACTGATATTTCATTGTTGATGCTTAACTTCAATATTATGTGTATGAAATCTTGTCTAAATGTGGCAATTTTCTTTCAAGAAAAAAAAAATACAAAAAACAAAGCAAAAAAATCTTTCTTTGTCGATATTAAATGGAAGGTTGCTGTTTTGATCTAGTCGTTTCCAGTGGAACAGTTTATGAAATATGTTCTATAAGATGTACATTTTTTCATTGTAACATAGAAATGTAAATATTTGATTAAAAGTGCTGCATTTTGATGAATTTTTTCTAGCCATTTTTAAAGAGAAAAACTAGGAATTGAGTATTTTGTGTACGTTTATGATGTTTTCCATTTGCTCCTCTCCCTATTTAATTTTCAGTTCTCATTTAGGATTGGAATTTGTGAATGGTCTGTTTGAGATCATGCCTCCCCTTTCTCACCCTCCCGTTTCTCCCCCTTCCCCGCCCCCTGTGTCATGGAGAATAAAGCTGATGATTGTACCAGTCTTAAATTATTCATGATTCAATAAAATTGATGCTTATTTATTCAGATTTGTGGCTTCCCAGAGCTTTTTGTCCCTTCTTAGTCAACATTTTCTATTTTTATTTGAAGATTGTGGGGTTCGCTGCTTGTTTTTATTGGCTTCTTGTAAGCTCTTGTGAAAAGATGCCAACAGCCCTTACCCACATCCAGGAGGAAATTTAGCAGAAGGACTACACCAATAGGATTCTCTCCCATAGCTAGTATTTGCACAGAATATCCATCAAGATCTGCTCAAGGCAAGACGGGTCCATCTGTTTAGCGTGTCTCTGCATAAAGCTCAAAGTCAGTCAATACGTGGCCACCAGGCTGGACATATCTTGGTGCCAGCTTCTGTTTCAAGAGAAGTCCCTGTGGGTCACAAGGGCTGCAGGTGGCAGTGTGCGTTAGGCTTAGTCTGAACATGCTTTGCAGAATGAACTTCTTAGAATGGGTTGGGTTGGAAGGGACCTTTAAAGGTCACCTAGTCCAACCCCCCTGCAGTGAGCAGGGAAGTCTTCAACCGGATCAGGTTGCTCAGAGCCCCGTCCAACCTGACCTTGAATGTTTCCAGGGATGGGGAACTTCTAGGAGTTCTTAATTTGGTGACCCTGGGCGGATGGGACCGGTCACTTAGAATAAAACCATGACATTTTTTTCATCTGCAGAAAAAACATGAGAGAATTTTTCGGGTAACTTTGCAAAGACAGACTATTGTTGGCATCACTTCAATCTCCAAGGCGGATCTGGATTGTGCGTGTGCCCCAGCATAAGTGTGAGGCCATCTACGAGTCTTCACTTGCTCTGGTAGGTCTTTCAAACTATTTTCATTCTCTTTTCTGTGGAATTGATTTAAAGGAAGGAAACTTCAGGGCATTAAGCGATTAGGTTCATAAAATCATAGAATGGGTTGGGTTGGGTTGGAAGGGACCTTTAAAGCTCATCTAGTCCAACCCCCCTACAATGAGCAAGGACATCTTCAACCAGATCAGGTTGCTCAGAGCCCTTGAATGTTTCCAGGGATGGGGCATCCACAACTTCTCTGGGCAACCTACGCATTCCACACATTATTAAAATTTCCTCTTCACCCATTCGATAGAGACACTATGATTATACAGTAAGAAGTTTATGTTGGTTAGGAAGAGCGTGTAGGGATCTATTCTCCTCCTTTCTTTCAAATAAATACTCTGTTCTAACTCAGGAAAAAAAAAAAAAGTAGTCTCTCTTCAGAAAGGATAAATCCAAAACCCTCTGCACTTAAAGTGTAAGGGATAATACTCAACTGTCCTAATTTTTTTCCTGGAGACTCTTCTATTCATATTCTTGCTTTTTTGATGGTGCCTTGTAGTTCTCTTGTCCTCTACTGTCTGATTAGAACTATTGATGTTGGTAGGACAGTTTCACCTATATCAAAGACAAAGTTTTGAAAGAGAAATTCTGCTGAAAATTGATGATCTGCCTTCAAGTTAGTTTCATCTAAAATACGCTTCACTTGTCTTCTAATAACGCAGCAGAGCAAACTGTAACTCGGAGCTGATCTTCTCTAACGTGGGCTTCATCTGTCCCTCCACAGCAATCCTCCAGAGCCAGAATAGTTTTGGACATGCTCAAGCAGATTTTTCTGTGTTCTGTAAAATTCCTTCGATTCACAGAACTGCGTGTTTTAGAATTGGCCCTGGAAAACACTCCAGCCCTGATCTTGGACAATGTTTGAATCAATACTGGGCTGGCACCAAAACACTTAATATCTCTCAGGAGCTCTTCTTCCCTTTCTTCCATTTTTTGCTGCTCCGTCCCTTCCCCGTGTTCTTGTTCTTTGCTCTGTGCACACTGTCTTGTACGCTCATCTTCACTTTTTTTTTTTCCTTTACCTCACCTTCTCTTTAATCTTTATTGCCCTGTTTTTCTGTTTCCAACATCCTACTTCTTTCTTACTTTATATCCTTCCTGGCTCCACCTCGACATTTCTCAGTGCCGTAGGATCGGTGCTGGCTTCCTTTCTGCAATGGAAAGGAAAATTCCCTGGAGTCATTTCATGAACTCGGTCTGTAGCCTGTCGCTGACCGACTCCACTGGTATCTTGAAGTAGTCGCCTCAAGAACCAGCGAGGAAATACCTCCTGAAACCCTTCAGGCTCCCATCCTCTCTTCCGCGCTTTCTGTGCATGGCTTCATTTCACCACCTCACTGATGGTGATGATCCTGATGTTCATCTCTGTTAGGTGATAACCGAGGGCTCGTGGTATGGCAACACCTACTCTTCGTTGGTTTCTAGCTTTTAATGTGGACGATCGGTCTGGTTCTCTCCGCTCCACAGTTTATAGCCCCCCCTCGGCACAGGGAGGACCCACGTGAGGTTGTTTTTCACAGCACACATTTGCAGTGTGTCGGCGGGAGAGGAGCAGCTGCCCGTGGACCCTATAAGCCCACAGTCATTCCTGCCCCCTCCTTGTTTTATCGAGAGAAGACTTTGGGGGGGGGGGGGGCTAGAGCAGAGCACAGCAGCTGAGGACAACTCTCATCTCTGCCAAAGGCAGTGGGATTGACTGTAGGCAGATATTTCCCCATCGACATCTCTGTTTGCTTAGTCACACAAAGAAATCCCTGTTCCTCTCTCCTTCCTTGCTCAGAGAATCACCGAATGGGTTGGGTTGGAAGGGACCTTTAAAGCTCATCTAGTCCAACCCCCCTGCAACGAGCAGGGACATCTTCAACTAGATCAGGTTGCTCAGATGCACAGATGCTTTTGATTTGCTCCTTTGCTGGTGTGTTGGGGTTGGGGGGGGGAGAAAGATGTTACAGGGGTGGTGGCTTCTGTGAGAAGCTGCTACAAGCCTCCCCCGTGTCCGACAAAGCCAACGCCAGCCGGCTCCAAGACGGACCCGCCGCTGGCCAAGGCCGAGCCCATCGGCGACGGTGGTAGCACCTCACGGATAATGTATTTAAGAAGGGGAAAAGAAGTTGTTGCGGAACAGAAACTTCAGCCAGGAGACAGCAATGAGAGCATGTGAAAGAAACAGCCCTGCAGACCCCCAGGTCAGTGCAGAAGGAGAGGGAGGAGATGCTCCAGGTGCCGGAGCAGAGATTCCCCCGCAGCCCGTGGGGAAGACCGTGGTGAGGCAGGCTGTCCCCCTGCAGCCCAGGGAGGTCCACGGGGGA
>JANXJC010000021.1:25580106-25597081 GCA_027564655.1 Leptodon cayanensis | reverse complement strand
TCGTCCCCCCCCCCGCCCCCCGCCCACTACCCTGCTGTGCAAAACCGAAGGCTAAACTTGTTCACGCGGAAGTCTGACACTGTCCTGAAAGAAAATGGTGTTCTGATGTCTAGTTACACTTACACTTTCGTATTTGATGTAAATAGTGTTGCTTTCAGTAGTTAGAACAATGGCATCCTTTATCATTTTTGATATTTCATAAAAAAGAAGCCGAAATAAAAAAGGCATACTGTGTAGGTGGAGCAAATGTTGAACTGCAGTGAAGCTACGTGGGGAGAGAAAGAGCTGGGAGAACCAAATTCACTTGAAATTTAAATGCTGTTTGTGTGTAAACCTGGTTACCGTTTGCTCTAGGGGAATGGAAGATCATGGTTCTGCTGGCCACGTGCATCTTAACAGCACGGCAAGGGAAGGAGAGAGAGTGGGTCGCGGTGCTGTCACCGAGCAGAGGCTCGAAGAGAAAAAGGGGGCTTTTTTTCACCCCCCTAACAAGTCTCTCCAGCATTTCACTGTTGGAGATGACACCTGAAGCACACCCCCTTATAGAGGACAACACGCAGGGATGTGTGCACCCACACGCATGCAGTCACACAAACATGCTATTCTATCACATCCCATTTTTGCCCAAATTTTCAGGCGAAATACTTTGCATCCCTACTGCCTGGATAAAATGTTATGTAGGGTTTGGTTTTGGTTTTGTGCTTGGATTTTTGTTGTTTTTCTTCACTATCCACACGACTGTAGCGTTTGGCTGTTTGACAAAGGATTTTGTGTTTGCGCGCAGGTATTGAGACTGTTTTGTGAATCGCGTTTGGGTCTATGGAGCGGACAGAACTGTGTACAATTCACAAAACACAGCAGCAAGAAGTTTCATAAAATAATCCAAATCCCACTCGCATTGAAGTCTGTAGGCATTTTGCCAGTGAGAAAAAAAACGTGCTGTAATTAAGCAAAATGTAAACCTTCCAGCAAGGATGTTCGGATGCAGTTATAGCAGAGCAGCGTGCATATGTGTAGTGGGAACCTCCAGGTCTATATTCTCCAGAGTTAGTCGAGCATTCACAGAAAAGTTGGGCTGTTACTTGGACTCACTTGAGTTTTAAAGTATTGGCCAAGATTAAAAATGTCAGGGTTTTGTAGGGTACATGCCCCTGCTGCAGACTACCAAGGATTTCACTCGGTTCGGTTGCTTCCACTAATACCTAAGAGACTTCAAGCACAGACAACGGTGATAGGAGATTTGCCACCTACCCTCTTCGGTTAAGGGCTGAGAAAGCTCACAATGGCTATTCCCAATGAAACCTTTGAATCCAGATACTTGGGAAGAATCAAACTGATGTTGCGGATTATAGTTACGCTACAAGCAAATGACGCTCTAAAAATTGCTCATGCTCTAGGGAGGAATACCGTAATTTGTAGATCCCCTGTAAGTATATTCACACAGAGGGGACATGGGTTTTTGTAGGAGCGTTGCACCTGAACTTTAGTATTTAGCGGATGTCTTGAGCACGCACATTTCGGGTCAGATCTTGTGCTGAGGCTTCCTTGATGCCGGTGGTATTGTACTTACACGGACGTTTCCCATCACGGCTCTTCAGCCAATTTGGCAGCTGGCTGTCGCTGGATGGAAAAGCTCTGGTTCCTCCTGCCTCATCCCCTTCTTGTTCCTGGCTGCGTAAGCCCGTGGGTTCTCTGTGTCACCTCTGGTGCTTAAGAGATCCTGTGCCAACCTGTCTTGGTGTCCTGGCAGAAAGCTAACTTGAGGAAACAAAACCAAGTAGTTTTCAGCTGGTATAGCAAGCTATAGCCTAGTGCCGGGTGCCGCGTCAGGGCTGAAGCCCGTGCGGTGGAGAGGGAAGGACTACAGGGCCAGCAGGGATGCAGCAGGTTCACCAGCTTTTGCTGTGTGCAAGACATGACGTGGGCTCAGGCAGGAATGTGTACCTTTATTTCTTAAATTCTTTTTTTTTTTTTTTTCCTCTTCTTTCTTTATTTTAGCCCACTAATTCTGTGCTTCTAGCATAGTTGCTATTTTGACCTAGCTTTCACCCTGTTGATTGCTTTTCAGAGCAATTTGGGAAGGATGTGGTGTTCCTTATTTGAATGCAGTCTTTTTTCTGAGCTGGGAATTAGTAAAAAAAGATTTTGACAAACTGCCATTGAATAAGGAAAGATGGTGGTCAAACCCCCTTATTTATGCAAAAAAACCCCTGCGATAGTGTCTGTATATTCACTGTTGCAAGATCAGAGTCTGAAAGCACAAAACAAATTGATCCCAGCCATGGTCATAAAGCAGCTACACTGCAGTATTTTTGTGGTTAATTCTTGTGGAAGAGGAACGTCTGGGATCTGCAGAAGGTTGGGCCATACAAGCAAATGACATGCCTGATTAACAGAACGTTGTTACAAGATAATAGTGACTGTGCTGTCTTGCTCTGGTATTTATGAAGAATAAACAAGACCAAGAAAAAGCCAAGACATCTGCTTTCTGAACAGAAGCCCTCAGACCGTTGACAACCTTCTAGTCCAATTACTCCATGTCTTTTACACCCAATGATTGATGTAGGTCTGATCGTTTAATCTGGGGGAAGCCGAAGGCAAATGAAATGGAGCTTCTGTGCTTGTCTGACTGACCTGGATAACATACCCATTCGAATTAGCCGTGAGTACTTAAGACAAGTACAAGACTTCTATTTACCTCGATGCAGTGGAAGGAAGAGATGCCTAACGCACCAAAGACAGTACAAGGCACCAAGGCTCCCCGATTCTTTTCACGGTCCCATCTGCAGAATAAAATGATGTAAATCTCTTAACTTCACTGAGCCTCTTATTCCTTCCTTCAGGTCTGGCTACAGCGCTCATAGTACTAACTTCAAGAAGTTTTTTTGAGACTTAATTAAGAGACGGATCTCCTTTTTTCTTCTGTACTTTACCAGAAACGTACATTAACATTACTTATGCTTACAGCTTAAGGAAAGCTTTATCTTTGAATGTTTCTCATTTCTCCGTTGTACCTTTGGTACTTGCTATGTAATTTTTGCAGTTTAGATACAAACTGATTTTACTTCCAGTAAATTGCATTGCGTTAAGGGGGATTAGCAGAAAAGAAAAAAGGTATCTTCTTCTCTCGTTCCGTGCTGTCATGTCAAAATCGTGAAATAATATTACATGTGAAAATAGTAATGATAAAAAAAGCTGTTGGATGGGCACTGCTGATTTGTCAAAGTTGTTTCATGTGTTTGCAATAAACCTATCTGCCTGGGTTGCAGAACTGAAGTTAAAAGTGATGCTGAGAGGGTGCTGTTAGACAAAGAGGCTGAGCTCTGTCTATCAGCTTGCGGGTGCTGGAAGGGAGAGTCGCTCTCCTATCTCTTTTGACCACATGAGTCTATGGTTTCACTTGCGCCAGTTCTGGCACTCGTTTGACCTCTTTGTGAACCAATTCAGTTCACTAAATCAACGGGAAGTTCATCGAGAAAAAAAAAAAAAGGCAGTTTTTAAAAATTTGGGCTTATGGTTGAACAAAAGGAATTAGTCCAGCTAGGGACAGAAATATTTTTGATTCCTCTTTTCAGTTAAATTACGGTCTGAGAGAGATGCATGTCGGGAAATTAAAAGAAAGAATCCCTCTTCAAAGTTAGAACGGGGTGTGTCTGACCTTCTTCAACCAGACTTATCAGTCAGAAATATTTGGTCCAGTCTAAGTTTGAAAGCGATGAGTTTTGCACACTTTTTTCTGTTTTTCTCATCCTTTACTCTTCTATTCAGGTCTTTCTATCCCAGAGCTGTCACAGAGAGAGAGAGAGAGGCTAAGGTGAGCGTAATAAATCCAGAGCAAAGGGCCAGGTGGGCATTTCTGGCCTGGAAATTCATGGGTACAGACTGCATGAAAATCCTATTTGTACGCTGTACAAGCTGTTTGCTCGCAGTTGCCTTGGGTAAGGGCTTAGGCTGGGTAAGCAGGCAGGTCAGCTTATGCAACTGCAGAAGAAAAGGTATCAGGTAGGTCTTTGTATTTCCTTCTGGAGCTTGTTGAATGTAGAAACACCATTACAAGCTGTTTCAGCACCAGT
The DNA here is from genome assembly GCA_027564655.1 of Leptodon cayanensis. Lineage (NCBI taxonomy): Eukaryota > Metazoa > Chordata > Aves > Accipitriformes > Accipitridae > Leptodon > Leptodon cayanensis. The sequence goes on along the minus strand of JANXJC010000021.1, from coordinate 25,593,008 downwards.
TACAAAGCCAAGCTTGTAGCCAGGCTTCCTCGCCGGTCTCTGTCCACCTGTACTTTTGTGTTTCACATTGTTTGTTGGTCGGGGTTGAACAAACCTGTGTTTGACATTTCTAGCACAGTTCGTTACTGCTAAAAAGGAAACAAGGAGCTTTTCGTGTCTGCTGGGTAAGTCAGATATATGACACGGAGAGAAATGATCTTCCTCTCAGAGCTGTAGAAAGTTGAACGGCAGAAGTAAATAACCAACAATGGGATATGCTCAACAATATTTATGTGAGCTTTGTGTTCTCAGATACACTTGGATGGCGGTGAATCGTCAGTTACTATATCAATCTGCCAAGTATGAATAGCTCTCAAAGAGCTTGAACGTTCTCAGGTTAAGGCATCTGTAAAGCTGGTAGAGATCATGCATGATATTGATATGACCTCATTCTGAGGGCATATAAATTAAATCATTCCTAAGCAAGGGCATCGGCTCGCTCAGCAATGTTCACATGGAAACATGAGACATTTTGCAAATAGGCAGATAGCCTGGTACTTGCCTGCCGGATCAGACGTGGTTCAGTTTTTCTTTATCTACCGTTTTTGCACTGCGCTCATCGCTGTGGCTGACACGGAGGGCTTTAGAGTTTTCACTAAATTGTCTTTATTTGACAGAGGATCTTTTTGGGAGGGAGCGGAGGTTGCATCATTCCTGGGGCACGATCTTATCTGAAATATTTTGCGTGCACAAAATAGGAAAGTGCCATTCACCACTTAAGGATGTAGAAATTAGAAAAGAGTGTAAGGGTGGTACTGATCCATCCAAAGAGGAGGTCTTGGCAGTGATTTTTAAATTGTGGCTAAATGGGAGTCTAAAGTCACAGCCATAGATTAGAGATTATTTACATAGGTACAGCTAATTAATTGAGTTCTGGGTAGATCCTAGGCTTCTCAGCTGAACCATAGGGTATTAATACACGGTACTAATAGTTTCCATCTTTTCTTGTTGCCTTTTATGGCAGGTTGACAGCTATTTCGTGATACTAATTTCAGAATCTTCGGTAGCTCTGATCAAGTCGAAGGTGCTCTTGATTCTCTGCCTGCCTTCAGTAAAGTTGCCACAGCTGACCAAGCTCTCTTCTGAGAGAAGATCAGGCAGGAGTTCAGGAAACAGTGTGCAAACCTCTCTCTTCAGTGAACAGTACCCCTTTTTAGTTGTTTTTCTTCTCGCTGACAAAAAGATCCTCCATGCTCGTTGTCATCTAGGTATCTTCCATGCTGTGCTTTCTGATAAGTAGCATACTTGGGTTGCTAGCACGTTCTGTGTTATGGTCCCAGTAAACATCTACTGGCACTTACTTGAATCTATTTTCAAGAAAATGCTATAGGTGCAGCTCCCAGTTTGCATCTTTGTAGCACATCAGGGCTTTGCACTGGTGCAATTGAGCATGAACTTTGTTTTTTTCCAGTAGTCTTCATGCTCACAAGCATGACGGTAGATGTTAAGCGTGAAGATATGATGTATGCATAAACTAATTGTGTGGTACGGTCACAGCTTGGGAGCTGGATGGGATCCAGCAATAGGAAGCTCCGGGATGGTATTATTTGGGGAAAGAAGTCTGCAGTTGCCTTCTCTGAGGCCCTGCCCCATTTTTGTGTTGCGTTCTGGAGCTAGGCTGCTCTCCTTACACAGAAGAGCGTGCGTACCTTCTGGTGCTAGCAGGAATTCGTGTAGATATCTGGATTTGCTGCTACATGGGATCATCTGCTCGGGACTCTGTGATGTCTCTGTTGACTTTTACATGCAAACTTCTGAAATTTCTGCGTTTGACCCCACATCGCGTGCAGACAGGTGCTCAAAAGCTTTAGAAAAAAGAACTTACGGGAGCAATATTTAGAATACTACTGCTGAATCTAATCTTCATATCATGTTAGTTGACGAATTCCGCTTTTCTGTAGGCCAAAACTAATTGGGCAAAATCTGTAATAGAAGTTTAGGGGTATGTGACTCTTTCACCGGGATCTAAATCGTCCATTGAGAGCAGGTAAAAGTGTTCACGGAGAGACATCCTGTGAGTTTTTTTTCTTGGCAGGATGGAAAGTCTGTTTTTAATGCAAGAGATCTGTTAAAATCTTACCATAGGGCCAGGCTACATTGTAATTTTAGCCACCACTGCTCCTTTGCTAGGTCATATCTCAACCAATTCAACTATAGCTTTCCTCCTAGGGTATACGTGACCTGTATGGAGGTCTAGGTTTTGACTTAGCTGTGGTGACCCATGACAACTGTGTTTCTATCAGAACTCCCAAACCCATTAATTACCACCTTCATTGTCAAGCCAAGACCTAAAATAATCTTTGGGAATAAACACTGGACTCAGAGGATATTTTTTATGTTCAGGTTAATGAATCTCTGTTACACAATCAGAGACTTGCTGATATAGGACAGTAAATGAAAACAAACAGGATCACAATACACAACTTAGTAGCCTGGGACTACTTGCATCAGCTGTTAAAGGTAATTGTTGATTCTTAATAGTGTCTGAGAAATTCAGGATCTAGCAAAGAGAGAGAATGGAAAGAGAAGCTGAAGTCGTATCTCCAAACTGAATAGAGAAACTTTCTGCTAGGTTCTTACAAAGTTAAACAAGCTATGAAGAAAGAAGCAAAGGAGGCTTTCTACCCCTGCGTCACTCTTCGACATAGCCAGGCTCAATGCATACCACCATACTGGGGGGTATTCTCTGCACCACCTCTGTTAGCCACAGGTCTTGACCATCAAGGCAAATGCAGTGCATGTGCTTGTTCTGCATCCTCAATGCTCACGTCTTAATATCGCAGCCTCCTTTGCTACACAAAGAGCACGTCAGAGGCCACGCTGTAGGCTGTATAGCACTCAACTGTGGGCTTTAGATGCTGTTAAAGTACTCCCATTTTGGCCATGATTGTCAAGGACATTGTAAGAAAACATGCCGTAGAAGGGTAGGCGAGAGAATAATCTTGACCAAGTATAAATGATCGAACACAAATGACCGAGGGTCCCCATTCAGTAGTATGCAAAACCCAATTTTAACTCATCCCACACACCAGTTCACCCCGTGAACAAACAGTCCATTAAATGCTTTCTCGGAGAGTATTGCACTGAAATTGTTACTTGCAAGAGTGAGGGCTATTGGTGGGACTAAAACGCCCGAGGCCGGGTCCCGCGCTGACTTTCACCACATCAAGTTCCACTCATCAGTGCTGCAGTTCACAGGATAAATTTAAAACCAGTTGTTGTTTTGGTATGGTTGCAGGGTATTAAACCATTAATTGCTGCTCAGGCAAAGGCAAGGATGACTGAGTCACTAAGAATAACTGCAGGAGGAAGGAACCCACCTTTTAATACAAGCCTGGAGAGCGGCCTGTTTCATTATACGTTGAAAACCGTACTATTTGCTACAATACGCTTTCCTCCCTGGCTTAAAATCCTTCTGATTTGTCTCTCTAGTATAGTTCATTGCTAAGCACGAGTTAATTGATTTGCAGTTCCTGCGGCTCCGTGGCTATTGCTTTAACATTTGTGGGGAGCCCGGGCTCCCATGTGCAGTTAACTCATCTTTTAAAAACTCCCCCGACTCCCATTTGCTATAGATTTATACAGCACCTGATACAATGAACCGTTATCTGATTGAGGCCTCCAGACTCCTCTTTCTTTCTTTTTTTTCCCCCAATTTGTCTGTGCAATGGGAACGCAAGGACTTTTTTAACTCCTTTGATTTCTGCAGTCTGGTGTTTGCTGAATGTTTGACAGTTACTCTTGACTGGCAGCGATACTTCTGATTCCCACCCAGTGCTAACCAGGCGAAGGCTGCGTAGCTTTCTAAATCAGCTAGAAGTAGCTGCCTTTGGTTACCCTTATTTTTAGGATTAAATAGTAAAATACTTTGTTATGATGGAAAGTAATGGGGCAAAATTATCTGTAGTAATTAGTTTTCACATTATTAAAAAGGATTTTTTAATTATTATTAAAGTTATCATTATTTCAGGATTTTATGATTATTTTAGTATTATTAAAGGCAAAAGAAAGACCAAAAAGTCTTTGTCATCATATAGAACACAACAGCATTTGCTGTTGACTAATTTTCTAATAAATTTTTTTTGCAGTGGCTGTATCTAGCATAAAGCACATTGCCTTGACCACCAGTAGAAAATGACTGCAACTTGATAGATGCTTGCATTAAATGATCCTATCTTATTGCATTCATTACAGTATGATTACAGCTGTGCTGTTTCAGTGTCTTAACACAGTCGGTGTCTCTCAGGCTAAATCAGTGTCACCATTTTACACTGGTGATGGTAATTTTTACATCTCTTGTGTGTTTTCCTAAAAACAAATGATATATTATCAGTAACAACGCGATAAAACTAATTCACTGATCTTAGCGCTTGGCTTGCCAGAAACAAACCGTGCTGTTTATCCCATTATTATAGGATCCTGTTCACTGAAGCAAACGTTAAAATTAAAACTTTCTAGCTAAAGGTGGCCCATGTGATATTGGGGGTGGGGGGTATTTGGGGCATATCTTTTCTAAATAAAGCGTCATGATAAAATGCAACTGAAAATCTGACAGTTTTGTATTAACAGCAAATAAAGCAGAAAGGAGACAGGAAGATGAGTGAAGCTGTGAGGGGGTTTAGCTAATCTTTTAAAAAATTTTTTTAAATTGTTTTGCCTTTTTATTACAGACTTGAATGTGTAAAGGGCCATACTGCTGCTTTGGAGTTTGATCCTGGTCAATATGGCACAAATCTCAGGGCAAAAGGGTCGTTAACAGCCCGTTGGGACATTTTGAACTCTGTCTGCTCCGCAAAAACATCCTCTGAAAAGAGCTGAGCCTCTGTCCAAAGTAGGGCAATACTAGATTAAAACAGTCCCAAAGTCTTGCTTGGCTAGTGATCTCTCTGCTAGTGGCAGTTCCAGTTACTGCTGGGTGAATAGGAGGTGCTATTTCCAAACCCTTAGTTGCCCTCTCATATAAAAGAAAAAGCCCTGAGACATATTAATTCATTAAACATCATTTCCTTTTTCCTCCCCAAGGAAGACGGGTGCTTTTCTATCCTTCCAGGGCAACCAGCTAGTAGAATTGAGCTACAGACAACCAACCAAACCAAAAAAGCCCCCAATCAGCGAAGAGAGACAAAACCCCGAAACACTTTCTCTCTTTTTTCCATCTCTCATTAATTGCTTGGCTCTGTGAGGGAAAGGACTCCAAGCCCGAGCTTTGCACAAAACTCATCCAAGAGTGAAGAGGGCAAGCCGAACGCTGAGCCTCTCCAGCTGCCTTGAAGTGAATGCCTTTCTGAGGGGTATGAATGCTCGCTGTCTCTCCCCATACAATGTAGGTGTTACTGCTCACGAGGAGAAAAAACCAAAACAATAATCACTTGAAGGGCAGAGAAGGCCGTCCTGGGCGGCAGGGGAGCGAAGCGCGCTCTCTCCTAAGGATATGAAATCGTGCCGCCTTCGTTTGGGTCGGAGAGATTGGGCGCAAAAGGTGAGGCAGGGTAGTGCTCTCGGAGGCTGGGGGCACTTGGAAAGAAACGTTCTCCTCTGAGTTAAAAGGGGATAGAAAGGGTTTTGCAGTGAAATAGCAAAAAAAGCTCCCCAACTCCCAAAAGACGGAGTAGCACATCTGAAGATGTATATTCTTCTGGGCACGTTTTCCTGATCGGTTTCTTGCGGCTTTCTGCACCTACTCTCGCTGTTAAGGTCTCTGCACGTGGCCTAGCAATTAGTTAATAAAATCATAGCCTTTGCCGTTTTCCTTCATTCGTAAAATTGAATACAAAATTCAGTTGTCAGAAACCTTTCTGTAAGGCACTTCTGCTTACACAGAGAGGAAAACAGCTTGTGATCACGGGGATGGCAACGGTTCTGTGCTTTCTAATGGCATTTGTGTACATGTATATGCACCTGTATGTACGAGAGAGATCTCGTTTGAGGTGGAGAGGCAGAGGACGTGGTGTGACACGGCTTTTCTGTCTTCACCTTCCAGCGTTATTACATCCGGTCTCTCTTTTTTTTCTTTTTCACTGTTTGTTTTGCCCCGCTCATCTTGGTATTTAACACGCACCTTTGGGAACAAGAGAAGAGAGCAAGGAAGGCAAGTTGGGCGAGATCAGATGCCTGCACTTTTAACTCTGATCTTGTTCGGTTTGTATTTAGACCTTCTGAAGGCCTTTTGCATTAGTTACTTTTGGTCCGAGCAGACCTTTACTCTTATGTCAGCACAAAGGGGTTAGGTGCAGCGCTTTCTATGGCAAAAAGCCCTCGCTGAGGCTGAGCAAAATCTCAGCTTTTTCAGGAGCACAGCAACACAAAAGATTTAAGGGGGGAAATTGTTAAAAGGGAAGCCCTTTTCTCTTTGGATTGAATGCAGTGGGGAGATTAAAACTTTCATTTGAGATTTTGCTGTATTCATAGTAGTGAGGCCATGAATAGGTCTAAGTCAGAGCCCACAGTGGTTGTGGTGTGCCCTTTTATTCTCTGGCACATCTTCAGACACAGGTTGTTTTGCACTTGAAAGAGGTGAAAGAGGGGAATGTGGGATTTTGACAGCTGATATTGGCCTCTGAGCTCTTGATGGGGATTTTCTAATTAACCCCAAGGGCCCATCAGGTGGTCAAAATGGAATGATTTCTGTCAGAAAGGGCAAAAAGTTGGAATTTTCTATTTTTTTTATTTTGGACAAATACACTGGGGATGATTTTTAATGTCATATATACGGTGAAACCAATTGCTAGGAGGAGGATTTTAGAAATATTTAAGGCTCGAATACCCCTAAAGCTCAAAATTTCAAGGAAAACTTCCTTGCTTTTGAAGATTTCTTGGACTTTATATAATAATAATAATGCTAATTTAAGCAAATGCCTTTTGGTCCCAACATACTTCCCCCAAATCTGTAGCACTGAGACAGTCTGAGGCGGCACACTCCCACCCTGTCCTCCCCAACTTTGAGGACTGGGGGCAGCGAGTCCTAGGAAATCAGCTACGGGATCCATACTGCATGTATGTGACTGGCAAAGCTGGTTAAGAAAGCAGTTGCAACGCAAAAAGATTGGGCTGGAAGTGTGGTATTTTGTATATTGCGTAAAGCTTGCAAAACTCACTCCTCAAGTTTTAAAAGGCAAAATGTGGGCAGACCTCTGGGGGCTTGCGCGCGCGCTGTTTTTACAGTATTGAAGGTCGTTCAATACAGAAGCACGCGAAGTTTAAAGGTAGCCGCCCTCGTTATCTAGTATCCTCTTAAATCTGCCACGGAGGATGGAGGATTAAGAAGCTAGGAAAAAAAATCTTGGGAGCTGCGATACCTGTGAGTTGGGAAAGCTAACAGAAAGGCATTTGATATTAATTTTGTATGCCAGTGGCGCAGAAAGAAGAATGGAATTAAAGCTTTATAATACATGACTTTGTACAGACGTTTAGACGGGATAGATAGATAGATGAGGTCTAAGAACTAGCATAGAAACTTGAGTGACTTGTCCAAGACTATTAATTTACTTTTTTCTGTTTGGTGTATTTAAGAGCTGTAAAGGAAAAACTGTATAGCAAAGGAACATGAAGGAGAGTGAAAAGAATCCTACTGAATTGATTAATCCAGAAGTAATAACAAATCTGTCTGGAACAGATGTCTCTCTCTGTTCCTCTGCTTGTCCAAGGCAAGCCATAAATTTCTTCTGCACCTCAGAGCCAAGAGCAAGAAGTTGCAATGGTTCCTTCTTCTAGTCATGGCAAAGGTCCTATGGAACATCTCTGCTTTGTCTGTTATCTCTTCACACTAGAGGCATGCCTCATGCGCTTTTCCATACCAGTCAAGTCCAAATTTCATGATTTGAAGCTCAGTTGAAAGTAGGACCCTGGACTGATCTTTGGTTTGTGCTGGACAGGAACATAGACGGACCGTGAAAGGGAGTAAGATAATGAAGCTGAATATACATAAATAGTAAATTTATCAGAATAGTGCTAGTAAAAGGTAGTCATTGGGGGGGAGAAAAGAGGAAACTTAAGGATTGCAGAACCAGACCAAATGTTTCAAAACAAAACTTAAAACCAAGCAAAACTTGCTTTCGCTCACATTTGGCCACAAGATGTTTGGTACAGGTCCAAAAACATGTTTTTCTGGAATTCATTGAGTGTGTTTTGAGCAAATAGAGCCAAAAGCTGTGGAAATTGAGCTGTTTCTGGTCTTATCTGATACTTGGAGGCAAATAGAGGTATGCGTTAACTTCCATGAAGTAAAAGATATGCCCTGTCTTCTGCTTTTACAGAACTGTAGTTACTTTAGCACGACGGGTGACATTTTAACTTGAAAGTCTGCTACACAGGATGGCAACAATCTCATTTGGCTATTGAGACCCAAGCTTGGTTTGTAAAACTATGTAGGAGTAGTACTTAGCAATTAAAATAGATGCTACATAACTGCAAGACAATCAATATGAAATTCAAAAATATACTCAGTGAGCCCTTTGGAGAGTCCAATTCCTCCAATTACTTATGTTAGAAAGAGGTAGCCACCCCAATGGAGATTTTTGGATGTTTGGAGAATGCCTGCCTAAATATTCTTTAATGGTCTTGAGAATACGAATGAATAGGTTTGACTTGGATCAGCAGTTTTATGCTTTACTTAGCCAGGGATTATTCTAAGAAACCTGATGAGATAGAGACGTTTATCCATCTTCACTGAAGTTAAATTACTAGTATTTCTTCTTGCCTAGCCCGTGCTGGAAAGACTGATTTTTCTCCTCCAGTCCCCATCAGCACTGCAGTGTGGACGAACAAGACATTCGTCTTGCTGACACATCTTGTTTCAGCTGTTGCTGTGACAAATTGTTTTTGCCATAGTTCAGCTGAAGTGCTGTAGAGTTGCTGGGAGTCACTACTGTATTCTGGGGGTTGTTCATAATGGATTTCAAATTGTTTTTTGAGGATAGCTTTAAATCAAAATCAAAGCAAGTGTTACAAAGCACTGTCAACCACAGATGAGTTTACGTAGAGAGAGCTACTGCTAGAGGGACAAAAAAGTGCACGGTGGTTCTTGGTCCTCCTGAACCTACAAAATCTGGCCACTTTCTCAGCAGTGTTGTGCACAGTATCTTTTGCCAGAACATGTAAGAAAGGAATGTTTCCTCTTGTGGGGAGGATTTGGCTCCTGAAACAAAATCCCACTTCCAGTGCCTATCAATAAAATGCATTGTTTGGGAACTGGCCTATGTATTTTATGAACACTCCAGTACTTCTCCACCAGCGATTGCTTTAGATTAGGAGATCAAATTTCATTTGTTTTGGCAGGGGCGGAGAAAATAGTTCTACCATGATGACGACTATGCTATATGATATTAAAGACATCCACATGCTCCCTCTCAACTCATCAATTTTCTTCGCACACTTAAGAAGAGCGGAAAGACCATATCTCTACTTTGAGTGATTTATTATGGTGGGGTTATCATCTTGGGGTTATCAAGAGCTTGCCGAGGCACTCCATGTTTATGGTTGCTTTCTGGCTGCTGGTGACCCTTGGTTCTGCAATGTGCTCCTCCTCCAACTGAATTACCTTGACACTCTTGGTAGACGTAATTCAGTTTTTAATTAGTAATCCAGGAGGAAAACCATCCATCGGCTCAGCGAGTAACAGCACAGTATCAAAAAGGAAAGCTTGTGTTCTAGGGAGCAGTTGTTGCAAGTTCTCTTTCATCTCCCAGTGAGTTTGGATAAAGCCATGGACTTGTGATCCTGAACATTTGAATATGTCATGGCCTGCCAATTAAGAAGATTGATTTCCCACACACAAATTTGTCAGCTGCCTTTGAAACAAACTGGGAAGAATTGAGACACTTTCTAATTCCTCTTCCATCCTTCTAGACCAGAGAGACCTCATCCAGTTCAATGTCCACAGGCATCTGCTCTGTGTCTTCTCTCACGTTGGCAGAAGTGAGAGCTCTAAGAAATGACAACCTTTACAGGGACGAAAGTTTAAATGGGGGTTTTGAAGTGGAAACTCTTCCAGTTAACTTTCTGTGTCTTTCAAGTTTTAAGTAATGGTGGAATCAAAACGTAAATGATGTCTACCTAGTGGCTTAAGAGGTAGAAGCTGTAATATTGCTTTAGCAACTATATGAAGGTTTTCTTTGTTACGCGTTAGCTTTGTGTGGGGATATAAATTAATGTGCTTTCATACTTGTTTTCTATGTGCATTTTCTTTCTTGCTAAGTGTCACATGGCACAGGAATTTGTGCTTATTTGTGAACAGTGTTTACTTATTTTCTATCTTTCTGTGTACAGAGAGAAATGCAACAGCATCCTCTCTAAACGCAGTTGGGGGAAAATAGTTTCAATATATTCTCGGTTCACGAGACAGATGGAGAGTGTTTTTTGTCTAGTTCTGACAATGTTATGGTTTTTGGCTCCTCCTTTTTCTGGCACTCTGTCAGTTTAAAGCAATTATCAGTCTTCCTGAAATAACTTAAGCAGCTTTTAATAAGAACCAAAAACCCTCACAAATGAAACCACATCTTTTTTTTTCTTTTCCTGAGCACTGCATCCTGATGCTCTTTTAGTTCCTGAAACTAAATTTATTTTACTCCTGAATACAGTATCTATGCCTCATGTATATTAAGTGTCCTTCCTTACAACTCCTTCTGATTAGAAGAGCTTCTCCACACTTCCTAGCTTAATTACTGAATCACCAGGAGATTAAGGCTCATCTCTAGAGTATTTAGTAAGCCAGCTAATTGCGGGTGAAATCAGTGGGCATCAGAGGAAGCTATACGGCTTTGAGGGCTTGGGCTTGAATGGCTTGGGACGAGGGACGGTGGCAGTCACTGCCTGACTATACGTCCTGGGGCTCCGGCTGTTACGAGCACTCGTCATTGACCGGTGATACCCTTCCAGATCAGAAGTTCTGACTTCGGCAGGGTCTCTGATCTGCCTATGCTTTCAATAGCTTTGCACTCGTACAGCAAAGAGGAACTTCAGTTGAGAATTTGTGGGTCTTCCCGTGCTTGGGCTTGATCTAAGGAAACTCACTGACATCAGTAGGAGAAGCCTTTAGATTTTCCTGCTGAGATGTAGCAGTGGAGCAAACCTGCAAAATACATACAAATGTGTTTACCCTGCTATATAGCGTAAGAATGACAGTGCTGCGTATGTGCGTGTGTGGAAGCAGATGAGGGCTGGGACGGGGCGAGATGCTCGGAAAGCACGCGGCGTGGGGAGGGCAACCCTCCCTTGCTGTGAGCGGAGCAGGCAAGTCGTGCTTGGTGGTACTTAGTCTGTGCTGGGGAGACGATGTCTGGCAAGGACTGTGACGGCCTGAACGATTAATCTGGCCTTCAGCTTCCCCTCCTCCTCCTCCCCCCATCAGAAGAGAGAGGCAGGCAGCAGAGCAAGGTTCAAATGCCACCCAGGAGCCTGCAGGCTGTGAGCTGGACACGGCTGTGTCGGGCAGGGAGCTTGCTCCTTGCCGTCTCCTTCTGTGTCGTTGGACTTTATGGTGATTAGGTCTTTAAAGTTAAATATGTAAGGATGCTGGTAGAATTAACAGTGTAAAAACTCTTCCTATAATCACTCCTAGGGATAAAATGCTGTGTCTTAAACTTCCAAAAATACATTTGTAATCACAGATCAGTCCTGAATTGGTTGAAGTAGGTCCTGCTTTTTCATCAAAGCAGCCACGAGAGGGCAACATGAGCATGAGTACAACAAAGAGGTGATGTTAAGAAAGAAGTCGGTGATGTAAAAGGTAACTCGCGATTCCTGCAGCATTTGTGCAGATCGCCTTGCCTTTAGCTTGTGTGCCAGGAGGTTAGGACAGGACTTCTCCCTGTTCAGCATTTGCCTTGCGCTTTGTGGAGCTACGTAATGCCTGGGGGAGGTAACGCACGACTGTGTTACGCGGCAAAGTTTTACTCCTGCTTTTTCCAAGTGCAAACATTGTGTAAGACTTTGGGACCTGGAGTGGTATTGCCGCTTCTCCCAGGTTTATGGCAGACCTTGAGACGCGAGGTACATCTGCTTCTGCAGCCGTCTGAATGTACACGAATCTCAGCTTTTAAGAAAACAGCCCTGGTCCTAAGACCCACGGAGAAAAACATTAAGAGGTGACTTTTAACTAAAAAGCAAACAGAAAGGTTTTATTATTTTAAAAGCATGGTAGCATGATGGCAGCTGCCAGAAAATGAGCCCTATCTTTGCTTGGCTAGGAACTTCAGGAAAATATCCCCAGCAAGGAAACCTCGGGATGTGTCAGACTCAGGTGGCTGATTCTGGAGAGCAGATGAAGGCTGGGCCAGGAAAGTGCAGCTTTTGTTGCAGGGTCCATGGCCACAGACTGAACGAGAAGCACACTTGTGGCAAACTAGGTGCTGCCTTAAAACAAAACTGAATCTTAGCTCTGTGTCAGCCTGCAGCAGCTAAACCCGCTGCGAAATTCACAGTTGTGCATTTACTTTCACATTAATGAACATGGTCTTGAGCTCCAGTGACAGAAAGTCTTGCTTTCAAATCCCAAAGACAAGACAAACGGTGGCAGGTTTGCCTTAGATTGCATTTTAATTAGCTGCAACTGAGCTTTCTAGGGTCTGGGAGAGAGGTCTGTTACTACACTGCTCCTTCCTAAATACTTGTATACCTACTGCATGGATAGGACTTCTAAAAGATAAGAGTGTATTCTGTCTGCCTGGGAAAAAGCGACCTTTGTAGATGATCTGAAAGCTTGAAATTCGTGTAAGACTGAAAAATGATGTATTAGTGACTACAAATTATTACCAGGATTTCAAAGAAATAGTTGGAAGCACTTCCTGCACTGATGAATTAGGCTTAGAAGATAGCTTGGAATTTGTGTTAATATTGGATTGCTTTTACATTTCCAGTATGGTCATTGT
>JANXJC010000021.1:25563030-25580006 GCA_027564655.1 Leptodon cayanensis | reverse complement strand
CTAGGGTCTGGGAGAGAGGTCTGTTACTACACTGCTCCTTCCTAAATACTTGTATACCTACTGCATGGATAGGACTTATAAAAGATAAGAGTGTATTCTGTCTGCCTGGGAAAAAGCAACCTTTGTAGATGATCTGAAAGCTTGAAATTCATGTAAGATTGAAAAATGATGTATTAGTGACTACAAATTATTACCAGGATTTCAAAGAAATAGTTGGAAGCACTTCCTGCACCGATGAATTAGGCTTAGAAGATAGCTTGGAATTTGTGTTAATATTGGATTGCTTTTACATTTCCAGTATGGTCATTGTGATTCTTTACAGCTGTTCCTTTAAAAACAGGGTGTGCCCTTAATCGAAAGAATTATTTAAGAAAGAAAACAGGAGAGCGCAGATTTTCCTGGGGTACCCTTGGAGGAGGAGGTCCTGTCTATGTAAGTGTCAGAAATTAGGGTGATGGGTATCTTTCCAGCAAAGCAATCCCATCCTCGAAGGGGTAGTATTTCTGTTTACGACCAAGTGCTGTAGATCACTGGTCTATGCTGAAAGCTAGGTGCAGGCCAGAAGGTGACAGAGCTTGTGGCTTTGCTCCTTATCGGAGAGATATCTGCCCCCAGGAAGAGTACACTGCAACGTCAGGAGCCAACACACGTACTCGCACACAACCGAAGTATATGCTCCTTAGTTCACGTGTCGACAGGAGAGCGGGTCTGGGGACTTAACCAAGCGCTTTCCCTGATCTGAGATGACGCTAACGGGCTTTGATACTAGGCTCTTCACCCGTATTCATTCTCTCCAGTTTGCTTTCTTGTTCCATTTAACCTCGTCTTTTGCTTAGTTTTCCAGTTTTAATTTTAGCTTTCCAATTTACTGATGAAATTCTGAAGATAATTTCCTCTACTGAGGAAAATGGCAGCTGCATTTTTCAAGCAATTCTCGATTCTTTCAGGAACTGCCTAAGGTGATGTTAGGTATGAACTTTGGGCTTTACGTATTTATTTATTCACTCACCTGGCCGCTATGTGGGAGCAATGTGCGCGAAGACCCCACTGTAGCTGCAGGACCAAAGCCGGGACCTGCCAGGAGTGCCCAGGAGATGGGGAACATGGGTTGGGAGGCTTCCAGGTGGCCCCTGTTAGGCTGTGGGGAGCTCTGCAGGAGGGTTGCCCTGTTATCCATACTCTGACTTTCCTCTTTTTTCGGCAGTAGTAAGCCCAACTCAGTTGTTTTCCGTTTTTGTAGAGCCTCGCATACGCTCTCTTGTTTCAAGTTGAAAGGCGCACCTCAACTGAACAGGACAGTGGGAAGCATTAATGATCTTAATATGCGGTCTCTTCATAACTTAATTATTTGCGTGACTATTTCCCTTTGACCCTTCTCCCTGGGCATCTCTTTGATGTATTCATGCAAAGAGATGTTTTGCACAGAGGGAGGAAAAAATGTTCACCTGTTCAAAAAGCTGCCACCAGGACGCAGATACAAGCAGAGATTCTTTCTCTCATCACCGTATTATTTTCCTGAACACACTGTAATTTCATCAATTTTCCATGCTTATGGTCATGAATGCTTGACATTACCATGTCTTTGCGTTAACAAAAAAGAAATTTCATGGCTTAAGATTTCACTAGAAGACTAGGGAAAGCGTGAAAAGCCAGCCAAATTACAGAGCGCTACAGTGTCTTTTGTTCCACAGCAAGATTGTCTTGTGGAGAAATTTGTATTGTATGTTTTGGGTTGTTTATTAGTTATGTGTTTATAACAAACTAGAACTCATACGGGTTTCTTCTATTTTAACTGTTTGCTGGTTTGCATCTGAGTGGCGGTTCATTAGATTTCAGGGTATTAGGATTAAATGTGATTGCAATGTTTAAGGCTTTGGGTATTTGGAAGGCACACGCAAATATTTGCAAGGCTACATCTTCCGCCAATTTGAATGAATGCAGTGCTGTGTTGGTTAGTGCTAGGCAGAGATGTAACTCCCAATATTTCTGGGTTATGTTTTTTTACAATGCATTGCCTGGACCATTTGCAAACAGCATCCTAACAAACAGGCAAGTGGGTTAGGATGGATATGACATCCTTCACTTTAAAATGTTGATTTCATACGCCAGACAGATGTGGCCATGACCTGAACCCAGAATAAGTAACAGGGTGTTTCTAAGAGACCTTGGAAAGCTTCTGATTTCTTGTAACCAAAGTTACACCTTTTCTTCTTTGCTGATCTCTGACACAGAGGTGATGATGATTCTATCACAGTTGCCATTGCACTTCCCCGTGGCTCTGTGAAGGGACTATGCTACATAGCGTTTGTACTTCATGAAATATATATCCTGGCTGGCTGACACGTTGAGTGAGCTGGACCAGGCTTGGAGAGCTTTCCTGTCTATTTATACAGAGAACGTGGAAGCCACAGTAGAGCCTGTGGAGCCTTGTTTGCCAGTGGGGATGTGGTAATACAAAGTTGCTTTCCCCAGCCACCTGACTTTTTTATGTCAAAGGATGGCCAAGCTGATTGAAGACCTCAATAAATCCGTTTTAGAATGTGTTACAGTTTTTGTTTGCTAAATACTGGTTTGTTCTACGCATTTCATGTTGGATATGTCTTTCAGCTGTGAGAAACATCAGTTAAAATAACGCAGGCAAGTTTAGGCTGGGGAGTCTGTAGATGCAATGATTATGTTTTCACGTTCCAGCTGGTGCTGTAACTGCTGTACAAGTGTCTTCACTTGCGCTATCCCATCAACTTAATGGGTTGAACAACAAACATGAGGATGTTGGGTGTTCCTAGCAGAAATTTTATTTAGTTAATGAGTTTGAGGTTGAACTGTGAAATTCTTTTAGCTGTCGATGAGAGGGGTGGACTCCTCAGAGTAAGAGAGGAAGAAACGGCATCTGGCTTTTGTGAGGCAACAACATAGGCCCGGTAAGTATGAGACAGAAACCGCTACTCTGTTTGCTGGTAGATAGCCGCATATTTCTTCCCAAGGAGTGCTTTCAGTTGAGACTGGAACAAATGGACTTGGCTGTCTACGCAGCTATGCTAGCGTGCGTCAGGAGTAACTTCACTCAAGTCAGCAGTTACTAAAGCATAAAGCTGGCACAGGCGAAAGCATCGCAGGACCTAACAGATGTCTCCTAAGGGAAGACTTCAGCTACCATATTACATAGCAGTTTTACTCTCCATGAAAATGAAATTAAATCAGACTCCCATATTAATTCCTCTAGTCTGACAGCCAAGCCTTGATTCATGTCCTGTTTCTTCCCTTTCCATAATCTTTCAGCACACTGCAAAAATGCTAATGGAAAACACAAACTACCCAGACAGCTACTCTGGGTCTTTACTAATAATAATGTCACCAAAATACTCTTCCGCAGAGTAGGGAGAGTGAACCGTTACAGGTGATTGTACATACCTCCACTAGCTGTTGCCATCTTTTGCTTTGAAGTGTGCAGATATTACAGGAAGGATTTAATACTATCTCTTCAGGCTTAAATGATTGCTATTTCCATTTAGGCTAATATAACCAGATTTACCTTTGTCTTGTACATTTGCTTGGAATTGCTTCTTACGGGACTTACTGGATGCAAAGGAAGATGTCCAAGATCAACAGGTGGGAACATTTCTAGAAGTGCTTTGTAAACATTTGCTGTAAAGCCACGACTGACTGTTATGAACCAGGTTTGACACGAGTACGAGGAATACTTGGTGCTTAGGAAACTTGTGGCTTTGGCCTTTGAGAAGAAACGTGTTGGCATGTAACAGCTCCAGGCGCTGTGTGGTGTGAATGTAGGATGACCCACCGCCTTTCCCCTGCTCATTCTCCTCGCTCCAGTGAGAGCGGACAGGTAGGGGTTCACCCTGTGCCGGGTTTCGAGCTGTAGAAACCAGATGACATGAAACTGGGCTGAGATACTGCTCTTCACAAAGACAGGAGGTAACAAAAGGTTTGTCCAGTCACTTCTAAAAAGGGGTAGCTTGAATTGATAAGACATAGGTTAACAAAAATCCACCTTATGTCTCCCTAAGCAATGCAGTGTCCCAGTAATTAAGATTTTTATTAATCTTTTGCAGCTCTCCAGTAACATCTATGGAAGTACGCAAGGTGCTGTTCAAAAGTCATTATAATGTAGTAAAGTACATGAAAAATATGCAATTAGACTATGTTGGATGACAGTGTGACATGACTACAAGGATAGAAAAGTATTTTTTGAAACAAAATGACTCATAATTCTCTTGTGAGTTATGGTTAGAAAGTACTATGTGCTTGTTGTACAAGCTGACGCATAAAGAGACTTAAGCAACACAATGTTATTCTGAATCAGCATGCACGTGAAGAGATGCTGCCAGCAAAATACAACCAAATCAAAAATGTATCCATCAAGAAAAGTCCCTGGATCTTACGTTTTAGAGAGAAAAAGGGAAACTTTTAGGGAAAATGAGTTCCATCCATTAGGAGGTTTTATCAGCCAGATCTTTGGCATATTCTGATCAGCGGGGAATCACAGCGCTGGCAAGTTACTAGTTACTCTTTACTAGACTAAATGTCTGTTCCATGACCCATGTTCATTTTTGATCCAGATATATCTGTCGGGTGAATTCTGCTTGATTTATATTCTCATGTAATAGAACACTAAAGACGTAACTGTGTGTTTAGAAATGTCTTTTAATTATGAAGTTTGCCCTTTGTTTCCTAGTTTATTTAGAAACTTCCCTTCTATTTCTTTCTTCTTGTAGCAAGGACTGAATGTATCCTATACTGTGTATTTCTGTGTGTTCTATTATGGAAAGACATCGGTTTATTATTTTTAAAGGCGTTTACGATTTCCGCAGCTAAAACATCAGGTGAATTGCTTGCCTTTACAGATATTATTTTTGCACACGTAGTTTGTGACCTTCATTTGAATTCCACAGCTCACGTGGACCTGATGGTCCACATGGTGTTGATTTTTTTAAAATTATTGTATTTTTTTATTCCTGGTTATAAATATTCCTTACTTTACTCATTTCAGCAATTTGAATTAAGAACTGGATTGAAAATAAACTTTACATGTTGACAGTTTCATACTCTGTTGCATAGAATTAGAGACCTGTTGCTGATTATCAGCTTTGTTGTCTTTGTTTCTTTTTCCTTTCTTTTTGTGTATTATGTCTCTACTTCAAAAAAGTCCAAAACATCAAAGCTGCAAAGAAGATGGCTTACTGCTGCCAAGTGACTTGGTGAGTCCTTTATCTCCTGATAAGCAGTATTACATCAGCAGTGTTTGAGAAACATAAAGTTGTGTGTTTTGTTTTTTTGGGGGCTTTTGTTGTTGTCGTTTTTTGGGGTTTTTTTTAAACAGCTTTGTGAGGTCTATTAATATCTTCCCTTCTCCCAAGAAGACCTAGGTATAAAAAGTCCACTAAAAATTATTAAACCCCCTCAAGCCTAGAATGATCGAAACTGGAGATTTTTATCAGGGTCTTCAAGTTCTCAAATCCAGTGACTTTTAGTATAAGACAGTTTTGTGGATTTTTTTGTTTACTCAATTTAATCAGTTTCATTTCTTTTACTTTCATGAGTACAATTAGATTCATTTGAAACAAAATTGGTAAACCTCAATGCTACGGAAAAAGGCTGAAGCCCACAATCAAAGGGGACCAAAGAGGTTAATCAAACCACTATATAAATGAAGGGAACTCTGTCCTAATTGCTTGGAAAAGACAAGATTATTTTATGTTGGGATTGCGATTTGGGGGGAAGAATAGTCTCAAATTCATTGTATTGCCTGAACAGAGGGGCTCTGAAGGGATGGCAACTATTCTGCTTACGCTGCATTTTGTGGTGACTCAGCCTTCAAACGTTGAGCCAACTTACTGCCGCCTCCGTAACGGTAATGACAGAATGGGGTGCTTGCTATGGAAAATGGTCCCTCGGTTTTCTAGCACCGCTGTGCCCCGGTCCGAAGGCTGTTCTTGCCATAAACAAGCACTGTATCAAGACTTTACAGAAGCAAATGTTTGCAGAATCAAACAGTCTCTCAGACTCTTAATTTTCAAAGCAGGCTCCGATCATACCAGCAGCCCCAATAAGTATTACAGCATGCTCATCTGAGTAGGAGTTTTCAGGCTATGGCCGTTGTTTTATTTATTCGTAAAGGCTGTAGCATATTGTAGATGCTGTAATAATGCATTTGTTCTTCCTCTGATGACTGTAGAATACCCTGGGTCGCATGAGCAATGCTGTAATAATAGTTTGCATACCGGTGATGCTATTCTTTTGCTCTCAATTATAACGAGGCCAGATGCAGAGAAGCAAAACCTGCCTCGTGTATTGAAATACATTCAAAGAAAGTAGAAGATAAGTAGAAATAGAGCTAGATGCTGGTTCTCTACTGTACTCTAAATAGTGTCTCAGTGGTTCTGCTTTTATGAAATATTAGACAGAACAATGTGAAGTTTCTTAAATTTGTATGTGGTAGCATCTCTCTGTATTTACAAGTACAGCCAGCACAAATGGCAATGGTTTATGTTGTGACACCGGTAGGGAAAAACAAAACATATTTGCACTCATCTGCTGGCACTTCCTAACAATTCATTAGCAGTCGACAATTATTGTGGCCTGATATGCTTGTTGTCCTAGCAGAAATCAAATCGACAGGACTGAGCTGTCTGTAATCATAGCTCTAAGGCTGAGAAGTTCAATTGCGTATGTTGGCACGAAATTAGCTCGGTCTATGGCTAGAAAATGACGGGACCGAGATGGAGGTTTATTGCATAATTAGTTAAACAATATTTCATCTGTGGGTCTTATCAAGTTGTAAGACAGGCATATCTGTTGTAATTATATTTTACATCGGTAATGTGACACATTAACGAAATGTGTCACAACACGAGAGTTAGGATACATTTCATTAATGCAAACCACTTTTGTTGTATGCTTTACATTTGGAAACAGATTTAAGCATTAAGTGGCTAATGTCTGCAGCCAGGGAATCCTTTCCGAATTTGTAACAGTGACCAGAACAGACCGCATTACGCTCTCCAAATGGTGCGGTTTTGCATTTGAATGTCTGAATTATCCTGGTTTCTTAGAGACGACCACAACACCAACATCTTAAATCCTCAAAATATTGTCCGCTTCATTGAATGCTCGTGATCTAAGCATATGTGTAATTATTCTGTAATTCTCCCCAAAATGTGATTCCTTGGAAATGCATACTAGATTTCCCCTATTGTAGCTGCAATGACTATTTCTTTGTGCCCGCTTCTTTAAATACGGTCACAAGGAAGTCTGTGTGCCTTGGTGCACCGCATGTGTAATGATGATTTTTTTTCCTCCCCCCCCCCTACTCCTAGTACGCCCATCAGGAGGGAAAAAAAACCCCAAACAAAACATAAACCTGCTTCATTTGTTTCAGGGTACAGAGCGAGGTCACAAAAAGACCATTTAAGATAGTATACATACAACAGTAATCTTTCTGACAAGAAATGGGCCTAATACCACGTACAATGGGCTTAGAGTTAGGCAAGTATACAAAATTAGAATTTGCAAGAGTTACCAAACCTGGCTCTGGTAACATATGCATGTGCACACTTTGGAAGAGGGCAAAGGGGAATCCCATGCACCTTAAGTAGATTCAGCACACATCACGCAACGGTGAAAACGATTTTTCAGAAATTGCTGCTAGCGCAAAATAGGTAGCCTCATTAAAAAACCCCAAACCCTCCCATTTGTCTGCAGGGAAGATTCAGTTTTGTTCATTTTAAAAATTACAGTTTATTCAATAATGCACAGAAAAAATAGATATCTGTTTTTTACTGAAATTTTACTTGCCTTTCAATCACAGGAAGAAAGTTCTTTGGCAACGTTGAGTGTTGCAGGCACCGGGGTGCTGAGACTTTATCTCATCAGTTGTTCTAGTTCACAGGTGTCTTTATCAGCCCAGTTATAAGGGAGCTGTAGGGAAGACTTGACTGCCAAGTCTTTCGTAGTAGTTTCTCTTAACATCTTCCATTTTAAAAAAATGTTATCCGGATCTTTAGTACTAATGTGATAAAACTTCATAGTTAGTTCTTTCATTTCAAAGGAGCAAAATTCAATCAGAATTAGAAATATGTGAAAGCAATGCATTATTAAATAAAATCAAGTCGTTAGAAAATTTGCTGCAAATTTTGAACTTTGTTTATATAGAAACGTTCCTTGATAAATATATTTCTCCCACAATTTTCAGTTAATAAAACCTCTTTAAGGGTGTGAAAACATTTTATGGGATGAAATGAAAGGATTTTTGTAATGAGGATTTATAAAACTATGCTTGCTAGGTTTTCAAAACTGAGAGATTATTTGGGATAAATACTGTGCAAAATCTTCCACAGTAAGAAAGGTACAGACTTGCGGTTTATTTTTAACTTGTATGTCAATAAACCATAAAGTTCTGAGCTGAGAAAAACAGGTTTAGCTGGAGAAATAAAATAAGCACCAATACATGCAAAGAAATTCATACGTGCTGAGGAAATTAAGCCTGTATAAAACAGTTACTGCATCGATTCAGTGTAATAAATCTTAGTGAATAGTGCAGCGTTTCGTCCCTTGCACCGTTTCATCTTGTATTAGTACACCATTTGAGTGTGTTAATCCATTTTTAGCTTTTCACTGTTAGATTTTCATTACTAGCATTTAAATACAAAGTACGCTTCTAAGGTTCAACCAGGAAAGAAATCATAAGATTGTGGAACTGAAAAAAAAATGGTTTAGTATTGCTTTGGTATTTGCTCTCTAATAAAAAAAAAAAACAAACCCTGATATTTACTGTTTAGCCCAAGTTGTCCACAATTTGGATGAGGTAGACTCTTACAGTTCAATAACCGTCTGAGGCCCAAAAACACTTGCTGGACCCGGAGAGTCCAGTTCCCTGTGGTTGTATCCTCGCCCCCCTGACCCCCCCGAGAGGGGTAGGTGTCCGTGTGTGAATTCCTCCTGACAACAGTCGTCGTCATTGTCGTCCTTAAGGTTTCCACCAGAGCTGACGAGGTACGACTCTGGACAAAGTACGTGTGGAATTCGTAGCCCTGATGCAGGTCTCTGAAATGCTGTTGACTCCTTCGGCATGGGCACAGACCCCTTTTTTGGCTAAAATAGACATTTCTCCTCTACGTGTCGGTGATGTAGCATCCGCGTTGGCAGAAGTCAACCAAGAAACGGTTTCTGAGCAAGTCATCCCCCGCTGCATCTCCTTCCCCTGCCTAAGCGCAGGGAGAAAGTTCCCAGTGCAAGCATATAACGATTTTCAAGCGTGCAAATTTTGTTCTGGAGCTGTGAGGTAAAATCCTGACCCAGTAAAGTGGATGGCAAAATGCTGAGTGATTCGAGTGTTGCTTGGGTTTCTCTTATAAAACTGCTCCCTGCTGAATTAAAACGATTGGGACCGAGAGCTCTGTGTGTGTTACAGATCTGCAGGAACAAGTATCTCACTCTTTCAGAGATAGAAATATTGAAATAAATATGTGAAGTGCCAGAGTGCATATGAATTTTTATATGAGGTCTAGATCTCTTTTTATTATGAAATTAAGTAGCGACTAAGAGGTGCTTTTCATTTTAATGGAACACTTTTTCGTCGCTGCAGCTGCATTCATCTTCTTGTACTTCCCCCTGTATCATTATTTGCAATATGGTTTGGGTTTTTTTTTCCTAAAACCCTGAAATGTCATCTGAATGAAAATGATCTGGACAACCAAGTAGAGTGCCTATAAATAAACATTTGGCAGAGAATCTTTGATACTGTGTGAATGTTGATTTCAAACATTTTAATGAGGCGAGCCTTGGTTTTTTGTTTTGTTGTTTTTTTTTTTTTTTTTTAAAGTTGATTGTAAATCAGTAAAATGTGCTGGGACTTTCTAAGCTCCGAGTTGGCAACAGCTTGTTGAGAGTAAATCCTCTCACGGAAGGTTTTGCTAATCTGAATAAATTCAATTTCAAAATCCTTCCTTGATCTAAGCTTGCTTAAGCTCTCACCAAGGCCTAAGGACCCTGAGGGTCAATTCCAATAACAAAAGATAAGAAAAATCTGCCCTTTCTCATATCTCTTTGCAATACACTATAAGCTGTTACCTCACTGCAAAAAATCTTTAGGTTTAATGAAGTCGCCTTTTGATACTTTTTGAGGATGAAGTTCAATGTTTCCCAGCCCAGTGCATGTCGGCGCTGCGTGCCACCCAGGACCGATGTCAGAGGACCTGGCTGGCTCCTTCCCCGAGGCACGGCTGCGCCTGGAAAAGGAGAAGCCCTCGAAATCACTGCGCTGAACTACATAGCTCTAAGAAAATGCGATAAATGGAGCTTTACAAATCAGATTTTTCTCCTCTTTTTTTTTTTTCTCTCTCTGCATGTGTGTGTGTGTGTGTGGTAGTTGATATCAGGTTAGGCAGCCTGCACTTTTTAGACAAGCTTGATTAAAAAGTCATAAAGGAGA
Source organism: Leptodon cayanensis (assembly GCA_027564655.1). Taxonomy (NCBI): domain Eukaryota; kingdom Metazoa; phylum Chordata; class Aves; order Accipitriformes; family Accipitridae; genus Leptodon; species Leptodon cayanensis. The sequence goes on along the minus strand of JANXJC010000021.1, from coordinate 25,569,559 downwards.
AAGTTTAGCTCAAAACCTGAACAAATTCGGGGGCTGGGCTGCGATTCTGCGACTCGCCTGCTGCCGCTGTGCAGGTGTACGGCAGTCCAGACACCCGTTACTTTTGAATGCCGCGCGTACGATCTGAACGCGAGAGACGCAACCAGCGCTTGTGTTATTTTTCTTCCCAATACTCGTCTGTTTCATTTTCCTTTGAGTTGAGGCTTTTTGTGTTGAGCAGTAGTTTATGGGAAGACTGGGAGACCTCATCTTGGTGCACTAACTGCATAAGCAATGCAAAAATCACCAAAACTGGAGCTTTTGAACAGCATCAGATACCGGGCAGCTGTAAACAGATTGTAATCTGGCTATGCTGTTTGTATCTTAGCTCCTCGGGCAAGCATGCTTCCAGAATCAAGTCTCTTACGATAATTAAACTTATATAAGAGGAAGTACCAGAAGGATTTAGTTTCTTGCTCAGATATTCCATCACAAAATGTAACTTCAGATAGTAGAGAAGGGAATAATCACAGACGCCAGCAGACAAAAGGAAGTTTTATCGGCAAAGCAAAGAGTCTTCAGATAACTGTGACTTATTTATGAAGCAGAGGGACCTCACGGAAGTCAAAAATCTGTTCTGTCTCCCACTGGAGCTGTTGGAAAACTGAGCTCGCTCCATCTGTGGCTAGCTAAAGAAAACAGATTAAATTAATTTGGGGCAATAATATATAATAATAAAAATTGATTTCGGGCAATATGAAATAAAATTTGCTCCTGTTTTGTTTGGCTGGGTCTGGGAGGAAGGGCTGTGCAGAGAGTCAAGGTGGAGTTGCGTGTTCCTGGGGATGAGTTTATTATTTTTATGGTCCTGTTATGCTGAAATAATTTCCTCCCGATTTTTAGGAGGCTGGGTTCTTTTAGTTCAGTTTGATGACATCACGGTTGTGTTCGTTTTTCCACTCCGATGAGAGGGACTGTGAGACTCTTCCTATGGCTTGTGCTCGGTGCCGGCGCTGCTGCGGCACCTGGGTGCCTCTGGCTCACGCTGTGACTTTAGAACAGACCCTTAGACGCTCCTTGGCTACGTAACTGGTAAAAGGTAGTAATAAACCTATGTAATAACGTCAAAGGGTTCGTACGAGAATTCGTTATTTATGCTGCATGAAAGGACAGAGGGTCTTCTGGGGAAGCCCTGGAAATTTGAGGTCTGGCCGGTGAAGAGAAAAGGGGAGGTGTAGGGCTTACGGAGAGAACCAAGCCCCCGTTGAATGGGGTCCCAAAACGCATTTGATGGGCTCCCATTAGGCTCCAGTTGGGCTCTCTCTTAAGCAGGGAGACATGTAACCCCTTTTTTTCTTTTTTCCCATAAAGTTATTCCTTTATTGGAATTGGGGTTTTCTCCCAAACGTACCACCTAGCTGTAAGCTCCACCCGGAGCATCTCCGCTGCTCCGCCAGTTCTGCCCTTCAGCCTGTTTGTTCAAACTCCAAAAATCAGCCTGGTTTTCATGGCCTGAGATGACCAAGTGAAGTGGTGGTTGGCTGCATGTAGTGCTTCCCAGAGGGCTTCTGCACTGTGCTTGGAGAAAGGAAGCCGGCTTGGATGTAAATGCAATTAATGGTCCTTACAGGAGCAGTGGCAAATACTTATGTGAGTGAAGCTCAAGAGCGCGTAAAGCGCGTGACTGGTCCATAATGCCAATGTTCATTGCTGGGAATGTTTTCGTGAGTTCGCTGACAGCATTGCAGTATTACAACAAATGTTTGGAGGTTTTTTTGGTTTGTTTGCGCTTTTTTTTTTTTTTTAAGAATTGCATAGCTTTCTGTGTTTTCTTTCTGCCTACAAAATCTATGGAGGAAAGTCATTTACACAGAAAAGGAAAAATTCATACTGCCAAAATAAAACAGCCTGCTTGGCAAGAATCGCATGTGTCAAACATACAAACACAATACTTAATAGCAAATGAAATAGGGACGTGTAACATAGCCCGTTGTGTGCTGACCTATATGGCAACTTAGCAGGTAACACCTATTCACTAGTTGGCAAAGTGGCAAGCTGATAGCAGTTTCGCAAAATCCAGATTGGAATTTTAGCACTATGGAAGTTTTCCTTACACTTCTATTATTTTTATTATTTCCTTTACTAAATTTCATGTATTAAACTGACTTCTCTCTCTGCAGATATCAACTCTAACTTAAATTTAGGTTTTAAAACAGTCCCTTGGTGCTTGCAAATACTTGTGTGTAAAGTTATGCACTGAGACAGATAATGTTACCAGTTATTACACAGTATAACCAGCTATTCTCATGGAGTGGATAATTTGTTGGAAGTGGTGTTTTTTTGTCAGAGCCACAGCTCCTGGAGTTATATCACCATATAAGAATATCAGATTTCTTAAAAAAAAAAAAAAAGGAATCGGTCTCCCTGGAAGCCAAGAGAAAAGATGCAAAATGGATTAAATGCACTAGAAAGATTTAATTTTGAAAGTCAAATAAAAGATCAATTGTAGGTTTTAAAGCAGACTGAAAAAAAAAAAAAGATTGGCATATGATATTTGAAAGCTTTTCGGTTAGTAGTACAATTAATTCAAGCTTGTACTTCATCTAGCATCTGTTTTTCCAAGTTCCCAAATTTATCTTAATGTCATTGTAAATAACTCGTCATATGTAAAAAAGAAAAAAAAAAAAGAAAAAAGTTTAAATAGGAAGGACGTTGGCGATGGTATTGACGGATCGTGGTGCATGTGATTAATGCAGCTAATATTCCTGCATCCCATTTCAGTCGCTGTTTCCACTTCCTCTGCTTTTAGTACTATTTGTTTTGAGATCCTTAAATCGGCCGTGCTTGCCCTACAGATTATGCGCTTGCTTCCACATTTGTTTTGCAGCTCCGCAGTCTGCAAGTGACAAATAGGGTTTTTTAAACAAACTTAATTTGGGATTTTAGATTGAACTGTTTCAATAGGATAATAATTTCCATCGTCTCTGGTCGTGTACATCAATGTCTTTATTTCAGAGCTTGCTTTGTGCCTCAAAATGTCTTTGTCAGCTATAAAGCGCAGTTGTTAGTCTGAAGCTATCAAATTCAGCCTGTAACGTTCCTACAGTGCTGGTTTTGTGTTCTGATCTTGAGCTGAATATGACTAATGAAGAAAATGATTTTTGTGTTGATGCTTAACAATTCGGGGAATGCCCTGGAGCTCAGTTTATATGTAGCAAAAATAGCATTGTAGCTGAATCTGTTGATTTTTGCCAATTCCCAGGCAAACTTGGGTAAGTGATGTGCCTTTCCTTATTTACAAGTCTTTCTGGATTGAACCAATTTAGAAATAAATAAATATATAAATAAATAAATGAAGGATTAACACAGACACACACAGATGTAGAGCTATTCCTTGTTAGGGGTATTCATAGTGTTTGCTACAGGCATGCAGATGAGATGCAAGAAGTTCCTGAGATGGTCAGTGCAAAAAGAGTGCAAATGGTAATTCAGAGTGCTAAGATTATGTGCCTAAATCTGAGCATGGGAAAACCCCGGCAGATTTTTGTAATTATCGGTGTGTCACAGAGAATACTTCTGTACTGTCACTATTTGCAGCTTTCAGAAAATGAGATAATTAGCAATGAAAAGTGAAGAATTCACTTTCTAGTTTCTTCTTCTAGGTGGATAAGCATATATGTTTCTTTTTCTAAAACTTCTGACATGTACAATTAGTTGTTAAAGGAAGACATCAGTTAACACAAAAACCTTTCCTATTGCAGGTACAGCAGTACCATGCAAAGAGCTATATGATTTTATCTCCTTCCATTAGTTGCTGTACTAAGCTTTGAGGCAAGGGAATGGACTAACTAACCTTTCAAGCTCCGCAGTGTCAGCTCAGAAATCTGTATTTTTAGTATTTTTTTTTCTAGCAGCCAGCTCTTGGAGTCATATAGTTACAAAGAAGTTGCAACGTTCTTTCTTTTTTCATTTAAATGTCTGCTTTTGGCTCTCTTGAACCTGAAAGAAATCTTGAAAAGATTTATTGAAGGTGTCTTTTAAGGGTAAAGATCAAAAGGCAAATAATAAGAACTCCTACCTTTTTTTTTTTTTTTTTTTAATCTTAGACTTTTGAAGCCAGTCTCTAATTTTCGTCGTTATTGAGTGTACGGAGTGGATGACATAGTAATGTTTGCAAATAGATTTTCTTAGGCCTTTATCAGTTCTGTTTTCAGATGAAGGTAGCACAGGATGGTAGGAGGATTTGGGCAGTTCCTTAAAATCATCTTTTCTTCTGCACTGAGGACTGGGCAAAGATTTGATGCAAACTGAATAGTGAAAGGAAGTCAAACAGTGACTTGCACCTTGGGAGGCAGCCCAAGTATTCAGTACTTATCTACCGATATAGATAACTAACCAAATATTAGAAAAGCCCTGCAATATTTGTTGTAATGGTTGCTAAAGAATTGCCCTTTTTTTTTTTTTAAATTGTATATTTTCTTCTAGAAAATAACAGAAATGGTTTTCACCGTGACGGAAGAAAGCCTTTGGGATGTGCAAATAACGAATACAGGGGGGAATAAATGGGCGTTGCGTGGAAGTGCTGGTATTAGAAGTGTTTATCTGGCTCAAAGCAACAAACATATCATGGAAAGCTGTTTCATTTAATAGGTTACCAGAAGAGGTGGAGGAATAAGGATTTCCTGTAAGTTGCCCTGTTCATAATGACTCTTTGGCCTCTACTCAGCACACCGCTGTGCTGAACCACACATCGCAGCCTTTCCTGGAGACTACCCAAGACAAAATGCCATCTCTTGGGGCTCAGGATAACTAATTAACAATCTTTTCAAACTCATTAGATAGAATAGGTGAATGAAAATGTCTTTACGCCAGACATTTGAATTGAAAGAGAAGGGGCACGCAGTGAAGGCTTCTCTGATCAGTTAGGACTTATAATTTGCTGGGTTGCTTTTCCAGGTCCTTGTGTAGCTCCATCCCCTCTGTGATGGTTGAGGCTATCAATCTTCACTCATCTTTGGCTTCACTGACATGGAGCCAGTGTGATTCCCACGTACATAATATTTACCAGCAAAGTCTTTGATTATTGACCGCAGGTCTTCCACTTCCAGGATGGGGTTCTGCATACGTGTCCAGCCACATATTTATTTATGTATTTGGCGTATTGTGCATCTCCATGGGACATCAGCGGATTTGGGCGTGTCAAGTAAGGTAGCGGGAAGACTGACAAGGGTTCACCAGCGAAGCTTTTCAGCCCAGCTTGTGTAAATACTCTTCATGTATTACGTACATATTTAAAGACTCAAAAGTCTTTAGAGGTGATCGCAAACAGTCTGCAGACAGCAACCTCCTCCAGAAACCTCAGCCAAAGCTTTGTCCAAGGTCTAGCTCGAGATGGAAAACAAGCCGTGTTGCCTGTACTGCCCACAGGGGTGCTGCTGTTTTCCTAAGACTGTGTTACGCTCACACTCACGTGTTAAAGAAATGGGTCTGTAAACGTACCAGGGTCTCTGGTGAGTGCTACTGTCACAGCGTAACATATGGCTACAAACAAGATCTATTATTAGCTTGAACCTTCATGTTTTCTCTTTTTCTTTCCCTATTAACTTCCTTTCAGGACCTCTTCCCCAGCACTGTAAATCTATCAATTTTTCATTCAGACTCAAAGTACTGGCATTTTCCTTACATATTGCTACAAAGTGTTCCTATTTGCAAAAATCACCTGGCATGAATACTCAAAAAAAAAAAAAAAATCAAACTTGACATTAACCGTAGCTTTCAATGAATCTTAGAAGCTGGTTGCTCTTTACAGTCTTCTTGGACATACGATACCGCTTTTGCCATAACTTCCCTCTCACTGTCCTTTAGTAGTTGTGCGTTCTTTACTGTTCTTCTGAGATCTTGGGGAAATCGCACAAAGGCCTGATCCTCCCTAGAGGTCTCTTAATTATGCATAGCTCCCTTGTTCCTGAAAATCTACCTTCTCTTCCTTCTCTAAGGAAATTTAATTCTTTCTCTGTGATACCTTCTCTCTGTGGAAAGTCATGTCCTATTTCTGTGTCATGGCAAATTCATTTTGCTTTTCCCTTATCCTATGTAAAAGGGAAGCAATGGTGTTTCCCAGCTGATAAAGTAAAAGCCCAGTATGTGCCAGGCAGTACCCAGAACCCGACCTAATTAACTCTGTCAGACCCGTGCTTGTTAGCCCAGTATGATTTTCATGGCAAGGAAAGGAGGTGGATACTCAGAAGCTATTTTAACTGTATTATGCAACACTACAGGCTTGGGGAAGAGCGGCTGGAAAGCTGCCCTGTGGAAAATGACCCTGGGGTGTTGGTCAACAGTCGGCCGAACACGAGCCAGCAGCGTGCCCAGGTGGCCAGGAAGGCCAACGGCATCCTGGCCTGCACCAGAAATAGCGTGGCCAGCAGGACTAGGGAGGTGATCATCCCCCTGTACTCGGCACTGGTGAGGCTGCACCTCGAATACTGGGTTTGGTTTTGGGCCCCTCGCTACAAGACAGACATCGAGGTGCTGGAGCGTGTCCAGAGAA
>JANXJC010000021.1:25554288-25562728 GCA_027564655.1 Leptodon cayanensis | reverse complement strand
TCCCTGGAGGTATTTAAAAGATGTGTAGATGCGGCACATAGGGACATGGTTTAGTGGTGGACTTGGCAGTTTTAGGTGTATGGTTGGACTCGATCTTAAGGGTCTTTTCCAGCCTAAATGATTCTATGATTAATGAGGCCTTTCTGCATTAATTAGAAAATTTGTACTATTAGACACTTAAAACATTAATTTGACTGTCTAATGAAAGAAGATTTTATGTGTAACATCAAAGCAAACACGAGTATCTCGACACCAAGTTTCTAGAGGCAGAAGCATTGGGGAGCAATGTCAAAGCTTGTCCATTGATGTTATTTACAGCAGATGAAACGCTGGATTCATCAGTCTAAACAACAACAGGGTAGATGTCTGAGCTCTCTGTCTCAACTGCCTTTATAGTTGTTGAAGAGAAATAAACACATCTAAGATATGTGACTCATCATCCCTTCCTGGGGTTGACATTTAAAAGAGATCAGGTAAGTAATACCATAAAAGAGGATATTTCTTTCCACAGACTAGGCTAGTTCAGATGTAGCTGTTTGTACTACAGACCTCTAAAGTTAGATGAGGTGACTCTCATCCTAAATTCTTTGCAGATGAAGGTACGTAGAGAGACTCTATATTTTAAGCAGAGAGACTATATGCATGAAAAGACACGTGTGCATCTTTGAGCGTTTTGCAATTAACTCTGCAACTTTGTATTTTGTTACATATAGGTTTAACAAGTAGTTTTCCTGTGAATTTAGAAGGAAAGCGTATAGGCACATAAGGATTATTTCAGTTTATTGTTGACAATTCATGTAAACTCAATGCTCGTTTATTTAAAAAAAAAAAAAAAATCATGGCCTGAATTACAATCATAAACTTGTACTATTGAGTCTTGACTGTGAGGCTGAGACACCTTTGCTGTTGAGCCGCCAGCACATCATAAGAGGAATCAGGAACACTTCTTTTCTTTTTTTTTTTTGTTTTTTTTGAGGGGTGGGGGTTGTGAGGGAAGAAGAGAGAGCAGCACTGAAGTTCATCCCATTGCCTTTATTACTTTACCACTATTCAAGTACGATGAGAAAGGCCAAAAAGCTTGCATGACAACTGGAGTGGGTAATACATGAATAGGAAGTCTAGTTTCTTTACTTCTCCATGACAGAGCTGAACAGTAGGCTAGGGAGATTTGGGGCTTTTTTTCTGTTGTTTTTTTTTTTCTTTTTCCTGATTCTATTCTTCTGTATAACTTCTGTCAGAGAAATCACCCATGAGAACAAAGGTTTGCTACAAGTGTCACTCATTTTGTGCTAACATTTACCAAGAAGTCAAGATTCTACCAGATGTATACATTCCGTATAATAAATATTTGAGAAATCATGTGAGAGTGTACAACATGTAATTCTGGTCCCCTTTAGACACATAACAAATTCCATAATAATACTAGTAATGTTTTTTTCTCCTCCAATCAGTATTTTGTTTTCATTCTAGGTCAAGTTTTTAGTGGTTCTCTCTTTATTCTAGAAGTCATTTACAATAGATGGCATACATGTTTTGTATGTGGTGGGTTGTTTTTTTTTTTTTAAGCGAATCAGTTTTGTGTAAAGTGTAAAGACTTTGGCTTGTGTGGATGTACCAGATATGAATAATGAGTGATTAAATTTATGTTGTTATTATTCTTACACTGTTTTCTTGGGTCACAATAACAAATTGTTTGGATAGGAAACTTCTCCTTATATTTCCTTGGATAACTCAGAAATGACTTCTTGGGCTTCTCTTAGTTTTGTTGGATTTAATATATAGTTTTGGAGCAGAGCAGGACCGCAATGAACATTTATTCCCCTGAGTTTAAAGTTAACTTTATTGTCAATGTTAACTTTGTGTGCAAGGAGATTATTTACCAGTCATTCTTAAGATGTCTGCTAAATATAATACTAACTGTGTTGACATTGTTAGTGGAATAGTTTCTGACTATGCGAGATTAAATTTAAAGGGCAAATTAACTGAGAGTATAAAATTATTGCATTTTCAGATTTTTTCATAAGCTTGTATGTGTTTTCAAATTGTATATCAAATAGGATATGATAGTGTTAGATATTTGAAGTTGGCTTGAACAGCCATTTATGAGTAGTCATCTTCCAAAATCTTAAAAGCACTTTTTTGGTAAAGATCTTACACCTTCTTCAAGGCAACCTTTTGTCTCAGTCTTTAAGATAGGGAGGTTTGCACATGCACATTGGAGCACTGAAGTCGGCTACCTGATGACCTCTCCTTAAAGATCCATTTTGAATCTTTCCTAAGTGATGCTGTGAGATTTACTGGCATGTTCATAAAAAGTAATTAGTTAGATTTGAAGTAGTTTCTGATTTAATGGTTTTTTTTATTATTATTATTATAATCGTTACAAGGAAATGTATACACAGATGTCGTGAGAGTTTCCAAAAAAAAAAAAAAAGGGGTGAAAAAAACCCCCCAGCCCTTACGTAGCTGACAGCCCGACAACTTTGCATATGTGTGTTAACAGGAGAATGCGCTGTGTTTAGGATGAATGGAGAAGCGGGCCTAAATGACTTTCAGATTAGCTGGAACAGATGGAAGGGTCACAGTTGAACAACTTTACACAGGAACATAAAGGCAATGTTCAAGTGGAGTTCATTGCCTCTGACAGATACTGTCAATCAGACAGGGGACTCTCAGTTAACCAGCAGCCTGTCCTTTTAAAGATTAAATAAAAAAAAAAAAAAGTATTGTGAGGCGATGACTGGAGTTTATCTGGTCTATGTTAGGCATAAACTCCACCCCAAGTGACTAGCGTTTTCAAATCAAGCACAATAGGTTGTGGATATTTTGAAGACAAGTGAGTTACAGGCTACATTGAGGGGCCGGACTATGATATCATTTCTGCAAATGTGTAATCTGGGTCATGCCTTTCTAAGGGTGGGTATCAGGTTTTGGTAGCTAAGTATCTCTTGCTGATATCCTGTGTGTCGAAAATGAAAATACCCCAGACAGTGTAAAGCAGATTAGCGTACCGAGAGGCCGACAAGATCAATGGGGAGGATGGAGGTGGGTGTGGATGTGGAAGATGGAAAGAAAAACGTCTTTTCTTAGGCCGAAAACAGGCACCTGAAAATGCTTCACTGGTGAAGTTTCTCAGCCTCAGATGCTGACTCACACACTCAGACACCCTTTCCTTCCTCCTTTCCAAGTAAATGGAGACAAATGGAGCAATGAAGGTCCCTTGAATACATGTGAGGATATATTCAGAAGCATATCCTGTTTATACAACTCCCTCCCGCTCAGTGAAAAAGAAAATTTATGAAAGCCACAGCAGATGAAGCGTGGAAAGAATAATTTCTAGCAGATGAAGACAGAAGTTGCACAGTTCACATCTTGGCCTGCAAAGGCCCTTCCAGTCATCGAGTCTTTTTCCTGCAACATCTTTCTTGGTATTTCGCTTCTTCAGATGAGTCTGTAGGCTCAAGTGAGGAAACCAGGACTTGATGAGTTTGGATGTATTATATGTACGATCCCTGACTGTAGCCTTAAGTGTTTGTGAAAGAAGTATTCAGCTCTGCGAGACACCTGATCCTAGCTTTATCCTCGGCAGCTGGCTCACTCACAAAAACTATATTAAAGCAGAGATCCAGACCTTACTGATCCTTAGACAAATAAGCTGTGCTTTCTTCATTGATCATTGTATTCCATAAAATGAATAGTTGAGCAGCAAATTCTCGGTGTTTTACTACACAGCTAGGCCAAAGTAACGTTTCTTATTATCAATCCCATAAATACTCCTTGTTGCATCTCAATAGCATAGAGAATCAGGGACAGAAGCTTACTTGCTTTCCTCGCTAGGATCGCTGCCAGAATGACAGATTTGATTGCCAAACCTGAAATTTCAAAAAAAGTTTTTCAAAGTTCACACTTTTATAGAACTAAATTACTAGTCGGTACCCTATGTCAGCAACCGCTTCAGCTCTTCCTGCACTTCTTGGCTATTTCTTTTGAATTGTCTTGTCTCTAGCAGATGGTGGTGTGTTTGATGACTGTTTGCTTTGTTTCACACTGAAGACGGTGCCAGTGCTTTCAATCTCTATTTTGAAGGAAACCTGTCATCTGCTCTCCATCAAAAAATAATTGCACTTCTACAAGAAGTGCAATTGTTTTGAAAATTGCAGGAGTTAAAAACAGGAGAATGCTGGGGGTGTGCTTATATTCTCCTGAAGGCACCTACTCTTTGCTACTGTTAGAGACCAGACGTCGGCTTGGTTAGACCAGCGTAATCCAGCCAGTTGTGCACTCCGACAGCAAGGCAGGGGGCTGAGAAGTAAAAACACCTGTCAGGGCAAATATCAACATAGTCTAAACCCTGCAGATAGTGCTGCAATAAAAAAAAAAAAAAAAAAAAAAACAAAAACCAGAACACTGAAGTAGTGTTGCATCAAGAAGATGCCATATTTCATTTTACTAAGACAATATGTCTGTAAATCCCACTATTGCATCCCTTACCAGCACATGAGGCAACTCCCGCTGACTAATTACAGCTCAGAGTGCCAGTGGGTAGCTAGCTGTTAAGAGCATCTAGTTTGCTCTTATCCTGCAGGGACTGGCTGGAAAACTTGGTCAAATTTTTTCAAAGGAACATTGAGTTTTCCTCATTTTTCATGTGGAAAATGAGTTTTCATTAATGAAAAATCAACGTTCTATTTTCTTGGGGTATTTTTAGTTCTTAAACTTTTTATGATTTGAAACTTAAGTGTATTGACTCACAGCTCCACTCTGTATGCAACTTTCTCGTAAATTTTCCTTTTAAAAAAGATGAAAATGTTGCATAAATGAACTACTGATCTTTGGTAACGCTAGTGAAGAACTATTATTCTGTAGCAGACAACATGCGATTCATTTGTGCTCCTGTAAATTATTCCTACAGCTTATCTTACGATCACTGCTTGGCCTTTATCCTATTAATGAAATCAAGAGTTATAATTTGTAGGTAGTATGTGTCATTTATTAAAGCAGGTATGATGGCTGATTAAAAAAAAAAGAAACCCAAACCACCTCAAAATATATTTCACAACAGTTGGCAATTACCGTGCTATTATAATTGTAATATACTACAGGAGGTATAGTATTTAATTGTGGAAGCCAGGAAAGATATTTCCCCCGCCCCCCCCGCCCATGCATAGCATTGAAAAATGCGTATTAGTCTTTCATCTTCCTTTGACTGCTAAAGCACTGCAGGAGATGCGAGCAATGTGGAAAACAGTTTGAGTAATTAAGTCAAATTTTACACGCACATAAATTTTGCTTCGTGGCTGTGTCTGGAAGAAGATGGAGCTCCAGGAGCAATATGCCTTCTCTTGTTCTATGGAGCTGAACTTCTTACTTGGCAAGCCATAATTCTTTCCATTTGCCACCGCTGCCATATTGATACACAAAGCCTTTTTTTAAGTCTAAAAACCACGAGTGTCGCAATTCAGAAAGATACTGAAATTGGGCAATTAGGTTTTTTTCACCATTAGGTACAAATGGAGTGTCCCCATTAATTTGATGTCAGCCTATTTATAGTGGTAACTATGGCTTCTCGGAGTCTGAGCTTGTCGGTGAAATTCAGGGCCCACTGATTTCATTAGTGAAGGTTTCCATTGATTTTAATAAAGTTGTGATTACACTCAAGGAGTCTGACCATCTAGAAAAATTCCATGCATTCATTACATCCTACATACACCTGTTTGTTCCCCTAATTTATTTTGGTGTAAACTCATTGCCTTGAATTATTCCTGGTTTATATGCTTAAATAGAGCAAAGAATCAGATTGTACATGGCTTTTGAGCTTGTTCAAATGGGAATCAACTTCCTCCCCCCCATCACATGGAAGTAACACGAATTAGAAAATGATTGCTAACACAGAGATGCAGTCACTGAGCCAGGAGGGTATTTAACTGTGTGAAGAACGAATGTGACAATCCCTCTTTTATTTTGCATGACACTGGCCTTATTAATCAGACAAGCAAGCTTTGAAAACAAACAAACATCCAAACAAAGAATTGCAGAGATAAAGCAAAGCACCGGTTTTCCATTTAGATTCCCTGACACAGCATGAAAACAAACCGGGCACGGATTAATAAATGATCCCCAGATATGTCATTTAAGAGCCTTGTGTCAACTGCAAATAAAACCAGCCAGGTCATGCATCTCCTTTGACGTTCCTCAATGGATCACAGTTCTGCTTTTTTGATATAATCGTGACAACTGGGCAAGATGCTTAACAAATCAACTTTTGTTTGGTCAAAGTTTTAAACCTTTCTCTTTTGAACGGCTGCCTGTTTTGCGGTTGTTGGGTTTTTGTTGGTTTGGGGTTTTTTTTAGTCTTGTTGTTGTTGTTGTTTTGGTTTGTGTTTTTTTTTTTTTGTTTGTTTGTTTTTTTTTAACAAACTAGGTATTGGCTTGAACTGGAGAAGAGCTACCAGATAAGCTATATTAGCTGAAGACTTGTTATATTCAGTCTTTCTTTACGGCTAACGTTCTCCATTCTTTTCTTCTCTTTGCTTTGGGTTAGTGCCTGTCAGAACACCAGTTCTGTTGTGGACTGCAGTGTTAATGCAAGTTGCCTTGCATAATGCTGACCATTGTCTAGCAAGTTGCCACACCAACTCAGCAGATCAAGGAGACATGCAAATGGGTCAGGAACACACACAGAGGTTTTCTCCTCACCTAAGAGGATAAGAGCTATGGAGAACTAAGGCACTACGTTCATCGTTGCTGGCTGTGTGCTACAGCAAGTTATTTACATTTAAACTTTGCTGGAAAGCAAGCTTCCTCAATCAGTAGAGGGCCACTGATCGAACACCACAACTTAACAGATCCGTATAGGCGCTCCAGAGAAGTTATTAGTCCCCTTGAAGCTGAAGGAGGGGGGGTGGGAACCTTTGGGCTAGTAGGCAAAACTCCCTGGGACGAGCTTTGTTGCATGGTTTTAACTTTAAGTGTTACGAGCTCCCCGACTGTGAAAAGGTATATTTCAGCCCTTGCTTGTTGTAAGGCTTGTTGCCATTTTTAACTCACTAGTGTAAGCCGCTTTGAGATAACAGAATGAAGAGTGACGTGGAATGCAAAATACTGTTAAATTAATAGATTTAAAAACCAGCGTAAATCTGCCTGAAAATAGGATCTTAACTGTACTAGCAGTAGATGGTAAAAGAACGTAGCCTGTTCTTGTGCTGCCTTTTGGGCTGGATCTTATTGTCTGCTCTGCCACAAGCTGTCATAATACCTAGGGAAAATTACTTTTCCTCCCTGCTGTTTGTCCCATCCCGCCCGCCCCGCCATTCATACCGGTGATTCCTAGGCTCTTTGGAGAGCAGGTTGTAGAGAACCAAACAAGACAGGGCTCACCTTGTGTGCTTCTTAGTGCTGCAACTAGTAGGGAGATTTGAGCCAACGCTGACAATTTAAAGGGTAATTAGAAACCAAGTTGCCCCTGCAGGTATAGAATAGACATCTCTGAATTTCTAGAACCTTTGACTTTTTGGATGGGATTTGATTTAGGTTTGACTCCTACGCAAGCCATACGGCTTGCTCCTTACCCCAACTGGGACATTGTCAAAACTGTGCTTCTTTCAGAATGGAGGAAGCCCAGACCATATTTTTCAAAGGCCCTCCAGTGGTTCAAGGGAGCAAATGACTTTATGCCAAGGGAGAGACCCTGGATGGGGTTAAACCCCTCCCGGGGAGCATAATATATGTCTGAGTGCATGATGTAATACTGCAGGGAGGGTTTTGGTGACCCCACCTTCCCTCTCCGGGGCCAGCAAACTTTCCCTATGAATTTACTAGGTAAATTTAGGCAACAAAACGTTAGATCGTATTAGGCGCTTAGAACCTCTTGCAAGACGAAGAGAACAGTTTCCAGAAAGCGTGTTTTCAGGAGGCTGATTGTGCTTGATGGTGTTTTTGAAGCACCCCTCCTCAGGAAAGGATTTTCTCACAGTTCAGCCTCCAACCATCAATTTTACTTCATATTAGGAGCTTCAGTATCTGCTCTGAGTGTTGCAGCAACACATCTGGGCATTTGTGGTGCTGAGATACCAATTCTGAAAACAGTGACTAAAACGTTGCTTTGTCTACTACTTCAGTAGCTGGCCTGCAATTAATATTAATTTGTTGAGGACCAGCGTTCTTTTCAACACCATAGGACACAAAAGAAAATATAGCTCCTGCCCCTGTTGTTAAGAAGAGTTGAGTGTTTTGAAGAGCTGAACGCCAGCCAAAAGAAATGGAAAAACGAATCGTGGGATTGATCTCATGGTAAACTAGCAATAGCCATTACACATGAAACGTAGGTGACCAGAAAACAGATTAAATTATGCAGACATCTCTTTTTTGTTCGTGCCCAGCACCGACTGTGGTGGCAGATGCACAAATCTTGACTTGTCTGTTGTGCCACTAATCCCTTTTG
>JANXJC010000021.1:25518325-25540859 GCA_027564655.1 Leptodon cayanensis | reverse complement strand
CCCCCCCCCCCCCCCATTCTGCGCTGCCTAACAAAAGATTTTCCACAAAAGAAATTCTTCCTGGTTTGTAAAACAGTTGTGTAAAACTTGGACTGTAAAGCCACAGTTGACTGCTTTAATGTGGAACAGTTGGGAGGGTGGGGAAGCGCTGGCAGGTTGGGACAGGACACAGCAATGGTGCCCCTATTCTGTCGAGGGTCTACTTAGTCACACCACCTGCTCCCCCTATTCTTTCAAAGGCAAACCAGTCATGACAGTATGAACAGACGGATGTTTAGCCTCAATACCTTGGACACACAGCACCAGACGGAGCAAGGGGAGTTAAGAAAAGATAAATTAAGTGATCAATAAAGATAAGGGACCTGTTTAGCAGTAAATGGTGGGGACAGAGCAGACAGAACAAGGAGTGAACGTGTGTTAAATAATGCAAGTGTGTGTTCAGCTAAACTCAAACTTCTCAAATCCATGTATTGTTCCCCAAAAAGCCCTTTTCCCCCAGCATTGGTTAATTGTGGTTTCGGTAGAAGTAAAGTGTCTGTAGGCACATACGGGCTCCCCAGCATAAGTTTCTTCAGAGTCAGCTGTGCTGTTTGGTACTTGGCTGGAGTGCGAGGAAGGCGAAGGGAAAGGGGTCTGCGTCCGGGGTTGAGTCAGTGACCTATTTGCACCTCCCACCTTTGTGATACAGGGGAAAGAATAGTAAGGAGCAACGAAGTTCTGATAGAGAATAAGTTACAGTGCTTTGACAGCTGATTGACAGCTAAGTGATCCAAAACCGCGGGCTTATTTTAACTGGCTGTCACACTCTTCATCTCAAGGGCACTCTTCTTGTTCTGTCCTTCTGCCTAGCACAGCAAAGGTCTTGACTTCAGGCTTAGACTTCTAACCCTACTGTAGTTTAAGAAGAAGATATAAAAATCAACATACGGTCTTGCTTCACGTCCAGTGTAAAAAAGCTTGCAGTTGAGTAGCTGCAGGAAAACTGTGTAGTTTTACGTATCAGTAGTCTGCACCACGAAGAAGGTTCTTCCACCTGTTGATGGTTTCAAAAGAAGCTACCGATGTAAACAATTATGCCCAGCCCAAATGAGAGTTGTTTTTTTTCAATGTGAGTATGTCTCTTGCTCTCCTCTAATGCCCCCAAAAGGAGGTGCTTTTCTCTCTGGAAGATTCAGGGTTGAGGCAATTAAGCCCACGACTGCGATATAAGTGATGGTGTGTCTTACTGTGCCTCAACTACTCCGTGGTAGCAGCATACAAGGGAGAAGCTACTTCGTGTTTAGCAAGGGGGGAACCCTGATGTTAATCGTAGGCGTGATATGATGCATTGTAAGTTTGTAACTTTGCCAAGTTAACCTCCTTCTTGTGTTTAGGCCACCAGTATCACCCACTCATTCAGGAAATTGCACTTTAAGTACTACTAATCTTAGAATAGTTCAGTTGGAAGGGACCTACAACAGTCCAGCTGCTTAAGTGTCAGCAAGCAACACGTTCAGTGGACTAGGACCTTGTGGTGCTCTCAGCTCTCACTTCATGGTTCAAAAACCAAAGAATAAAATTACTTACCTGTTCCAGTCCATTAAGTTGATTAACCTTCTTTTCTGCTTGTTGTTGTCCCAGTACGATTAAAGACGTTGTAATTCTGTTTAAATGGATAATTGCCAGACCACGTTAAACAGGCTCTCCTGATTGCACTTCATCTAGCAGATCATATAGGGCCCGTGACCTCAGCTGCCATCCTTTCCATCATTTTATTTGTGTACTTGTTGTGTAATGCTAAAACAATGATGCTGTACAATAAAAAGTGCTGTGAGTTTTTAAGGTGTCACTCACCAAAATGTCCCGGGACGTGAAAACTGAATTGTAGTAGTGCAATGGGGCACAAAATCTACTTCTGTGTTATAAAGGTATATAAAAATCTATTCCTTTTCACCAGGCAGAAGAAAACGTAGACCCCTAGAAGTCATTGGTAGGTAGACTAAAGGGACAGGGAGAAAGAGTCAACTCAAAAAGAAGAATTTAATCAGCTTTGGTGACTTGGTGATGGCTTGTAAGTGCAGCTGAGCCTCAGCTGTTCTCTCTAGTGTCATCCTGAGTTGACGCTTCGATTTTCCTTTTAGAGCCGAAATGATTCTCACTGAGTGTCCTCCACAGCTGATCCTGCGCAGCTGTGGGGACTTGGGCAGTGGGAACCTGTTTCCTGAGGGGAAAGGGGCCAGTACAGCTGCCTGGAGACAGCTGTTAGGGTCGGGTGGTTCTCAGCACTGTGAAGATGGAGGTGCCCTCCCCAAACCACCCCAGCCTTTCAGGTCACAACATATGACTCCAGCCACCCTGCCCGTTCCACAGCATACCGTTCACGAAAAAACTCACAAGTCTGTGGCGACACTGGTTAGCTCAGATTGGGAAGTTTCCTCTGTTCCAGGTAGCGCTGTTGCAGCCTTCGTCTGATGGCCACGTCAGGTGGTATAGGCTCCAACGAGAGCTTGCTGTTTAAAGGCTCTGCATGGTGCAGGATCCCTTTATTTTCGCTGTACGCCAGTTTTATTGATCGTGAGGATTCCAGGATAAGGATGGAAAATGAGGGTAACCTGGAGAATGAGCCTTCCACCCATTTTAGATGTGAGCCACAGGACATTGTACCTGGTTATATTCAATAGTGACGGAAAGCCGGATAAATGCTTGGAATTACTCCAATGCCTGTGGGAGTTAACAGTTCTGGACCAATGTCCTTGATGTTGGTCCCTTGTCCTTGTGCAGCTAAATATTTTTTTCCCCTCCTTAATGAGACAGTGGAGCTTTCTTCCAATGTGTGTTTCTTGGCTGCCCAGAATTCCAGCGCTCAGCTGCGCTTTGGAGACCTGCCTAGGTTGGGTTGGTAACAGTATTTCCACACTTGTATTTTTAATGGTTTTGGTTGGGGTGGTGGTGGTAAAGGAGAAGAAGGTACAAAATAGAGTGGGGAGTGAGAGATATGAATGGCTTCTTGCAGTGTTGTTCAACCGCCGTGCCATGACACAGTACTGCTTGAAAATGGGATGATGATGCTGACTAGAACAAAATAAATTGTCAAAGCTGGCAGAAATGAAAAAAATTAGCAAATAACTTCCTGCAAAATGCTTCCACTTTTAAAAGTGATTTCAGTCTTCACACACACACAAAGGTTTGAAGTGAGGAGAAATGCAACCCCATGCCCCCAATCTGTACTTTATTCTGTCATTATTTGCAAGGAACATAATCTGTGGCAAAACTCAGGATCGGAAAATTCTGAAACAAGATGTCTTTCACACTGTTGGGATGAATTAAATGGACAAATAGACAACAGCTCTGTGTGAGTCAGGATCTCCTGATTTCAGAACTGGGACTTGTTAAGTATAAGCATACAATAAGGATTTTTTTTTTTTTTTATTTGGTTCTCTTTCAGATCAGCAGCAATGTTGAGATGTGTGCTAAATAAAAGTGACAGGAAAATGTTCTGTGCAGGCGGTACATTGACAGTGCTGTAATGAACGTGGGTTGGCTGAACGCTGTTGTTTTATTAGGACTTGATTCTTGTGGGTAGGAAGTGATTCCAGCAGCCGGCAACTGCTGTCTTCTTTGTGCAAAAAGAACATAATCTAACCACATACCCACAAACTCCATAAAATAGATCCCTGATTTGGTAATTACCTCAATACATTCTGTGATTAATGATTTGCATCTGTGGGATTATCGTTCATGAGCCTGGCAATAAAGCCGTTTATTTTTATGAGATATTTTATAATTCCAACTCCAAGAACAGCACGGTACATTAGTGTTGGTACATCAGCTAAATGCGCGTGCAGCATCATAAGATGATTCAAACAAACAACTGGGAGCGTTATTATGTGCTCTGGAATTTACCACAGTGCAGTCACAGCATGATTCATTTGGCAGCCTTCTCCTACAGCTTATTGCAGTCATTTTAGAAGACTGTGGGTCTTTTTCCACATCAAGTCAGCTTGATAGCAAGATGTATCCCACGAATAAAGTGTGTGATCCTCAATGAGAATTGGCCCGAGAGCTGGCACGAGAGCTGAAGTGTACTCCAGTTAGTTGGTTTGAGCCAGCGGGACTGCAGTTGGCCGTGGTGAGCTCTGCCGGCTCTCTGTGGTTACTTGTGAGCCCAGCTGTACTGGCTGAGCTTTTTCTCTTGTTCAAATGCAAATTCTCAGAAGACATTTCACCTAAGCTGTAGTCATCTTTCTAGTCTGAATGTGGATCCGCTGGAATGGAAATCTCATGATCCAAGGCTGGAGGAGCCTAGGCCGTGCGACCAGGAGACACAGAAGTGGAGGCCATGCGAGTAGAGTTCACATGAGTAGGGATGTGATCTCATCGGAGCCAAGGGCATGGGAGCTGAGGCTTAGGGACCAGAAGCCACAGGAGTGGAGGCCATGGGACTGAGGGCCACAGGATGAGAGGCCATGGAATCCAAGGCCATGGAGACGGAGAACATGTCAGTCGAGGTACTGGGAGCAGAGACCATGGGACTGGAGGCTGTGGGACAGGTGGCCACAGGACCGAATTCCACAGGAGTGGAGGACTTGAGACCAGAGGCCACGGAATGGGAGGACGTGGGACAGGAGGTTATGAGACAGGAGGTTGTGAGAGTGGAGGCCATGGAAGCTGAGGCCGTGGTACGTCTACCCAGCGTTTCATGTTCTGCAGTACAATCAGCTGTCATTTAAGAGGTTACATTACGTCACTAAGAGCTATATAATAATACCAGGCGGGATTTTGCAGGCAACACTTTCTAAAAACACAGGTGCTTATTTCATGCTCTCTCTTTTTTTTTTTTCCTAATCCAATAAGATGTATTAACAAGCTAATGTTCTGACTGGCTTGTTTACAACATCACTGCTCTTGCACTGAGATGTTTAGACAGTAATTTGTAGTAAATGGTGAAAACATACCTGGGTGTTTCCTCTTGTATGAAGAAATGAGATGGGTGGGTTTTTTTTTCAAAAGCCCCAAATTAATTCTATGAATTCCTAAATTAATTCCTACTTCAGTACAAGATCATCAGTCTGGAAGGGCTAACTTGTCATAGGAAACCCTGTTTTGTAGCTCTTCTGGTTTTGCAGCAAACACATGATATGTCCGACTCTCCAGCACTGCAGCGGCTGGCACACAGCCCAGCTGGCTCAAGAAGTATTTACCTTTTCAGCGTCCATTCTGTCCGCGCAGCAAATTGTTTGTTGGGTCTATGTTATAAACCCAAACATGAAAATAATCTGAATTAAAAGTACACTCTCCTTGGGGGAATGAGAGGTAGCATGGGAACTTCTGACACCTGCTTCGCTTTTGAAGCTGGGACCTTAGAGGATTTCACCAGCACAGGCATAGAGCAGAGCACACAAGGAGCTGTTGAAACACCTACGGCTCACCCCAGGAGAGCCTCATTCCTCTTTGTCACTAGTCCTGGCTGAACCTGAGTTTCTGGAAGCATAATATTTAGAGAAATGCGTGTTGCCCTTTCAGCAGCAGTTTGGCAACCGTTACTGTTTCATTAATCATCCATACCGCGTGGCAGGGACCTGGTTTCTCATAGCCGTGAGGCTGGGTTGGGTGTTATAGGCAGCATTACTCTACAGACAAAACCGACATTGTCGGAGCCGCCGCAGAGGGCTCAGCTCCTGCAAGAAGGAGAGAAAGAAGAGAGGAAATGAAGGGCTTCGTCAGCAAGAGAGAAAAGTGGCTTCTTGCACAAGCTGGTGGTACCAAGCGGTGTAGTTTCCTGAAATTCCCGCAAGGTCAAACGTAGTCTGCCCGAGTTCTCTGTCCTTGGCAGGGATGTGTGGCTGCCATAAATGAAAAGTGGGTAAAGACACGGGGAATTGCTTGTTTCCAGCAGCAGATAAGGTTTACTGTAGACAGGCCACTGCCGTGATACCTTCTATACCTAGGTGCAGACACTTCTTAAGTAGCGTAATTCCAAAATTAATTTTTTGGGGGGAAAAATAGGAAAAGAATTTGAATGTAGTTTCTTTGTTTGCTCTCTTGGCTGCTATCAACGCTGTTTTAAATGAGAAATGGGCAGAGCAGGAGTCCTTGTTTAAGCCCACAGCACATATAGAGAAGGAATATAGTACACAATGCTGTTGTCACCCACCGGAGGCAGCGGAGGTCAGCGAGTGCAGGAACTCAACTCCTTGGACTCCGGGAATTTTCAGCTGTCAGCACTGTATCTCACACCATCCAGTTTAAGCGTGTTTGAATCCAAGGATTCAACTCAGCTGTAGGAATATGAGGCTCCTCAGTCTCTGTGTTATTCTTTCACCCAGAGGTGACAGAGCCAATGCGTCCCCAGTTTATGTCACCTTTCAGAGAACCCTTCCAGTGCTTAGGGCTGGGTACGTTCCTGGGGACAAAAGCTGTAGCTGGAGAGCTGCAGTTCCTGTCTGCATTTCAGAAGCTCCAGCGGCCAGGCAGGTTTGTTGTGCCTGTCCTGTCCTTGTCTTCCAGTGGCCGGAGGGAAAGAAGATGAAAAGCTACTTTTGATGTATATCTTCTCATGTCCTTCAGCTGTCTCATCAGGTCAGCTCACAGCCCGCTGCAGGCGTTAATCAAGCCCGTAGAATTCAGGTATGGAATTAAGGAGTAAATGTTGGGCTGTCTCTAATTTAAAAGCTCCCCTTGGCATCCAGTTAGAAACACAGTAGAGCCATCTTGCATTGTAAAACTCAGGTGAAAGGCAATAAATGATCATAGTATCACTAAAATGCATGTAACTACATTGACTGTACACGGAGTCAGTAATACAGATTCAGTCACTGCTTAGTAAATAGCGTCTGTGTCATTATAGTTTCGTGCTGATAAAACTGTTCTAGTGAGGAAATCCTGGAGTAACACAAGGACAAACCACACATTATTCCTTAACATTGCACTGGCACTGCGCATTTGGTTGTTCTAAAATTTATTTAGTTATAAAGACCAGAGTATTTTCAGTTTTCTGACATCTCTAACTAAAGGAACTTTTAGTTTCTCTTATTTCACAAAGAACTGCCATTGTTTAGGATAGAACCACAAAATAAAAAGGCAATGAAAAACAAATTGAGATTTTTTTACTATCAAAATGTAGGGAAGTGTTATTAATAGAATGATGGTGCTAAGCTTTGGGGGCAAAACAATGAATAAAAAAATCAGAAAAAATATGCTGCCTGGGGGTGTTGCTTGTATTGTTACTGTTATTATTATATTTGAATAGTTCCATCTTCTCTGTGCCCCACAGCTTCGTTTACGTTGTCATTTTTCCAATGTTAAGCTATTCCAAAGAGAAGAAAGCATTCTCTAAATTGTTGCTGAAACGATGCAGCCGTATTAGAATGCCTAAAATATTCTCCCCCTCCAAACATTGTGTCTCTAATTAATGTCTATTGTGCATAACTTGTGCCTTCACATCCTGCCAAGCCTGTCTTTGGCACCAGGCTTTCCTGAACTGTTTAGTATGTTGTTTTCTTGCTGTTGCTGAAGGTGCATTGTTGGCACTATGGGAGAGACAATCTTGCAAATTTTTTTTATTTTTTTTTTTTTACATCATCGGTCACACAGAGTGATTAGTCCAGCTGTACAAATAATGTAGGAAATGGATTTTTTTTTTTTTGCATTAGAATTATGCAAGCCCAGCAAATACTCTCAACAATTGCTCCTTAAGTCAGTGAAATTTCAAGCCATTCAGTTTTCTTGTAAGGAGCTCACGGCTTCTTTGATGATGAAGTTTGTTAAGCCCAAATGTGGAGAACTAATAAAATAATAAAAAGGCTCCAGAGGTGTTTATAGATTTCAATTATCTCTTGCTTTCTCTCCCAGGATTGGGCTAGGCAGGATTGTGCTGCCCTCAAGTAGTACTTGAGTCCAGGCTGCATTTTATGCTGGCTGTCTCCGAGGTTTCTTCTTTGTGGCTGAATCGCCTTAGCGTGGGTAGTGTACAGAGGTGCTAAGGGCTCGCCTAGACAAAGCAGCCATGCTTCACAAAAGCAAAGGAGCAAAAGGAAGCAAAATTGAATCTCTAGCACCCAGCTCCTGGGCAAACAGACAAAACTAATGGATCCACTCTTGCTCCTCCCATCCAATTACTGTGATCCAGTAGAGAGAATATGGCAACATCGGTTCACACAAACTCTAATACTCTTAATCCCTTCCATACATATAAACCTCACATTCACCACCGTTACTTCATTATCGAGCCACCCAGGCAGCCGGAGCATCGGAATGGACCTACCGGCTGCAAAAACTTGCCTCCTTCAGGTTTTAATCAGCTAATGAGGGATATGCAAATGACAAGCTTATGGGATTATGCCTTGTCTAACAGCAGTCCTCCTCCCAGTGATACAGTACTAATACAGGTGTTAGTAAACTGGTTATTAGGCCCTGGCTAATTTAGGCCCATTCACGCTAGGATTGTGCTGGCAGCGCTGCCATTTGTACTGGTGTTTGTGGCCCAGTAGGAGATCTATTAGGGCTGCGGTGGGTCTGACACAAACTCCTCGCCGCTAGATATGAAGTTAATAAATCCGGTTGGTTTGGTCTTTAGCCGTACACAACAACCCACGACTGAAATGAGGATTTCCCCCTCCACCCCAGCGGCCTGGGAAATTGCCACAGGAGGGCAAAGGGGGAGTTTAATTAACAGTGTACTTAACATTTATATGAACTTTTCACATACTGTTGAATAAGATGTAAAGCACAGCAGTATGATTAACTTGTATTTTCTCTTGGTCACAACTAGCCAGCTCTCTGTTCCTTGAAAGAACATGCAGCCTAAAAGTATACGGTGAGAACAAAATACACCACTTCTGGGGATGAGTGATCTCTCTGGGGCTTTGGCTGTTTCAGTGGTTCAGTACAACTTTCCGCTTTTTAGTTTTTCTTCTTTGGTGATATTTCTTTAAAAAGTTCCTTCACCATGCAAGTAATTCTACGTAGCAGTGCATTTACTCGCCGTGTCAGTGGAGAAAAGTGGAGTGACATCGGTAAGGTATTCACAGACCGGAGCATGTAACGTGAACAATTTGTTAGCTGGTAGCCCTGCTATATGGTTGTCTAAAATTTCATGAAGTGTACTCATTTCATAAACAGCAAATATTCCTTACACATAAATATATGATATGATGCCAAGTCTATAGCAATTTTCAGGACGTTGGTGCCAGCTCATACAAGCCTACAGTAGAAATTAAGGTAGGATTAGCAAGTAATTTTAAAGATTTCTACCTTATGAACAATGAGATATAGAAGCATAGCTGTTTCCATGTATGAAGGACCCAGAATATAGTAGAAATCCACAAGTATATCGTCTGAGAAGTGCCAAAATCAAATGGCAGATGCCCTATGAATGACAGCTTTTATCTTCTCTGGTCAGCAGAGGAAAGGAGGTATTTTAAAATAAATCTTAGTTTAAGGTCCATTTGAGGATTTTGCCAAAAGATGTGGGGTTTTATTTCTATTACAATAGTAATACCTCCAATTACTCTCTCCTTTATTTAAATATTACTTAAAATTCAAGGACCTCACTAGAGTGTTGAGCTGTCCTAGGAGAAGCCAGAAATTCAGGGGCCCAGGTAGCCTTTAATGAGTTCAAAGCTTTGATTTCATCTTCAAAAAGACTGAGTTGGAATTGTCATCATTAGACGTAGGGAGATTGAAGCAAAGGTTTGAATGGTAAAGTGTTCGAAAGTAGGTCCACAAACGTAAATACGCAAAGCCTCTTAGATTTAATGCATACATATCTATTGTTCATCTGTTTGCCCTGACTGACCCTAACTAAATGTCTATCTTTAGAGGAAGGTTCTGCATCTGAACTTTTCTCGTGCCTTTCCACTTTAAGGCATTTGAAAATCAAACATGGGTCCAAAACTTGCAAATTCAGATCAGCGATTGATCTCTTGAACCTACGGATTCTGGATAAATGAGGCTGGCTCATCTGCTTATATGGCACTTATATTAAGGTTGTCTTGCTCTCCTGGTCTGTGAACTGGAACCTGAGGTGGCCTGTGGGCACTGCCTCGTTCAGGTTGTGCTTGGGATAACCTGTTGCTACGTGTAAAGAATTTGCAAATGATACACTGGATCTTGTATAAGCTAAAAAGCACTGACTAATGGATGGAGAAAGGCAGACATAGTGGAACGGTTTAAATGGAGCGTGTATTCTTGGTTTATTTATCATTCTGTCATCCTGCTCTTTGCTCACCTCTAAAATAACCTGGAGGAACTGATAAGGAGAATTTGAATCACACTGATTACAGCCCGGTGGAGTATTTTGTAGAGTGCTATTTGTAGATAACAAAGGGACCACTGTCTATTTATCCTTGTGCTTTATATTTGCATGCTGTTGCTTCGAATACTGAGAAGGTGATGAAATTTTATCGAGTTTGGACCTATTCAAAATCCCAGGAGCCAGAATCCCTGAATGTTCACAAAGAACATAAATCCTCAGAAAGATTAAGAAACTCTTTAGAACAAGGAAAAAAATATTTTTCTTTTAATGGCTATTTCAGTGAAACAGCAGCATCTCCAGATGCTGATGACTCTGTTGTACTTGAGAACTGAGAAGGTGAAGGATATTGAATTTATGCAATGCAACAGACTTAAGTGAATGCAAAAGACATGACAGAAAAAAAAAGCATACTTATACTTGGACAGACCAATCAGAAATATTGTTAAAAGTTTAAAGAAAAATATCGGATTTGATAACAGCATTGGTAAGGGTTGCCACAAGTGGGAGCAAAAGAATTGTTTCTAAGAGTACAGTTACACAAGAAATTTTCTATGTGCTTCTTTTTTCTTTCTTTCTCTCTCTCTTTTTTTTTTTTTTTTTTTTTGACACAAGGATGATTACTTCTGGCACTTTGAGGAGAGTGCATACTGCATCCAAGAAGAAGGCTACCCCTTGGTTTGGTCAAGAAAGTATACCGATATAGTGTTCAAAAAATGAACGTGTGTGTGAAAAAGTGTCTATGCTCCAGTAGAGAGAAACGCATGGGCTATAAGGATGTATGCATGTTGAAGGCTGAAACAGTGACAGTAAATATTAAGTTAAAATTAAATTAAATTACATTAAGAACAAACGCATGCTGATTTCCACTGGATGTCAAAACCAGCTGCCAGGTGATGTGCTGTCAGCAGTGCACCACTGGCAAAGACGGACGATCTGCGTTTGCGAGGTTCTGAGGCTCGTACAAGCAAAAGGACCATCAGGCACGAAAGATGAAAGCTGGCCTCCGTGGCAGTCTTTTGCGAAAAAATCCTTTTGACTTTGCTGGGATCAGGTTTCACCCAAAGTCATTAAAAGACAAAATTATTACCGCCATGGTTGTTTACCGAATGTGTATAGGTCTATTCAAATGGCACTTTGTGCCATTGTGCCAGACTGAGGCACTTTGTTATACAAGATGTGACTGAACTCCAGCTTGCTGCTGTATGTGTTCCTCGGCAGGGTCTGTTTTCCATTGCGATTCAGCCCTTCAGGCTTTCCCCACAATCAGATTCCTCAGATCATCTTCATGATTCAACATATAGCCATCACTGGCAGCAAATAAGTTAGCAATCGTAGTCTGCAAACAAATCCAGTACTGGTACTGGAAACTTAGGCAGATGCCACTCTTGCACAGTGGAAGAGTAAGTCTTAAAGATTGGAACAGAAAGGAGTATATGCCTCAGCTTCTGTCCAGGGACTCTCATCAGCCTAGCAGCAGTTTAGTTTGACAGGTAGTGTTCATTTGTCTTTTGGAAATGAACCCTTCAAACGCTAAGCATCCTTGACTTCCACATACGTTGTAATCAAAGGACCAGCAATACTGCAACTGCAAGAATTCCATTTTATCCTGCCTTATTGCAAATGCTCTTTGAAATCTACTTCTTTGGCTCTAAACCAGAAACGGCACAATGGTATTGCCAGGGTTCATAGCAGTTATAGTTTAAAGAGCATCCTCTTCTAGATTTCAGGAAAATAAGTTTTTCAGCCTGCCAGTTTACTTCTGCTTTAGATAATAGGTCTCTCCTTGGTCGCCCTTGAAGTAATACTTTTTGCCAACAGAAGTTGAACATTAGATGAATCATGCATTTCTTTTCAGGAACTCACCGTAAAACATCTATTTCCCATATATGCAGAATAAATAATAATAAAAAACATAGCACAAATCACCCTTATAAACAGGACATATAGCTTTTTATGAATCTGACTCCCTGAGAGTTTCAGTTTCAGATGCCAGGATCTATCTACAGCTGCTGGCTTTACCGCGAGTAATTCTAAAATTTCATGGAAACAGACATATTCATAGAAAAGATAATCCATTTTTGCCCTCCTTAACTTCGAAGATAGTCCTCCACCATGCTAAAGAGAGTATATTGTTCCAGGACTACCAGAATATCTTTGAGAGCTTCTACTTTGTAGGACCATCAGCAAGCAATTGTACCTTGCTTAAAGAAATCCTATGTTCTGCTCACTAACACAGTAAAACATTTCCAACAAAACAAGATGCCTTATCAAGGTATGGGGTTAAGATAACATTGGAGATCCAGACTACAAATCTAGCCTGAGCCAGCTGAGTTTTGTCCTGAAATGTGTCTCATGATGTGGCCCATAAGCTGGTGGTAGAGGAAGGTCTGCGGAGCAGCTTACCTGCCCTGGGGTCTTCTACGCTTCCAGCTACCCCACTGTGCTTTGGCCTCATTCCATGTTGTGGTTTCAACAGAGTGGTTGGAAATACAGTTAACGAGAAGGTGGGACCAAAATATATTGCAGCGTTGATGGTATGTTCTATTAAGTAGCACTAGAGGGAAGTTGTAGCTCTGCATCCCACGTTGTAACTTGATTTCTATATGTTTCACAGCTCCTTTCAGCACCTTCACTCTTGCAGCCCAGATGCAAGATAACTGCTAAGTCTGACTTCTTTTCTTATTAAAAGAGAACCTCATGTGGTATGGTAGAATTGCAATTGCTGCTTTTTCAAGCAAACTCCCTTACCTGTCTGCAACAGTTATATTCCGCATATTTGTTCTAGATGGTCATTTTCTAGTACATAAAAATGTTATGGCACCTGTCTGTATTGTACGGATTTCTTTTTAGTTATGTGCATAAGGCAGGTCTATACCTAGCATTTCACCTTTCCCAGTGAACGATTTCTGGTCCCTTGGGATAACTCTGTTACCAGAAAGATCAGTTGTCAAGGACAGCTTATGTCCCCCGTCCCAGGGAAAGTAAATACGGCTTCTTTCTTAGGCGCTTCTGAATCCTAAATTGTTTGCAACTTTTTGGGGAAAGAATCCTCAGTTCCCTCACTGCTAAATGGGATCACAAAATGGAAAAAAAGTGCACCATGAAAAGTAAGTTTGTTTGGACTGTTGTTTAAGGAGTTATTTGCAAATGCAAAAAGATGTGAGAGAATTACGTCCAAAAGTTACCTTCAGAAAATCCTGAGGTCAAATAGCCTTAATGCTACTCCTTGTGTATCTTTACAATGAGAATTTTAAGCGGATTCCTCCTGCGTGGCAGTACATAGGGTTAAAGGTTAACAACTGACCAATTCCTTGGACAAGGTGTTATTCAAAATCAGGTACTTAAGACATTTGCTAGAGGACTTAGCCATTATAGCTGTTTGGAATCAGTGCATTTTCCAGCAGGGAAAGTATTTAGGGGAACAAAAAGAGTGCAGAGATGGGGAATTCCAGAAAGCCTGTCGCCATATAAACTAAAAACCACCATTAGAAGCTGAGTTTTCTTTACAAAAATCTGACAGTATCCAAATACGTTGTGTGGAAATCATGGTCGCTAGAAAGAGATGAGAGCATTCTCCGCAAATACTTTAGCCTGGCTCTATTTAAGCTCTGTTTTCAATGTACACATGAGTTTTCTCTTCCCATGTTGCTTTCCTTTGATGTAGTTATGCCTCTCAAGATCTAGCTGACTTCTTTTTTAGAGCTTGTAAAGTAAGTGGTGATTTTACAG
The DNA here is from genome assembly GCA_027564655.1 of Leptodon cayanensis. Lineage (NCBI taxonomy): Eukaryota > Metazoa > Chordata > Aves > Accipitriformes > Accipitridae > Leptodon > Leptodon cayanensis. The sequence continues at coordinate 25,526,896 of JANXJC010000021.1, read as the reverse complement.
TCAGATCTGAATCAAAGCTGTTGGAGGCTTCTGACCTTGCACTGGTTGAAGCAGTATCTCATCAGGGATTGGAGTTTACTTGGGGGAATCCTGAAATAATAACAACTCTCCGGGTTATATTGTCCTATTTTGAAGAAGAGTTTACAATGTAGGTGGCCAGAAATATTCGTGTTGTTTAAACAGTGAGTACAGCTGTTGGATCTCCTTTCTGATCCGAGTTGCAGGGTTTCTTTTCTGATTTTTTTTTTTTTTTATTATTTTTTTTTTTGGTGTTCCTGGATCTTCTGGGTTTTGGAGCTGTTGGCTGTTATGGACAACATGGCTATCTTCTTTATTGGATATGAAAATGTCCACAGTGGTTTTGAGCAGGATTTAGAGTAGAAGAGACAGGCACTTAGCCTTAAAAAACTAATATGGTTCTCAGGACTAAAACATACTGGATTCCAGTAATACGTTTACAAAAATCTAAGCAATGGATTCCACTGCTGTCATGGCAGGGAAGATGTTCGTTCCACCTCCTGCTAAATCACTGGTTTGATTCAGGGAGATAAACAGCTGGTGTCCTACTGGCTGCGTTTTGACTTTTCTGTGGCCGGTCTACAACATAGCCTCCTGATGTGTAAAACAGCTTTTAGCTACAAGGCAATTATGAGGTTTAAATTAAAGGCATCATGTTTATAAGGGAGAATAGGAAGTGCTATATTTAGATATATTTGGACAGAAAGCAATACCAGATAGCAGTGCAACATATGCATTTTGGAGAACTGAATTTAGAATTAAGTGGATCCTTTAATGCGCTTGCTTTAATGTGTACTTTCACATTTAGAGGAATTTTGAAACTGCAGTCAAAACAGCTGTGTCTCTAAACAGAATATAAGCAGATTTGAGCTTAAGCATGATTCAAAGTCTAACTAAACAATGATATCCTTGTGTAGCTTTCAAAGTATTTTAATCTCTTTTTTTTGTCTCATACTCATTGTGGAAATAAAATTCTCAATATGCATTTCAATGAGATTCTTTTAACCTGCTTATCTCTTCTGACTGTAGATGTGAAAAAATGGATAGAATACCAGTCTTAGATATGACATTTAGGAGCTGGTATTGTCCCACTGGACATTAATCAGTAGCCTTTGCTTCAATCCAGTTTTGAAATGCATGCTAACCACTTTAAGAAGAACAATACAAAAAAAGCAAGAGTGATTATTTTAAAAATGAAAAAAGAAGTATTTGTGGGAGCACTAGTAATGATATTTAGCTTCATTTGCTTAAAAATATTTTGCAGAACAGGATATTCAAACAAAGAAACAAAGGAAATGGCAGAGATGTAATTTACCCAAAGTCATCTATCTATCTATATCTATCTCAAATCAGTGCTGAGGCCAGGAACAATAGTTGGATTTTACAGTCTGTAACTTACTCTCTGTCTAAATAGTTATTAGCAGTGTTGAGTAAGGTCAGTGTGCCCAGTCTAACCAAACACAGCGCAACAAGTAGGGGGAATGTGTGTGGAGAAAAGATAAAAAGAAACTTCATCTAACAAGTATAAATGCTTTTAATCTAGGCAATAGGACCCAAGTCTGGATATTCCATCTCCCCAAACTTGGAAGAAGATTTGGGCTCTATCATAGAAAAGATTTTTATTTATTCTGTGAAAATGATCTGTAATTTGGTTGAGGTTTATCTTGCTTGCTTATAGCTGAAGAATAACCATCCGGAGGATGAGGAATTAGAAACAGGGTTTTTTAATCGCTTTTTACTACTCGAGTTATGAAGATGGTGGGAATGTGGTGGGCATTGTGGCCTAGAGTAAAGCCTGACAAGATTGGGTTAAGCAGAATTTCTTACAGTATATACAGTATGTAGCTAGGACTGTAAAAGGTCTGTTTTTCCTCTGATGTAGCGGATGGATGCTCCTGGGTGGATGGTTTTGCTGTTGGCTTCAAAGAGCTAACGTGCATGAAATAACTTTTACTCAAGTGTCATTATTCCAGCCTAACTGAGGTTTTAGATAAAACCCGTGAATTACAACAATTGTGCCATCCTTCCAGGGAAGAAGAGATCACTCCAAGAGAAATCAGGATTGCACCACTCTTATTTGTCTTGCAATGTATTTCCTTTCCTGTGAGACAGCTAGTTGTGGAGCTGGAGAGCGTGGTTGGAGAAACGTATGGCGAAACTGTGGATTTGTAAAGAGAGCGACGTCTCCTGTTGCCAGCTGCAGGGAAGAGGGAGATAACACGTTCAGCCCCCAAATGTGTTAGATTATATGGATATGTATCATCTAAACACCTATTCCACTGATTAAACAGATGCCTTTGCAGATGAACCCCTCCCTTCATAAAGTAATGCTGTTGCTGTTGTATATTTATGATCATACACAGGTAAGGTAAGATAGAAACAATTTCCTGTGTGTAGAAGACAAACTAACAAAAAGTAAGGATTACGTCCCCGTTCTCATCTGAGTGAGATTCAGATATAGCTTGCTTCAACAGAAATCTCCAGGGCTTTAATTTGTGTGAATATCATCCAAGATTCAGGATTTAGGTCTCCTTCAGATCATCCACAGCAGTCATATATTTTTGTTTCAAAAGTGAACAGGAGGAAAAACTCAGTGGTATATCAGGTCTGTCAGGAGCAGTTGTGTCCTCACCTCATTAAGACGTCTGTCTTTATAAGGCACAGAACGTGGCCTTTCTCTTACTCTGTCGCTTCAATCTAAACAACAAACGAGAAGCTCCACATCTACTTGCAGGAATGATTTAGGCATTATCGGAGTATATAGCTGTGGAGATAACACATCCAGCCCAAACTTCAAAACCACGCAGATGGGCAACATAGCTTGATGTGCAGGTGCTTCTGTGATTTCTTCTAAACTCCTGGTGACGTTTTAAAGTGCTTAAATACCCTAAAAATTTGAGTAAGAGACCAGATCCTCCCAGTCTTAATCTTGCAGTCATTGACATTGATTTCAAAAGACTGGTTGTGCGAAGAAATGGGACATGTTTTTTGTGGAGCTAGGGCCATATCCTGAAATGGCTGGACCAGATACCATGCAACCTGTGCAAGTTCTGTCTCTGAAGTCTAGTGGTGACCTCCTTGATCAGCCTGGGCTTCCCCCCGAGTCCTGTCCAGCCCTGAGCATATTGTCTTTGCTCAGAAAATGAAGTATTTCCAATTGTGCTTATTATCAACACTATAATAAAACATTTGTTTAAGGCTGTCCTCACGAGCAAGTGCCTTCATTTTTGTGTTAGAGGCAGCGAAATTAATAAAGCAAAGTCAGTTTTCACTGGTTGGGTCTTGCAGATACTTTGCCTACTTTCGCCATTGTTCTTCCAGATTATGAGAGGTATTAAATCAAGTTGGTGATTTTTTTCCCTCCTTCAGCTCCCTTGCTCCCTGCCAGAGCTACTAAAATTATGTATTCTTTACTGCTTTCCAAGAAGATTACTAAGCCAGCTGACCCAAACAGCAGCGGCACCAATTAGACATCATTCAAAATTAATAACCACTATGATGATAACAAATCAAAAGATTGATTCTTCTGACGGGAGAATCATTTTAATTAATTTAATCCTTGTTGAAAGATCAGCTGTGCACAGTCCTGCTCACCAGTGGGGCCCATTTGTCCCTGTCTGTCCCCGTCACCTAAAGCCAGTGAATATGATCAGTAGCCAGCACTTAGGGAACAATGAGAAACAGATTGTACTGTCAGGCTTCATTAAAGATCATCATTAGTATTCCAATTTGGAAACAGTCAATCTATCCTAACCTTTTACCAATTCTTTTCGGCTGCTTTTGTGAAGTTTGGTTCAGCTGCTAAATGTAAAAACGCCACGCAGGCTTTTTTAAAAAAGCAAGCTGGATCTCACTGATGCCTGTCAGGCTGCAGCTTAGGGACAAAGCTCGGGGGAAATACGTGTTATGCAACCGAGCTCTAAATGATATCATGTGCAGCTGCTTATGATCTGAGTATTTACGGGCAATGAAACTTTCTAAAACTCGGAGCTTAACGATGCTGAATGGAAATGAAATTGATACGGCACTTTCTTTCATCCTGCTGTTGAGATTTTTTTTTTTTTTTGGTCCCAAGGGTGGTTTTGCAGAGCTAGCTCGCTGGCTGGGCTCTCCCGCTCCTCGCTGGCACGGGCTGCAGAGGGCATTTTGAGCGTGTTGATGAGCGAGATGGAATTTGAGATTTCTTTGCAGTTCACTTTATCTTTTCTACTGAGGTCAGATTGCTTTGTTAGTTTGTTCTTGATTCGAGCGGCTGGAAATAGTTATGGAGAAATGGATTACAGGATTTTGGGGTGTATTTCTGTACGGTCATCCCTTTACCTCAGTCACAGCCTCTGGCTGCACAGGAGATGTATCTCGGGTCTTAGTTTTCAAAACAGTTTGGCTGCCAGGCAATGATCTCATCATTTTAATATTCTTGACATTTATTATTTGCTAACCTTCACAGTTGTCCAACCAGCTTCCTGAAGATGGTGGGAGGGCATGGATGTTTCAGGAATGCTCTGCCTGAAATACCAAAAGAAAAATACAATCCTGTCCTTCTGACTAATCTCTTAGAAAAGCGCTTTTAAAAAAGGCTCTACGAATTTGTTTTTTTTCTGACGTGCTCCTAGGTATCAGAAGGGGTTTCACAGAGATTGCAAATGAAAGCAGAATTAGGCCAGTGAAATAAGGAAGGAGGGAAAATTTCGTTTTCACATTTCTTTTTACAAAAAAAGAACAACCCTCTCTCCCGATCTGATTAACAATTAAAAATGTTGTTATGATTACTGTAACAGAATGACAAAGAAAAAGTATGAATTAACGTAGCCTCTCTGTAAAAGCTCAAATAATTTTCTACAGTTTACTACTACTTTATTTTCTGAATGTTTTATACAGTTCAGGAACCCTCTTGGGGACAATTATTTGCAATAACTGGTTGCTTATTGCATCCTCGTGAAGATTTCTGCTATTTATTTCCACAAATAAGTGGGTTTTTCTATAAACTAAAATTGTCACAATAAAAGTAGATGCTTCATAAGGATGATCTAGCTCAAAATCTAGTCCTGCCACCCTGCCATCTTTAAAGTTTTCCGAACCCAACCCAATAACAGTGAAAACATTATCTTTGGACAGTCAGCTGCGTTTATATGGAAGAAAATCTTTTAGTAGATAATTGCAGCTGAAACCAATGTTAATGAAGATTTTGCGCAAACTTGACCAAATTGCCTTTACTTTTATGCTTGCTCTCGGGTGGCGGGGTGGGGGGAGGACACACGACCTCAGAGGCATCGTTATTTTTCTCTCTAAGAAAATACAAAACCTTAATTTGCTGAAAAAAAGCAATACTGGGGTAACAAAATTGCAAATGTTTTGCTGTATGCTTTTTGCTGTGTATAAGTCCTCGTATCGTTTTTCTCTTTGACAAAATGGTTTTAGTAAAACTTCAAAAGGATTATAGATTTTATAGGTTAGTACTTATTAATTGCAATGGTATTGGCTATGTAAGTAGCCACATAGATTACATTAATTAGCAGCATATATTGCAGTGGTGAGTAACGTATAGTGATAGGAATGAAGATTAAAAAATTCTAGCATCCCACTGAAGAACGTCAGTCTTTCAAACTACTAATATTTTGTGGATCCTTCCTTTTTAAAATTTATTTATAATTTTCCAGTGACTGCTTTGATTACTTTGTTAGCTTTGCACATGACAAACCTGTTACAAAAGGGAAGGCAGAGGGAGCTGCTCTGTATTTTTATACCAGTGCAACTGAGTTCCAAAGTATTGGATCCATAAATGCTTTTTAGTTGTTTCTTAAAGTATTTCTTTTTGAAATGCATCTTCTCAATTTCCATCACCTTTTTTTTTTTTTTTGATTCTTGATTTTGCTGTGATTTTTCTTTTACCACTTGACTTTTAGCCATTTCTTCCTTTTTTTTTTATGTCACATACACCTTCACTGGAAAAGTATGCCTTCAGAAGAACATATATACACTGTGTTATTACCTTGCTATTTTCAAATTGATTTTTTTAGTGCATCTAGTATTTTTTTGAAGGACTTTAAGAAAGTGGCCCCAGAGAAAGGCTTTCAGTGTGCTGTGACTCCCTTGAATCCAGTGGAAGCTGGTCACAGGTTATGGCCTCAGGTTTACACCAGTCCAAATTGAAGATACTGTTCATAAGAGCAGTTCCTCCCTCCCTCCCTGCCCGTAGCAGCACCATCCCACCTCTCCTCCTTTACCAGGATGCTTTTAGCCACAGGTTGAGGCAGTGCAGAGACCAACCTGGCTGATCCATTTTTTGCAGGTTTAGTTTTCAGAGGAATTAGGTTTCCATTCATAAGGGAATGTCTTAGGGTGCGGTAGGAACACGGAACCAGAAACAGAAGCAGGCTACCTCCTCTTTTGTCAGAAATAATAATAACCATCATCATCACCATCATCATTATTATTATTTTACATCTTATGAGGTGTTTGTAGAGGTAATTATTCTACTGGTATGTCTTCTTTTTTTTTTTTTTTTTACCCAATTGGAATAGCTACTTGAAACTACTTGATTTATTTTTTATCTGCCTTTAACAAATCATAATGTTGCTTCATGCTGGAGATGAACCAAGGAGCCAAAATGAAACATACTACATGGCCGTGTGATTTCTTGCCAACGCTTCAGTCTTAATACTTAGTAAGCTGCAATTTGAAATACAGAAAAAGTAAATATAGAAATACATACTAAGATATAATGCAGCTCACTAAAATATTAGCTAGAAATGCTCATAAAATAACAGCCACAGATATCATCAATGTTTTCTAAAATTTCTGTGTATCTCTCTGAATATATATATTCCCAAGGAACAAAACCATCCACGAAAATGCTCAAACAGAAGAAGACTTGGAAGTGCCACAAATGGATGACCTACGGAATGTAATGAAAACATTTTCCCGATTAAGAACTATTTCACCACAAAGACTCCGCCGCTGAGGTGGTTACAACAGATTCTGTGAGATCTTGTGTAATGCCGCTGTACGCTGCGCATGCCATGTGGCACCATTGGTAAAATATCACCCACCTCATGTAGCCATATGCTCTAAAGGTTTCTCAGCACTGTGGTACGTGATGGCATCCAGACACGGAGCGGTGCTGGGGAGGTGTCAAAAACACTCAATTCCTCAGGTTCTGCAGAAGGCAAGAGCCTGGTTAAAGTCAATATCCTGCTAACAACAGACTTTTGTTCATGCTAAATAGTTGACTTTGCCTCGGTGTGCTCGGAAAAAAATGATGTGCTTAAAAAAACTCCTATTATTGCACCAAACAGGGCAATCTTTATTGCCCCAAACTACTTACTTCAGTGACTATTCTGTTTGGGTGGTATTAGTAATTTACTTTGCAAAATGCCTTTTCACTAGACTATCTCGTTGGAAGAACCACTGTGAAATGAATACACTAAAATAAACAGAACGTGACAGCGGAAATACATTTTACAGAGGAAATTTGAATGAGGAGGCTGACCCATCAGAAGGGATCAGACCAAATCTGCCGAAAGGGTTACCAGGAAAAAATGATCACTAACATCCTGCCCCCCGCTTTTTTAAAGCGGTTATTTCCTTTACCTATTTCACCCATTTTAAAACCATGGAGCTACTGTTTCTACCTCAACTAAAATTTCTAAGATATATTTAGGGGTGTACATAAGTTGGCATCCTGACTTGACTTTTTTTGGATGCCTTTCAGTCCAGCAGCTTGTTTATGTGTACTACAGATAAATGCAATGTACCAAACCAGTACGCTAGCACTTCCAGAGCAAGACAGGTCAAGAAAGGTTGAGGAGAGCATTACGGGGAGAAACCAAAAGCATCTCTGATGGGAGAAACAAAATCTGTGAAACCAGAGTTTGCCTGTGGAAATTTGCCCTCTTTTTCAGTTTAGTTTACAAGTTGCAGTTGTGGCTTTTTGATCCACGCCAGGATCTTTTAATTCCCTGTTGAAGATGACATTAAATTGTGGCAGAACTTTTAGTCTTTGTTTCCAGTAAGCAATTAATTCCGCTAGCAATGAGGTTTTGCCCCCCTGCAAAATTCAGTACGCTGGCATCCTCTAGCACTGCCTTTTTACTACAGACTTAAAACCTCTTGATAGGCTCTGCCTATCCTGTGTTATACAGTTGTTTTTCACGTATTGAAAAACACCAAGAGACGTGTAAGAAAGCAACTTGATTTATTTTATTTCAATCTCATACCCAGGATGGGCTCCCTTCGCTACGGGTGAGAGGTAACTGCACTAACCCCTGCCTTGCTGAAATCCGTATTCAGCGTATTTGTTACACGTTAATACCGACTGCAGCCTGGAAGAAGTTTGAAGAGCTTTATCTCACAGAGCCGTTACTCGGTGCCTTTGGAAAGATCAAATTCAGACACACTTGGCCCGCTTTTGAGTTCAGCCCAGGGAGGCCTGAGCACTTATAAATTGCACAGGACTCCAGAGCGATTATGGGTGATCAGCACCTTCCAGGATTTGGTCCCCAGTAGCACTGATAGATCCACTTCCTTACACTTAGGGAATGTTTGCTGCCTTCC
>JANXJC010000021.1:25489068-25518212 GCA_027564655.1 Leptodon cayanensis | reverse complement strand
AGATATTTGCTACACATGCAGAGGTTGAGGAAGATATATTTATTTTTAAAAGTGCAACTACAGGTGGGTTGCCAAGTGTAATAATGAAGGAAACAGTAGAAACTATCCTTTGACTGGAATGGAGGCTTTGCTTGGACTTGGGCTGAGCTTGCTTTAAGCCAAAGACCATCTGCTTCATAGATGTTTGAATCCAAATTAGAACTGCACTGCCCTCCTGCGTCCACAGCAGAAAAATCGTGCGTGAAGAGGACAAGGTTTTGGGAAACACAAGCCCAGTACAGGGGAAGCATCTGCTTCTGCACCATGAATGTTAAACAAAAAGAACAAAATTATTCCTGTGTCCGGCTACTTAGAAAAGCATATAACCAAATTGTTTTTTCCTGCTCAGGGCAGATTCTGCTCTCAGTTTCACCCAAAACATACAAAAGAAGTGGATAGTCGAACCTGTTTGAAGTGGTTTTTCCAACCATGCATTCACTGCCTAAACATTTTGGAAGTTTTGCAAGATGCTCTGTTTTTACAGGCCGCCAGTTCAGCCTCCAGGGAAGCCATGTGTAAAGACTTTAGGGATCCTGACCACTTTATAGCTGTTTGGGTTCCAAAGCCATCACTGACAATACAGCCAGCGGTAGAAAGCTCCTAACGCAGACATGAAGTTGCCCGGCTGTTTCTTCTCACCACCCCAAATGCTGGGTTCAGCAAATTCAGAAATTTCTGGAAAGCAGAAAGGAAGGGCTCAGGCTGAAACCTCTGAAAACCAAGACGTACAACGCAGAGATGACCATGCAGCCTTCGTATGACCATTGCCGGAGCCGTCAACGACAGCCTGCAGGGTTTAGCCAACGCGCTCCAGTGGCGTTGGCCATGTTGGCTACGGCTACATTAAACAGCCTGGAGGCTAACGCGAAGGGCTTGGCAGAGCTGGCCGGGGACATGAAATGCTGGGTAGCAGAGTGTGTCCCCGGGTCACAGATGGGTGGGCTGACCTGCCGGGGGTCGTGCCAGCAGCCCCTTCCCCTCGTCCTGCTTGCAGCGGAGTGGGCTCGCAGGCTCCTGGAGCAGCAATAGCTGTGAAGGGTCTTGCTCCCCCACCTCTGTACCTGTACGGCAGCTCCATCCACCTGCTACTTTAGAAATAAAATGGTTCCTGAGCATTAGAAGAATGAGGTCTAGACCAATCTTTTCATGAAAGGCTAGCAATAAGACAAGCGACTCGTTTTAAAATGAGAGTTGGTGCGTTTAAAAGGAAACATAGTGGCCTGCAAGAATAAGTGGCTAGTATGGTAAAACCTATGTGAATATATAGAAAGTTGTTGCTTGTTATGGAGTGCCCTCTGGTGCTGTATATCAATCAGGGGTTCACTGGAGGGTCACGCACTTTCTCGTTTAAGTAGTTCAAGCCACGCATTGAGTAGGGCTTTCCTCCCTCGTTATGCCAGTATATTTTGGTAATGTCTCTTCAAAATGAGTTGGTTCCTAGAAGGCAAGCACAGAGACCTGTACCTAACAGAACAGAAATAAAGCTTGCAAGCCATGAAAGTGGGAAATAGGAGACGGAACACAGAACTTTGTCTAGTGTTGCTGATAAGGGATAAAGAGGACAGCTGCTGGGGAGGACAGATTTGGGATAAAATAGCAAAGTATTAGTTCAATAGAGTTGCACCAGGTTTACTGTAATGGTAACACAGAAGTGGCAATTCTCGTTTTTCGAAGACAGAATCTTTCATGTTTTTGCAATCACAGATTTCTTCTAGGGGACAAAAATGAAAATAATATTACTATAAGGATTAACTATTGTCAGATCTTTTTAAGCATGGAAGCTGAAAGTCAAAATAAGCCACTGCCTCTAAAGCCACTGAGACTCATCCAGATGAATCTGCTTGGGAATTACTTTCCCTGTTGGCTCAAATTCTACCCTGGATCTGGGTCTAGAACTGGTCTCGAGCTTCTCTGAGTGTCACGTTATTCAGTTCTGGGGGTTTAAAGTTCAGAAGACAAAACTTCAGCATACAAATGATATGGCCGTTAAAGAAATTAAGTCTTAATTAACGGTTAAGGAAAAAAAAAAAAAGACCTGATCCGTTAATAGCAAAACTGCGTAACTGCTTTCTCCAGTATGCTCTGAATGTTGCCAAAGAAATGAACCAGTGGCTTGGAGAACTTGAGCAAAGCAGTAAATCTCCCTCCTGCTCATGTAACTTGGACAACAGCTGCTGAGCATCTGCCTCGGCTTCCAGCTGTCTGATTTGGCTACCAGTCAAAGAGTTCCAGTAAACAAGTTGGGTGACTTAAATTTTGTACCAGTGCGTGAGCATCAGTGAACACTAACGCTCAGTTTGCAGAGGCAGGTGACCCCTAGCACCAAGTGAAATATCAGAGGAACTGCTCTAAATTGTGACAATTTGTAATGATGCACTGGGATTATTCCTATGGGGAAGAACTCTGGAATAATAGCGCGCTCAGCCTGACAGCAAAAAATGTTATGTTTACATTAGTCAGTGGTTTCTTAGGAGCAGGTCAATAAAAAAAAGCAAGAGATGCAGAAGCTCTTAAATCTACACCACATTAAGTTCGGCCTTTCAATACTTAAAGGGGGCTTATAAGAAAGATGAGGACAGACATCTTGATAGGGCCTGTAGCGATAGGACAAGGGGTAGTGGTTTTAAACTAAAAGAGGGTAGATTCAGACTAGATATAAGGAAGAAATGTTTTACAATGAGGGTGATGAAACACTGGAACAGGTTGTCCAGGCAGGTTGTAGCTGCTCCATCCCCGGAAACATTCAAGGTCAGGTCGGACGGGGCTCTGGGCGACCTGATCTAGTTGAAAATGTCCCTGCTCATTGCAGGGCAGTTGGACTAGATGGTCTTCGGAAGTCCCTTCCAACCCAAGCCATTCTATGATTCTAAGGCTCCGGAGGTTTATACGCCAGATCAGATTTAGTCAGGTTCCCTGGATTCATTATCTGCGCCACACTTGTGGTTTGGAGCTGTCTAAACAAGCAGTCATTGGTTCAGACTCTCGGCTCTGCTGTGGAGCATATTTGGCGTGCAGCTGGAGTAGAGACTCTGGTTCAGCATCTTCTGAAAAGAATCTAGTGTGTGTCCACCAAAAGCGGTCTGCAGATCCAAATGACAGATCAGAAATGGGACTTGCTTCAAAACCGTAATGCTGCTCCAACACAAACCAAAATGCTTTGGTAGATGCAGCCATTGCAGTCTTGACATACACCCGAGGCTGTAACCCAGCATTACAACAGGTTAGTCAAAACCAGTACTTGCAAATTTTATATCTTCTGCTTTCCTAAATAAATGCATGAATTTATTATTTTTTTTTCCTGCAGAAAACACTGCATTAAAATCAAAACACTGAAGAACTTTTAAAACAAGTATTCTGATCAAGAACTGAAAAGCTATCTATCCCTGCTGTATTTAGCGTAAGTTAAAGAGTGAAGAGTTTTGTGCTGCTCTGGATAGACTCCTTTCAATACCTGAGTTGGCTTGTAGAGGCTGCCACAGTCTGGACATACCCAGACCCCACAGTGCAGCAAGAACTCTTTCTGATTTTCAGTCTTTAACATGTCTTTATGATGATGGTGTGTTTCTTAGTGTGCTGTCAAAGAAAATGTTTCAGGATTCATTCTCTATGTGTTTTTAGATGTTCAAATACTCCTTACAGAATGACTAGGTGAAGATTAAGATATCAATGGCATTTTTCCCCATTATTACACCAAAATAATTTTATAGAAAACCAGCAAACTCTTTTTCTGCTTCAAACAGGGCATGCTATTGTACAATACAACATCTGCAGATTTAATTATGATTTTTTTAAAAAGAACTATATGATCGTTGCAGTGAAGAATAGCCAGCTTGAGAATACACTAAAAGCTTGTAAATAGTTTGATGCAAAATATATATTGCTTTATCCTAGAATTCAAGACCAGTAAAGAGTTGTTCAAATCTTGAATCAGCAATCATTTTCTAAAGTTACCATCATTAGTCTTAGAAATATAGGTTTTGGAGAGGAATTGTAAACTACAGTTAGTACTTACTAGAGTGAGTGAGTATTAATTTTAATATTGTTTCTTGTTAATTCTTATTGTTAAGAATACAAAACTGAAAAACATTCTTCAACATTTTAGGCCCATTTTTATCACTGGCAAATGCAACAGGGTCACGCACAGTAGCCAAAGAAAGACTAACAAAAAGTTTCTGCTTTATTTGCCTTGGCAGAACCTTGCATGGTCCATTTAAAATTTCAACCTTTTTTGAAAAGTATGAGTAGGTGTATTTTTTGTCAGTATGTTCCAGTGTTTTGATGAACATTTTTGATAGGATAGATATTTGTCCTAACAGAAAAATTTGTTGAAAGAAGAGTTTGAGATAAGCCCATAAAAAACCTGAGCTTATATGAAAGAGCCATTTAAAACAGATAGCAAACAGTCAAATTTGGAGCTATTTTAACATTATGCTCCAAGCAGATATGTTCACAGTAATTGTGCCAACTTTTGGAAGTTACTGATTTGAAATGTTGCCTCTGAAACTTTACATTTACGGTCTGTTTCAGAACTGGTACTCTCTTGTCAAGGCTGACGACTTACGAAATCTGTGTTTTGATTCAATAGACATCCCAGAGGATAGTATCAGCTGAAATAACTTTTCCCCTTCTACTTAACACACAATTTGGGTATGTTAAGTCCTCAAACAGAAAGCGAAAAATGTGTGTTTAGTCCATTTCGGTTTTTAGTTAACTCCTTCAGTGTCAACAAGAGCTCTTCCCAGAGTTAACTGTCTTGTACTGAAGAGTCAAGGCCACCCATTTCAAGATTTGTTTCAGGCAGGGCATGTACAACATTGCTGAGGCGTCAGCTTGCCAGCCAACCCTTCTTTCCCTGTTGTTGCAGAGGGAGCACATTCTGCAGCAACAACACTTCAGCAGGGACATGAAGAGAATAACCCAGACTTGCGAAGCCCGCTCACCAAGCCTTGAAAACCAGCATCTTGTTTCTGGGAGCTTCATATGATCAGCATGTGCCTACTAATACTGCCTGTCTGCCTTGACCTGGTGACTTATACTACATCATGTAAGTGAACTATCGTTGTATTACCAGCTATCACGATCAATGTCTCCAGGGCAAAGTCAGGCAGACCATAGGCGTAAGCGAGGATGGGTAAATTCAAGAAGCAGGGCGTTTGTAATGCTGTTCCCCTTGTGCCTCACGGAAGATATATCCCTGACCCAACGTACAAACAAAGGGATCGTCAGAGTGTACCAGGCATGCCCAAACCTGTGTCTGTGACTTGGATGCGAGCGGTACATCGTTCAGTAGTGCAACAGCTAGCTTTGTTAGCATTTTATATATTGTAAATCAAAGAAGCTTACTTCTCTCTTTCTCTCGCTCCTTAGTCCCCCAACCCACAGACTAAGCAAGAATTTACCATATCGTAAAAAGAAAAGGGAAAGCTCAGAAGCTCTCTTGTTTTTAAGTTCCAAACTGATGGATTGAAAGTGGAGGAGCTAGTAATGCTGCTGAGGGTTTGTGATCATGTTTAAACCGCAAAACGTTGACATTTGTAAAAGTCCAGTTAAAGGCAACGTTAAAGACAACAGAGCTCTTTTGCTTTTGTGGCTTTGCTTACCAGCTACAATGTCCCATATCAGAGCAGGAGGGTTGGGAGGAGAAGAGAAAATCCATCTGAAATTTAGCAGCTTAAAAAAACCCCACCAAACGTTTATAATCAGCTTGAGAGCTCAGTGGATTTGTGAAATCGTTTGGGATTAACAGGCTATTGATTGCTAATAAAACAATATTTAGCTTTGTCTGATGAACAGCAATGGAAAAAGGTGTGGGCACCTTGTCAAACAAGACCCATTGAGGACGGATGATGGGTTAAGTGTGGGGGTCTGAGTGGCAGCGTGGGTGCTCGGTCTTCAAGGAGAACTTGTCAGTTGTTAGTAAAGCTGGTGAAAGGAAGGACGCCAGCGCCTGATGGCTGGGGTAGTATTGATGCAAGTTAGCTGACTAATCAGATTGAAAAAGTCCCATGGTATTTATGTCACTTTAATTTTCATCAAACAATTGGAGACGACAGCACTCTATTAAGAAGAGGTTGATCCAGAACTAAAGCTAAATAAATTAGGGTCTCAGTTTAATCAAATTATCCCTCTACTGGCCTTGGATTAACCGAGGGAGACAGCGTCGGTCTAGGCACTTTTCATTGGCCGATTTATTTATTTTTTTTTTAAAGAAGCTGGTACAAAGAATGGGAGATTTAACACACATAGCTACTACTCATAATACCTCAAATAAGCACCTTTTAAAGAAGCGGGAATTAATATTTATCAGGAGAATTTGCAGCTTTACTGGAGGATATTTCCATTTTTACGTTAGTTTTATTCAGTGAAATGAACTGAAAATGAGGCAAAAATCTGTCAACAAAAAAGCTAAGCCCAGAGAACTTGTAACAAGCTGGCACAAAAATTGAAACACTAGCCTAATGCGACTTAATGACTTCTTGTTTGATTCACAGTAGATAGTTTAGTTTACCTGCTTTAAAAATTGTTTGATTGCACATTTACATTTTGATATTGTTTACTTACATTATTTGTGCAGGGTAAGTCATTTTTTTTCCTCCTTCCCACATTCTTTAGACCTCTGGGAGAAGCCTTTGGAGGGTAGCTAGATCATCTCTGAGAAAATAATTTTCCCAAGCTGTCTGATATCTTCTCCTGCAAAGTGCTTTCATTAGAATTTTACAGCCAGAGACAGTAACTATCCTTTCATTACTAATAACACAAAGAAATCCCATATTTATAGATCCTCTACAAAGATTTAACTGAACTCTTGCAATAAATCTTTCGAAACCTTCAACTCCTGAAATATTCCCAATCTGCATGTTGTCAAAATCACTGTATAAGTCTCTCTGGTTTTCTAGATATAAAACCAAAAGTAAAATAGTACACCTTCACTGCAAGCAACTAACTGAATTCATCCCAGTTAACTATGCCATTTATTTTAGAAAAATGCAACGTGATGGGTGCTCCCTTCCATCTTTCTTGCAAAAGCAAAAATGATTTTGCAAGAAAAGCTGCGTCAATGGATGTGGTCCCATGTCTGATTCTACTTTCCGATTTTTATCTCTTTCTCTGGCTTCTACCTTGTTTTTGTCTGCTCATGATCATCGATACTGTTCCTTATTCTGCTGGGGCAGTCACAACTTAGGGAAAGTGGAGCTGAACAAAGAAATACTTGTATTTTTGTTACATCCACCAAAATGGAGAGCCTGCTCTGGGCTGTGATCTAACGCACACTAAGGTAAATCATTACACTGCAGACATGAGAAGTACGACTGTCTTCTGTTGGTCCCTATTACCCTGTAATCTCCAAAATTTCACACTCTTCCTCTACTTGCATTTCATTTCTGCTCTTAAAAGCGTTCTTATCAAGCCCTTGGAAATCTGGGCACTAAGCGCTGGATACCTTAAATAGCTATGAAAACATGTACTAATGCTCTTTTCATTTATGATTTCTAAATTTTTCTTCAGCTACGATATTGGTAGTTCGAACTCAAACAATTTGATCCTTTTTTTTTCTGGCACACTTCAAGTTTCCACTGTCTGTTACTCCTCATGAACACAGAGCAGAGCTGGTTCTGGCAGACTTAACGTTCTCAGATGCTCAGCCCCAAGAAGGGCTTTTGTTTCCAAGTAACTCATCTAGGTATTTACATCCAGTTTGCTAAATGCTTAACACCCACTGTTGTGACTCTAAATATCTTGTAGATATTTAAAAAACATTATGTGTCAAATATTTGCTTTTGAGAGTTTGTTTTTAACCCACAGTCCTCAGTGTTCCATTAGCTCGACCTGTTAGCTGAGCTGAATGCTGCCTGTCCTCACTTGTTTTCTTACTGTGAATTCATAGAGATCATATATTTTCCTGTGTATTTCACGTACCTTAGACGTGGTCTGAGGTAAACACTTCATTTTACTTCAAATGGGGATAGGATTTATTTTGTAGTTTATCTTTACAGTCATTTATTCTAAGTCCAGATATTTTTTCCCTGTGGAAACGCAGTTATTAACAGAAAGACAAGTCTGAATTACTTACAGATGCTTTCTCTGTGAACACTGGTTTACCCTTAAGATGCTTACGAGTACTCTTATCTGCATTTACCTTTTGGACATCAACAGTGAAAGTCACTCTGAAGATCCGTGATTTTCTAAGCTTCTGAGTATTTTTTTTTTTTTTTGTTAATGTTACCTGATTGGAGTTCTCTCAGGTGGATCTCAGTGGTCTGTAGCACCTGAAATTGTCCTGTGTTCCTCAAGCTGCTGCACAATGCACGTTTTATGGAGACACTTCTGTAGGTGCATAAATACATTTTATCTAAAGGCAGTATCCCTCCTTTGCTACACTGTAGACTTGCCCTAATTGCAGACACTGTTTTTTCTCAATCCTTCATTGAAAATGGTCACTCACAGTATTTGTTCCTTCAGTGCTACACTTCTGGCTGTACATTCCTGCTATTTGCCATTCCTCAAAGCTGCTGGAGTAGCACTGAAGTGTAGTGGTTTAACTAGCCTGTCTGATAGGGACTGAAGATCAGAGGAAACAAAACAGCCCATCTAATCAGTTTGCTGATCTGATGCAAGAAAACGGGGGAGAATGTGATATTTGTATTTCCTTTGCCTTTCTGACAGGTTGAGAAATGCTGCTTTAATGTTAAAGCAGCGAAAATAGACAAAGAATGGAGGGGACTAAAAATTACGTGTGTAACATACTGAGTCCCATACTTTGTAACGTAACCCTAACCCGAGTTCCAGGGTGAGCTTTTGTTAAAAACAAACGAAAACCAACCAAAATCCCCAAACCAAACAAAACCCCCCAAATAAAAAAAATCCCAACAAACCAAACCTGCCCCTGCCCAGATGAAAAAATTGTTTGGCAGCCCTCACTTTCCTTTACGCAGCCCCTTGCAGCCCCACTTCAGCTGCAGATCTAGGCTTGCTTTCCCTCTCAAGCCTAAACTTAGCCCTACCTTCAGGCTGAGCCCTACACAGGATCCCCTGGGCTTCGCCTAGATGAAAAATATCTCAGTCGGTTATCTTAGTTCAGAACTATATTAAGGGGAATATGGCCATCATCTTACAAAACTTTTAAACTAGACCGAACAGGTAAATTCAGATTAGCAATTCTGCTTTCAATATCACTCATTTTTCCTGATGATAGGAATACAAAATATTTTTTGACTACAGCTTGTCCCTTCTGTATACTAACAGGCACTCAAATTTTCTGATTTATGTTTCATTTAAATATTTCCAAGCTCCTAATTATTTTAACAGAGTCTAAATTCACCCTTCAGCTGAGAGGGTAATAAAAGCGTAAGATCACCAGCATTAACGATGTTTTACTTGCGGTGATACCCTTCTGCGAAATGTGACGTTTCTGTACCTCCTCCTGTTGCGCCTATTACTGCTGCAGCTACGTTTTTCATTGCCGTGTGATGTTGGGAAGCGACAGCTTTGTGAGAACCTCCCTAAGATTGCTGCACATCTTAAAGACTTAATGAAAAAGCCACTATCTGCTTTTAGACTGCTTGCTACAAAGAGTTTGCATCATTAATTTAATAAAAAATGCAACAAACTGGGGTGGGAGGACTGAGCGTAAGAGAGTATTTGCGATCATACTCTGTGCTTTTGGGCGTGTCATTCTTGGTGCTTAAATGTAGCAGGCTGGGTTTAGTATCCAAGGAGCGTAGTGTAAAATTTCAGGCAGTTTGGACTTTCTAGATAGAAAACACTTCTGAAAAATTGCGTTGAGTTTCACGGTTCTGTGCAGCTGTCTGTTCTGTTGGCAACCCTGAGTGGTTAAAATTGAAAAAATATAACTCTGACTACACGACTGACTAAGAATTAATTCGTTTCTTAATATTAATTTTTAAACATTCTCTCTCTTATTTTCTAATATATTTTACACAGGGCAAAGTAATAGCCATGTAATAATAGTTTGCTCAAAAATGTTTCATTTGTTTCCTACACAATTTCTATTAACATACTTTCTTTGCTTTTGAATAACGACAAGCACTATGGTCGCAAAGGAGTGACGCAGGTAGAGGATAAAGCTACACATGCTTGGAAATCCAGATGAAACAAAGCCCACCAGCGATACGTTGATACTATATTTTGTGTGCAAACACCCTCTAACAGCCTCCCCAGTGTTGTGCTTCCATATCTGGAAAAAAGTTTGAAATGCAGTAAAAAATTGTAAATATTTGAAGTTTCTTCCCCTTGGCCCGGATTATGAAATAGTAATCCATTACATTGTAATTCTTCCTGTACCATGCAAATCCCTTTACAAGGATTAGCCGATTGTAACAAAGATGATCATATTTCAAGAGGTACCGGTGTTAAGTTATACAGCTCTGCAAGGATTTCATACAGTCTTCACCCAACGTGTTATATACACTGACCCAAACGAACAGGTGCTTTACATTTATCGAGAACCTTAATTCAAGCTATAATAAAAGAGAAGATTTGGTTACAAGGCTGTACGGCACATTCGGTCCGTTGCTCTCCGAGTGGACTCAACAATAGCTGAGGGTGTGCAATGGAGCAAAGACTATGCAATCAGTGACCCCTTGCCCCTTTGGTGGGGGAGAATTTCAGTAAAACACAAAGAAGCTGCTGTTTCTGCTTTTGCTGCTATCAGCCCTGGCACTACGGACAGAGCAGTGGCTGTTAAATCTATTTCTGCTATTAGCTGCTTGATCAAGAGTAGAAGAAAAGTATGTTTTATCATTCTGCGTCACTTCTGTTTCTTTCATGGGATCAGACCCTACTTCAGCAGAATAAGGTAGAAGCATCTGACTTGCCTAGATTTCTTCCGTACACTAAGGGTATGCAGTATTTTGCCAGCATTTTGCACTAATTCTATTTCAGCGAGTAATACTGAGTCACTATGCAAGGAAAAAAAACTCCACAAGAGGCATTGGTTTACATCCCTAAGTAGCGCTTGCAGAATCGGTGTTAACTTGTCATACCTACAGAAGTAATTCTGAAGGGATATGGAATTTAAAAACAAAACAGAATTTGTGAAGGAGTCTTATTTAGTAGCTCTTGGATCCTTTTTCAAACCTGTCATTCTGGTCTTATCTAAAACCAGTTTCTGTATTTACATTTTTCATGTCCCTTTGGACTTGCCTGTAACTAGGCAAGCCTAATCTGTTTAATTAGTACCGTACTTTAAAACCTTCTTTGTTAGCTTTGAGAGATAGGAGGGTGAGTGAAAGGGAAAATTAAGCTACATGGGACAGATTTACAAGTACAGATTAGAAATCAGAGACTGTAATCTGGACAAGTAAATTCAGACTTTCAGGTTTCCTTCTTGAATTCTGCACCCCCTTGCTTTTTTTTTCTTACCAATCAATTAAAATCTCTGTATTTTTCTACTCAGCAAAGATCTCCAAATTTGCACTCTAAAAATGAGACTAGAATCTGACCCTTGGCTCCACC
Source organism: Leptodon cayanensis (assembly GCA_027564655.1). NCBI lineage: Eukaryota > Metazoa > Chordata > Aves > Accipitriformes > Accipitridae > Leptodon > Leptodon cayanensis. Next base: position 25,506,698 of record JANXJC010000021.1, on the reverse strand, counting down.
CCTCTGGAAATGACCAAAAACTGCAATGATAATAATGCTGGTGGTCCCTCTGTTGAGCAACAATTAAGTATCACGTACTAACTGGCGCTTGGTACCTTCACTTACGCGGAGTGCTACATAACGAGATTGAGTGCTGTTGCAGGTTAAACCTTTGTAAAATAAATCTAATGTAGAATAGCTTCTTATGAAAAACAAGATTGGAGATGGCAAGAGAGGAGACTATTGCCACGTCTGCCCTGGCAAGTAGCGTGGTACAGCAAGTGTAACAAAACATTCGGTGCTGAAAACCCGGTACCTGGACGCTTCAAGATTTTAACTTTGGGCTAGCAGCTGTAGTTTGGTCCTGTGACCCGCAGTCCTGGAGCAGTCTGGTAGTTTCATTTGAAAAAGGAACCCATCTGATTTGTTGTGAGACCACACTGTGATGTGGACCAAAGCATAGGAAGTAGGGGAGTTCGGCAAATGAGCTTTTAAAGGACACGTTGGATCTCCTGAACTGAAGTGCCAAGGCAGAGGCACCCCTAACATTCCTAACTGAATGGATAAAGAAGAAAGGATTATTTGTAACCTACTCACAGATATCTGATTTGATCAAAAAGTACAAGATGTTATTTAAAAACAACTATAGCTCTTTGCAAGGCTGGATCATTTGTTTTATTAATTTGACATATATTAATCCATGTATGATGCCCGAGGAGCTGCAGTTGTCTAACAGCAGTGATGAGATACGGGAGATTTCTTAACTATGTCTTATTAGGAAATAGACTGGACCCTTGTTCGGTTATGAGACGCCACACAAATAATAGTATTTGGCCATCTGATTCCGACCAGTGCCAATAGGATGCACAGCATGCCTCTGTTCTTGCAACTATATAAGGTAGTCAGGGTCAAGGTGAAACACTACTTTCATTGTTTTTGGAGATATTTGTAGTAGCACAAATGTGAATTTATCACTTTCAGGGTACAAATTGGAAAAATTCTCGCTTTGACGTTTCATCCACCACGTCCTGCTTAGGCGCACCATGTGAACCAGTGGAAAGGCACCATTTGGTTCGGAAGAGATGCGTGTTTCTGTCAGGCACAAAATGAAGAGAGAAAACAACGGCGGTTCGGTAACCCACCTAGAATGTCAAATACTATCTTCTTCAGATGATGACCCTCGAGCTTTGTTTTTCTATACGTTTATTTAAACCACTTTTTAACTTCTGCGTTTGAATGAGGCCCTCGGTTATAAAAGTCTGTTGCTAAACTTTGTTTAAAAGCTGATATGCACGTGTTATTTCCTGTAACTCTCCCATCGCAGCCGCGCTATTTGTGAGAGGGAGAAATCCGGCTGCCAGCCACCTCCAAGCAGACACAATCTCTCCTATTTTAGGCTGGCTGAGGGTTATACCCTTTATCCATCTGCCTGCTTTTCCCTTCTGTGAGGCCACCCGGCATTAACAGCCGAGGCCGCCTCTGCGAGGGGCGCGCAGGTGGAAGCAGAGCTGACGGGGACGCTGCTGCCGTCCCCTGCTCCACAGCTCGGCCCCCACAAGATGGCGCCGGCCTCCCCCCCCCCCCCCGCCCGACTGCGGCGGTGGCGCCGCGCGTTTGAAAAACAAGGGTGGGGTGACGCCGTTTCGCCGTGACCGGAGGACCCCCGCCAGGGGGCGCGCTAACCCCTCTTGGGCCCGCCCCTCTCCGCGCTGACGTTGGCCGGCGGGGCGGGGCGGCCGGCCGGAAGCGACACACGTGGGGCGGTGGCGGCGTCCATGGCTTCCAGGGCGGGCGGGCCGCCCGCCGAGGAGGAGATGCCTGAGCTGTCTGACGGCGAGGAGGCCTGGGAGGAGGAGGACGAGGAGGAAGGCGCCGCCGCCGAGGGCCTGCGGACCCGCTGCCTCTTCTGCGACAGGTGGGGCGGCGAGGGGAGCCCCGAGGGCCGCGCTGTGCTTCCCCCCCGCCCGGCCGAGGGGCCTCCTGAGGCGCGGTCGTACCCGCGGAGGTCCTGGGAGAAGTTGGGGGGGTTGGGGTGCGAGCGTCCAAACTGTGCCTGCGGGAGGCAGCCACGTCAGAAAAATAAGTAATACGTAGTTTTGTAACAGCGCTCTGGAGCTTGTTGAAGTTACGTACGGCCTCTCTAGAGCTAAGGGTCTGCTAAATCCAGACTACAAGAGGGAGTAATGGGGAAAGCGGGTAATTCCCCTCTCCTCACCCCGAAGGGGTATGGAAGCTTTTCTCTTGAATTCTCTCTGTCATTTTTTTTTCCCCGTCATCAGTAAATAGATGAGATTTTCATTTCGGTGCAGCAGCTCTAGCTGGCCAGCTCACCTCGCGTATGTGTGGTTTTTAGATTGCAGGTTTAATGCTGTCTTTGCTCTCGAGGAGTTTTTGAAAGTTAACGGGGTTTGTGGTTTTGTCAAACAAAATTTTTGCGTTTATTACTTTTTTTTGCAAAATGTTTTGCAAACAAGGTAAAAAGCTTCGTTGTGAGGTATGCAGCAAGCAGGTGTCTGTTCTTCCGTTCTCAAATTCAAAAATGATGTGTTCTGAACACGTTGCCTAGCGGGTCAGAACAGAGCATATAAAACGTATAAAACATGAAGAGTGTTAACAACTTATATGTTGATGCTGCACGTTTAATAATTTGTTGCTTACAGGTTGTTCAGTTCTGCTGAAGGTGTATTCTCCCACTGCAAAGCAGAGCATCAGTTTAATGTTTGTGATGCGATCAAGAAACATGGTAAGTTTTTTTTCACGACTTGTCATTTTCTTCTGCATATCAGCATCTCATTTAAAATAAATTGCAAAGATTAGCTTGTTTCTAGCTGATTTCCTTGTTGTAGCTGAAGATTCAAAGATTGAACAAGATAAGCTATTGTAGGAAAATGCTTTTATGTTATCTTTATGCTGGCTCTTTCCCCTATGCTTTATCTATTGGTAAAGCTCTTGGCTAGTAACAAAAGTAAGATTGATCTCTGCTGGCTTCTTCTGAGTCCCCACTGCCTACTTGATCGACCTGAGCCAGCCCACTGCATGCTGGAGTAAGAGCTATTTACCTGATCGATTGGGAACTCTGGCCTGAGCAGCGATACTGTTGTTGGCCTCAGGAGCGTAGCAGAGACCCAAGTGGCTGTATCTACCAAAAGGTCAAGTAACTGGGCTGTGCTGCTGGTGTCTTTTAAGGGGCTGTTTGCAATCTTGGTTTAGGTAGGGAGGTATACTTCTCGATGTCTGTTTAATTCTTTGCACTGGAAGCATGAGGTTGGCTTTCACTTGAAGCTGCTATCGATTTAGACCAAGATGGTGACTCAAGGAAGGTACATATAGGAGGATGTATGTGAAGGGGGGGTGGCTTTGGAAGAGTTAGGTAAGTGCTGAACTGCTGAGCCTGAAATCCACATCTTACTGCATATAGAGGAAAACTGGAAAGCAGGGGAAGGGGAACAGTCTTGGAGAAACACAATTTTAAGAGCGTGCTCTAAAAAGGAGACAGAGATGGGGGGATGGGAACCACACGCAGCATTTAGAAATCTGCATGCAAAATTGTAAGCTCTGTTCTGTTTTCTGCATAAAATCTAATGGAAATCCAATGTCTTCACTGTTTTGAGGAGAGTACATAATTTTATTTAAACTACTGTTATTTCTGAGCAAGGTAGCAGTTTTAAATCAATATTGGTGTGTATTCTCGATGAGTAGGATCAATTTGTATTTTATTAAACAGAAAGCTAAAATTACAAACGAAGCAGCACAACATTTAAAATATCAGCAAGGTAGCTAGTAGGAGATAAATGTGGCTGTCCTGATGTACTTGCTTGCCAAATGAATGAAATCCTTGTTCATGGGCCATTTTCCATTCTTAATTTGCAGCAAATGTATTTGTCCTGAGGGTGAGAATTTCCTGGTTTAGTCCTAAAGAGAAGAAAAATGTAAATGGAAAACTTAAGATAGGAAGACTGCACTAGATAATGATGTATACTCCAAGGGGAAGCTGGCCAATTGAACAAGTAGTTAGTATTCATATCGTCGTAAAATGCTTGTGGGTTTTCTGTAATGCAAGGTCTCTCTTTTTTTTCTTTTTTTTTCTTTTTTTCTCCTTTTTGTCTTTCCAGGACTTGATTTTTATGGATACGTTAAACTAATAAACTTTGTTAGATTAAAGGTAGGTGTGCCCCATACTACTTCTGTAATCTACGTCTGAGGAATGGAAAAATAAAGATGCTGCGTTTTCAGTTTGCCCTTTTTTAATAACTGTATGAAATCTTATATTTCTAGAAATAAGAAATTACAGGAATTAAAATAGCTATTAATTGGTTTATTTAGATGTGAAGCTGTTTTTATTTTAAATACTTTTATTTAATGTGAATTTTATTGTTTCCAGAAGAGGATGTTCAGACTTGGAAAAACCTGTGCTATTTAGCATCATGTTGTTTTGTTAATTCATCTTGGCCTTTGGCTGTGCTGTCGCGCTCCAGTAGTGAGTTCGCTTCTTGATAACTGAAGTTTCTCAGTCCTCGCATGCGTGTTGATGCAAAAGAGTCTTTCCTGGGGATGTGAGCTGGCCAGACCTGTACTGCGCTGTTAGTAAGGACAGCACCTGATCCCTTACATCACAGAACCTAAAATTAATATCTGCTAAAATGATACTAGAAACAGGATAGCTGATGGGAACCTGCAGTTTTAATTTAGGCATAGGTATATTTTGTGTATTCTGTGACTTTGAAGGAACAACCGAAGAAGGTACTTCGAAGTTTATGTTTAGACTTAATACCATCTTATGTAATTAAGCATTTTTTACTTAAATGTTCAAATAAATATTCAAATATTTATTTAAATCCTCAAATAGTTATTCCAGGCATAACCAGCTACGCAGAGTAAACACAGAAATGGAAAACCTGAAGTCCGGTATCTGACCTCTCCTTTCTTGACAAAATATTAACTGGCCAGATGCAAACAGGAGACAATATAGCATTTCTCACATTTGTTCCTACAGCGCTGTTTGTGTAAAAACACTTGGCATGATTAGTATCTTGGCTTTGTTGATTAGCCCTGTTGTAAGCTATGGGTCTGACACAGTCAAACACCTGACTAAACTTGGTTCCCAATAGCAATGTCATCCTTCAGGTATCCTTCAGTGTCTGTTAATCTGCTGTGCTTTACTGCTTGTACTAAATTCCTTGATCCTGTAGCTTTCTGGGCTTTGGGACGCAGACTAGCTCATAGGTGTAGTTTTATGCTATGCTCTGGTCACTGTGGTTGTTGTGTCAGTATGCTAAGGTAAGTACTTGTTGTCAGAGCCAGGTTGGAAGGCAAAATTTCATTTCTTCGCTCTTCTCGCTAGTCATCCTTTGAAGTAGTATCTTTCTCAACCTTTGCTACAAAGCTACTTTAATAATACCCTATTTATTTTAATGGGTGGAAGAGCAGATCCTTGCTTTATATTCTTGAATGAAATTGAAGGGGAAGTGTTTTCAGAGAAACTTAGCTTACATGCTCTTCTTCTGTTTAGAAACCAACAGGAGCATATTTGAGTTCTCTCAGCAGCCCACTGCCTTGGGAAGGAGAGGAATATTTGAAACCAGAGCTAGAAGATGACCTCCTACTTCAGTTTGGTAAACAAATAGGTTTCAGTATGACTGTACTGTGTTGTGGGGTAAATGTGGTATTGGCAGAGCTCGTGTCACATGAAGCATTGTCACTATTATTCAGTTGACTGAGGTATATGAGAAAGGCCATATACTAGCAGAAGTCACACTCTGACGTTTTTACCACGCGTTATATGTTAATTTTTAATGACTGAGATTTTTATAGCTGTATGTAATAATTAAGCAGATCAAAGAGGCTCTCCACCTAAGCTTCACTGCAAGATTTATGAAGCTTTTAAAGCTTCTAAATATAGGTATTTAAAATCAGATGCATTGGTGTATGCTATAAGATGGGAGCGAGTCATTTGCCTTGTTGAAAATATCTCCATCTTTTATACAGGTTGCATTTTGGACCAGCCAAGCATAAGATACTACAGTTACACAGCAGAGTTCTGCTTCCTTAGCGGTTCTAGCGACCAGTACAAACAGCCTTAGGTTCTTTCTCGTGACAGTTCATCAGGTGGTCTTGAGAGAATTCAGTCTGAGTTTTGAAATTTTTGCTGCCCACAATCCTTCCCCTCTCTTCCTATTTTGCACTTGATTGTACACCTTTCTTTCACCTAAACTGTAAGGTGCTTAGGGCTTGTGGATTTTTTTTTTCTGTACACTCTGGAATGCAGTTTTGCCCTTTTTTAAGCGAGCCCCGCTGCACAATAGCAGAGATAATGTGTGGTAGAGGGCATGGGTTGGTTACTTCAGGGATTTCACATTTTGCTGTATTAGCTCTTGCCCCATGTGTGCTCTTTGCCCAAGCTATAGACTTTCTGAAATGCTTTGAGGTGCCGTTGCAGTTGCTAAAGGGTTCTGAGTGTCATCTGAACCTCTGAAATCTTATTTCAAATATCTGTGCTTTGTTTCAGTCCCATGGGCCAAATAGTCAGTCTTCCATGATTAAAAGGAATAGATAAATGTTTGTTGTTTTTAAAATGAAGTCTTTTACCTAATAAGCTGGCTGTAACTTCTTACTGTATCCAAAACCACAGTAGCACCATTTTGTTATCTGCTGACATCTGTTGAAATCATCAGCTGAATTTACCAAGAGGTGAATGGGATGTAGTACTGAGTTTGAGTTTTGGTAGTTAAAAATCAATGTTTCATCTAGACTAATTCTGCTTATGCTCTTTTGAGTTTTGTGTTTTCATAAGCTTTATAAAAGACCAAGGTATTGGTTTGAAAACTAAGAGTTACTGTCTAATTATTAAGAAAAACATGTATATACCTTCTTACCTTTTACCACGACCGTTAACAGCCCATTTGGCCTCAGGATAACATAACTGGAAAAATAGAGGATAGGACTGTAATTAATTTAATTACAGTCCAAACCTAACATCTCTTTTATCGATAATCAAATACTGGTATGTAAAGAAGCCTGAATTCTGCATTTATTTGCTTTGTTACCTTGGAGCTTGCTTCTAGCATACTAGCTTTTACGGAGTAGTATTGTGTTCTGTTGGTTAGTCACATCAAATTCAGTGATGCTTCTTGTAAGACAGACTACTTTCACAAATCATCCAAAGGTACAAGTAGCAACACTGAAAGCATTACATGTTTATGAGCTGCTGTGAAGCAACATGTGACTGGTAGGTGTGTTGTTTTTCTCCCTGTTTCATCAGATACAGAAGATCTTTGTGAACCTGTGAATGTTTTGCCTTCTAATGGTTTAAATGATACTGTGGTGCTCCTTGAACAGTTAAAGCATGCAGAACACAGAGCAAGACTTGCAGAAGCAGCCTTGGCTAGAGCACAAGATGATCTTCAAAAAATGAAGTGAGTGTTTGAACTGAAGTTTTGGTTTTTTTTTTATTTGATGTGTTTTAGGTGAGATGAGGTGTTCGTACTTAAAGATCAATAGAAATTCGAAGAAGAAGTGGTAGAAGGTAACTATCGAGTAAAACTCATGACTTGTGTTGGGCCTGTAGGTTTGACTTTTATCTTGTATATGATTAGTATAAACTGCACAAAACTTTCACAAATTGAAAGAGCAAAGTATGCTTAGGAAAGCTAAATGAGCACATGGCCCAGAAACATGTGTTTTGCTTCAGACCACTCTTTGTTTTGGAAGACTTGGGTTTTTTTCTGTGTGTCTTCTTGTCCTATTCTTGTTCCCTTCTTTTTCATTTAAAAGAAAGAAAAACCTTTTTAGGTAATCAGTTGCAATTTCTTCACAGTTGTCTAAACTTTAATCAGGCTTATAAAGATTTCTTTTTGAGGTTAGTCTATCAAATTATCTGCTGTTGTAAAAGGGAGCCTTTAATTTTTCTGTGTCAATGCAGGCTTTTCAATTCATCAGGGATTGGCTGGCAGCAATAATAGGCAGATGTAGATCTGATGAAGCAGCAGAGTTTTAAATTATAGACAGATGAACCAGTTGCGTTGTAGTAGTCTACATGCTATAATTCATAGTGATGCTGATTCATGCCGGAGGTTACTTCACTGAAAGAGACCATCTACACATGTTTCCGTTCAGGTAAACTTCTGTGAAATAAAGATAGCTTGGAAGTCTGATGTGGAGCAAGAGTAGTGTACAGGACCTTAATCTACAGTAACCTGTTTTTCTATTGTTTTCTGTCATGGAAGTAGATTTATACCGGTATTTGGCATGCTGGTTGGCTGACTTCAACTTCTGGAGATCCAGGAGCTTTCTCTTGCTATACCTGTCTACAGAGACTTCTTGGGAGACTAAGTAACTGTAACTTCTTTCAGGTGCAACATGATTACTTTATGCAGGTCTTGCTCTCTAAGACGGGGAAAAAGTATTTTAAGTTTTTTAATGACTGCTTGTTCAGAATCAGTCATGCAGCTCCCTAGAGATTGTTGCCTTCTGAGCCCAGGAATAATAGTATGAGGACACTCACTAGTTGAGTATGAGATAATTTCTGCGGAAGTGTTTTTACAAGTTTGCTAGACTGAGTAGACTTGTAGAATTAGGAGAATTGGAAGGGGTACAAAGGAAAGATAGGTAGCTGGAGGCCTTCTGACCTTGTTTCCCCCCGCAAATGGTAACAGTTCCATGAATCAGGTCACCTCTAGCATTTGATGTAACTTAGAGATGTAAGAGCATGGCTTTTATGTCCTGATTTTTTTTAATCTGTCTCCTGTTGAGAGATGATGGCTTTTGTTTTTACTTACCTTCTTTTTTTCTCTGGATTAAAAAGACAGGAGGGCAGCTCTGTCTCTAGAGTTTGTTTGATATTTGTGTTGCATGCATAGGCTGGAGGAACTATTGGCTGAATCCATTTTAAATAATTTTAAATGTAAAATTGGGTTTAAATCTTACAAAATGCTAATCATACTTAATTGGATGTTATAGGATCTATTTTTTGTAAGTTTCAATTTTTATCTTTTTCATATTTATCTAAAAGTAAGGAAAATGCAAACTGCCATGGGTAAAGAGCAGTATTAAAAATAAGACCTTACCTGTATGTCAAAGCATACAGGAAGTTTCTGATATTGACAAACTTTTAATATGAATCTCCTTACCGCTCGCTCTTCCCCATCCAAGCTAGTTAATCAGAGACAGAAAGAGTGCTTTTGGTTTTTTTGTTGTGTAAGGACGGTACTGCTAATGAGATGTTACTTACAGCTTCTGTGCATTAAGTTCCTATTTAAGAAAGTATGACTACTGTTGAAGGTGAGCTTTGGCTGCTTCGGAGTGGTCTAGGATGTAAGTTTTGCTGATGTTGGACTAGAGACCCTCGGAGGAATATTGTCTGGCTGAAGCATGTTTACTTTTTCACTTCATTGTGGGTATAGTAGGAGCTGTTTGCTTGTCAGCTTTTAATAGTGTTTTCATGATAAAAACCTTGATTTGTGTATTTTGACGTCAAAGCTTCTTTGAGAAATGAGAAGAGGACGTGAGTATTAGGAATGCAGGGCCATGGAGGAGAAAAAAACAAGCAGTGTGAAATTCAAGTAATAAATTGAATTTTAAGCTCTGGTTTGTTTCTACCCAAGTGCTTCTGTTTTAAAGTGGTTTCTTTTACCTTGGCACAGCACTGCGTGACTAGTAGGTTTGTAGTTCTTGTGCTGTTTGTTGTATTGAGTCCGAATCCACGTTACACAGCCTAAAACACATGGCGTGTTTTGACCAGCTTTTGTACTAGCAAGCACCAACTAGATAATTCCTCCTTAAAACCAGAAACGAAGTCCGAACGTTTCACTGCTGACTTTTGCTGGTTGAAAGGAGAAAGTGGTCATGGCGGGAGGGTGATGGAGGGAGAATGGTGGTGCAGCAGCCTGGAGGAGCCGGCAGAGGGGGGCTGCGCACCCTTAAAGCTGGTCCCATTGTTGTCAAAGCCCCTGTGCAGCCTGCATCCCTCATCTCTTTCCAGCCCCCCCTTCTTCCCCCACCTCCGCCTCCTTTTCCTGGCCCCATAAACATGTCTCAAGGGTATATTTCAAATTGATTACAGACGATTTGCACAGGATTTTGTGATGAACGCAGATGTCGGGAGCAGCTCGTCATCCAGCGCCATTGCAGACCTTCAGGAGGATGAGGATGGTGTTTACTTCAGCTCCTATGGGCATTATGGGATACACGAAGAGATGCTAAAGGTTAGAAAGTCATCTCAACTGCATCTTAGTAGGACTAAAGAGGAAAGATGTGATGAAGTGGGCTGTGTGCCCATAAACATACTGCAGAGCAGCTGCATTTTTAACCCTTTCTATACATGATAGTTTTTTCCTAGGAGTTGGGTTGAGAGACCTTTATTCAGTTTTAATTTCCTTTGTATAAATGCTGTTTACGGGAAGCCTTAGGAACATAAAATCATTTACTCTACAGATAGGCTTGAAACTATATTACGATATCTGTAGCACAACCTTACCTTGCCAAAAGCAGTTTTTTCCTGGGTGCTTAAAAGATAAAGGCTAAAACACGGTACAGACAGTGAATATTTTTCTTTAGTTTATATTTTCTTAACTATTGAAATCTGTTAGGCAAAACAATTTCTTAAATATTGTGGTTTCCTACTGCACTAGGTAAATAGAAATTGTTGGTATTTGTGCACAGTTTAGTGTATTGATAACATGACATTGAACAGTTGGAAAAATTGTGTGCTACCGTTATATGATAAAGATAAAAAATTAAAGCTTAAAACTCTTCAAAGGCAAACCTGTGTATGCCCTTTTAACTTTAAAAAAAAAACCCAAACGCAAAACCCAACAACTTATAATTGACGCGTAAGTCGAAATCTCTTAATGCTTACTTTTAGAGAAAGTATCATAGCTGTGAAATTCATAAAGAGTTTGATTTTAAGGTAGAAATAAATAAAATTCCTGCTCAGTGTAGAGATAGGTTATGGAGTTGTGAAGTGACTTTGTCCTTACAGGTAGCATATAAAGTTTTGTGCTTTGTAAATGATCTAGTGGCCCCAATGTAGAAATACACATGAATCTGTGTCAAGAACAGTATAAGCATGAGGTTAATTTTAAGGGGGTGGGTGTTAAAGAAGCACAGAGAAGTTTTTGGAAGTAGAAGAATGTTTTCCAATACATATAGTCTAGAGAAATATAATTTATGTTTTGAAGATAAATAAAAGTGATAGAAGTTTGGTTTTGCAGTTGTGTAAAGGTGTTGTTTGAGATGCTATAGGCTATAGGATGAAGAAGCCTTTCTGTTTGCTAATAGTTTATAATAATTCTGCATCTCTGCACAAGGAGATTGGTACAAAATTGTTTTATTGGTTTAACGAAATGTTTGTCAGAATGCTTTTAAGAAGACTTTTGACTTTCCTAAACGTAGGAGAACAATTGCTTTTTATCACGTATGCATTGAATTTTTTCCTATGTGCGAGGCGTTCACTTTTTTTTTTATCCCTACCTTATTTATATAAATATAGTGGCTTGCTACATTGAAATTTTTAAGAAAGGAGTCTTGCTGTCTGAATTTTAAGTCTGTCTCTGACGCTGTTCAGTTTTTAAACCTTTTTTTTCTTATGCTTCGTAGCGGTAGGATGAAGTTTCAATTTGGCTTCTTTGCTGCAAATACTTCAGAGATTGGTGAAGAGTACTGTGACTTTACTCCGGCCAAATGGCTAGTGTTTCCCTTGCTCTATTTTTTCGCTTGAGAATTTCTTGACTATCATCTTTGATAAATTTCTTTACCAATTTATTTAAAAACAAAACAAAAAAAGCATTACATAGAAATGGCGAGTGAGAGAATGGAGTTGATGGATAGAGAGAGCTGAAGTGAATGACTGCGGCTTGCTCGAGCAGCAGTGCATATAGTAGAGGCAGCAGCTAGAATTGTATTGATTAAGTTGGGGCAGTGCTGAGGCAATGTGAGTGGGCAGGATGTAAGGCTGAAAGCTTTCTAGCTGACTGCTTTCTCGATTGATGCTGAGCATTCTGATCCCCCCCCCCAAGTTTTTTGGTCGTTTCAGCAAAGCCTATTATGTACTGCAATAGAGGTGAAGTACTAAAAATAGTTGCTCTGAATATAACGTCATAGTAAACCAACATGATTTTAAAGGATGACAATTTCTTTTATTCATGTTAATTATGTATAATTTTAAAGTACAGTTTTCTAAAATCATCCCTAAATGTTTGTTTGGGCTCTCTGTGTGTGTGATAATCCTCCTGAACTTAAAACTGGATTTTAGGATTTTCAAGCCTCAAGATAATTCGTCTCCAGAATCTTTATGAACATATCCTTTGTTCTCAGTCTCCATTTTTGATCTTGTTTTCCTAATAAAATAGACTTTGTTCTTTCTCACTAGAGAAAATTTCTTTTTCTGTATTATTTCTAAAAATTCTTACCTGCCACAGTAGAAAAATATTAACTTTAAATATAGGCAATTGGATTTTGTACTTCAGTATTATTTATAGGCTTGTCTTTACTAGATAAAAATTGCTTAAAATTTTTTCTTTTAATTTGCTCTAACACTTGAACTGTAACAGCAATTCCAAAACCTGTACTTGGCTGTCAATTTGTGTACCTGCTGATGCATATTAAGAGAATCAATGCTTTAATAGATTACCTTGCTGGTAGATTGAGCTATACTGCTAGCTTTCATATACTAAGATACTATAAATATTTAGTTACAGGCTTGAAAACATTCCAGCTTCTCAGGTCATGTTGTATTACAGTTAAGTTTGTTTATTTATTATATTGGGCTTGCATAGAATGGACTGTACAGCTGCAATTACTAACTTGTCATGAGGCTTGCAAATTTGCAGTTTGTTCAGAAATAGAAAAGGTTAATCTGATCCATAACTTATTTTTGAAGGAATCTGTCTTACAGGAGTGTCAGAGAATAAAAGGATACAAAATGTGTTATGAGCTCGTGACTCAAATTTTTGCTATTGTATAGAACGTTGTTAGGTAAAGTTGATGCAGTATTGCCACTCTATTACTGCTATTCCTAGAAAGTGGTGAAGAGGTGTTAAGAAGCTTGAAACATCCAAAATCAAATACAGCAGGTTAGGAAACTGTAAGCTCATTTCTTATTTTTCGTCCAGAGGCTCAGCTGGCTTTATTTGCAAAGGCAATAAATTCTGAAAGAATATCTTATGGGAAGTGTGGTGATTGCAGAGCCTGTAGAAGTACAGTAGCCACAAAACATCTTTAGGCCAAGTTAAAAAGCAAGGTTTTCAACATTTTTGAACTATATACTCTTACCTAAGTAGAAAAAAATGAATGCTTTTTTATTCTTTAAATCCTAGGATAAAGTGCGTACAGAAAGCTATCGTGACTTCATGTATCAAAACCCACATATCTTCAAGGACAAGGTAGGTAAAACAGCTCAGAAAATAGAGTAATTTCTGTGCTTTATTTTTTCTCAAGTGGTAGAAATGCTTCAGGTTGGCTACTCTGTAGCTTTGGGAATGGAATATCGCACTGACAAGATTTGATTTTATGTACTCTGGCTTTATTAGGTGATAGAGTGCTATTCAACTGCTGGAGGGTGCAAAGTGCTGATAACAGAAGCGCTGATCGCTATTGTCATTGTTCTGTGTGCCATGTTGGGATGTTCATTAATTATGTTGGCGGGGTTAAGTTGAGTCTTTCTTGTCCAGTATATTAAGTGGAATCTATCCTAGAGGGTCTCTTTACCAGAATTTAAGTGAATTTCAATTTGTGCCTGATACAATAAAAACATCCGACAAGCACTGTGTAATTAGAACTGGGGAAGAATTCATACGCAGCTGATGTATTGAATTAGTGTTGTTGAGTCTCTCCAGGCTAGGTTATTATTAAGGGACTTAAAAGCAGGAGCTAGTATTTCACTTGCAGTGAGAAGAGGTTGCACTGATGTTTATTTACGATCTTACTGTGGTTGTGACCCCTGCGCAGTTATGATCCTCTTGCTGTCTTCTGTATTTCTGCTGGCTATTTCTGATGAGTTTGTTGTGTTCTGAGTTATGCTGTGCAGCCTTCTGTTCTGGATTAGCTTTCCTCTATTTAGTGCTTACCATTCTGAAGCTGTGTATGGACATTTCTTCATGTGAAACTGGGATGTCTAGGTTTATGGAAGGCAATCGCTGTTGGTTTTTATTTTGGCTTTGATTGAGACTTTGATAATACAAGGCTTCAGAATAGTTGTGGTAGTAGTAAAAGTGCACCCATCTGATAATTCCTCAGTTGGAAACAGTGCTAGATACGATTTTGTCGTAGGCAGGAGGTACTTCAAGTTGCATACTCTTTGTATGCCTTACCTCAGTTTTCTTTTGGCAACTACAGCAGAAAAATATTAGGAGAAGAGTTTTCTTCCTTTTTTGCTTCAATCCATGTCACAAGCCTGTTTCTACTGAACATTTTTGAGCTCTCTGGCTATAATGAGAGAACAAGTAAAAGCATTGTAGAAACATCATGCTGCCAGCTACTTAAAAGGTGAGCGGCTCATCCAACAAGGTAGAGAGATCAGTAAAGGAAAGAAAACTTTTCTGGGAAAAATTCAGCTTCACAGGTGCCCCTAAAATTGATAACTGCAGGTTTTCACAGGGTAAGGCTGATCTTACTAAGTTATGTGGAATGTATGTCCTAGTGGAACAGTAATTTTTCAGAATTGATTGTATTTCTCCTCTGCTGTATGGACATATTGGTAACATTCGCAACAAAACATGGATGAACTGTTACAGACAATGTTGCTTCAGCCCCAGCCATAGATGGACTTGCTCAGCAAACAGGTAGAGAATGTGTGTGCTTGCTCTGGTTTTGCTTCACGTGAAAGCATTCAACTTCTGAAGAGAAGCTTGTCTATTATCACAACATCTACAAACCGGTTTCAGAACGTGGTGTTTTTACATCAGTTTTTTGATCAAGATTACCTCAAATTCATAGTGTATCGAACCCCATCATGGTGTGTTGAGGTTGAATGGAAAGAAAGTTTCTCAATTACTTTGAGTTCCCAACAGTTTCCATCCAGGTGACCGGTGCCCCACTTAACTTCTGTGTCTGATTAAATGTTTATGTAGCTTTCACTTGGTACGCTGTTATGGAGAATATATGGGATTTTTTTCAGAGATCTGGCTTTGAAGTGACATCTGTTACAGACTTCTGCTGAAGGAACTGTTAAGATGTTTTGCTTAATCTATGTCTCATATAATGCTCTCAGAACCATAATAATGAGTGAAACTTCCAACTTGAGGATATAGGCTGTTTTCCCTTAATGTTTGATTACAATTTTTAAAAAAAAAAAGTGAGTTAAAGTCTTGATACCGTATTTCCTAGAACTGTCATATGGTATTCCTCCCTAGAAAATACATAGTGATGCTTTTTCTTGTTTCTGAAAGGATGCCGGTGAGGTGGGTTGGGAGGAGCTTGCTCAAAGAGCTTAATTGGTCTTTCTAGCTTTTGATGCAAATCTGCAGTATCCCAAAGAGTGTGATTGCACCGTATAACAAATGATAACAGAATATCTAGTTTTATTACACATACTTTATTCAGAACCAGCCAATTTGTTTGTTCTCTCTCAGCTTTCAAAAGAAATTATGAAAACTTGAATGAATCCTGCTTGCTGCCTTTATTTTTAACCTGTCAGATGTACTTCAGATGGGAACAGGACAATTTAAGTTACCTAGCAGGAGTAGTTAAGGTGGCCTTACTCGGTAAAAGGAATCGTGATCCATTTTTACAGTGAGAGTATTTTTTGGTGTAAAGGTAATTGGTTGGAAAAAGCACTATTGCCGTGCTTAGTTGTTGTTGTAGAATAGAAGTCTGAGGCAGGCATCGGTGCCGTATTGAGGAGAAAAAATGAGTTTTTAAACATGGTTCCTACTAAAAGTTCATCGATGGAATTAATTTAATTGGCCAAATTACCTGACCTCCTGTTTTTTATATCTGAAGTATTTTTTTTTTCTGTTACTAAAAGTAGAATATCAGTTTTGATTAGACTGCAGAGAAGGATGTGATGCTGCAGTATATTATGGTATAGTCAAATCGCCAGTCCAGCTGCTCCAGATCTCTGGTGAGAGGCCATATGTGATCACCGCAAGAATGCGTTAGCTGTAGACCCTTGTCCTCAGGCTAATTGGTGATCATTCTGCTTGTCTTTCTCTTCCTCAGATGTGTTCCAGCTTGTATATTTTCTCTCCTGTGCCTTTTTCTCCACCCCCATCCCCTGCCTAAGGCTAGATGAGTTCCATCTGGGTTTTTAAGTGACCAGGGCAGCTGTCCAAAGTGGTGTCTGTTTTGATTTTTTTCCAATTTGTGGTGATTGCTCTCTTTCATGCAACTGTACGTCAAGATCATTCTTTCACAGAGGTTTATTTTTGGCTCTGACTTCCAGCTTTCATGGCTCAGCAATTTTGTTAACTGCCATGGGTAAGGTGTTAGAATAGATGATGTTAGGGGGTGTGACGTTTCAGCAGCTGCGAGAACATTTTTACTTTCTATTCCTGTCTCTAGAAGAATTCAGCTTAGGGATTTCTGTAGCCATTACATACTCACATGTAACTTGTGAATGAGTTGTAGAATTGACTCCTATTGGAACATAGCTGCAAATAGTTGCAGGTGGAACAAGTAACTCTATAACGTCTGTGGCCAGCCTCTACACAAGATGCTGTAAAAAATTCATCCTGCTAGTGTTTTTTAGTCTGATTCCAAACTGTAAGTTGCTCTATCAAGACAGGTGGCAGTCAACTCTTCAGTCATTGCTTCCCAGTACACGACAGCAGAAGCTCACTTACACTGTGCTGCTAAGGGTAAATGACTATTTTTATTCATGCTGGCTTCAGAATTGTTGTTCTGTGTCCATCATCAGAACGTATAGAATTGTAGGCAAGGGAAGGCAAGCAGGTCTAATATGCAGAGCATTCAAGTATTTACTTTGATGTTGTTTGTCAGGTGAAATTGAAAAGTGCACATGCAAGTTTTTGTTATGCTGAAACAAGAATGCCCAGTAGCTCGTAAGCTAGAAAGTTTGTCAGTAGGGTACATTATTGCCTTGAAATACTTTATGAAAAGGTGTTATAATTCTCAAGTGTGGGATTGATTACCGAGTGATTTGATGCCTGCCTTAGAAAAAAATTTTATGTCATGAAAGCTGTGAGGATAGCTTTTACAACACTGGATGCTGTTCTAAGGAAAGACAGTGAAATAAGTTAGTTTTCCTTTCTAAGAAATGATTTTTATGACTAGTAATTCTGACTGAATGTTCTTGTTATCTTCGAGGCGTTTTAGTCAGTTGTGCTTACTCTCTTGTTTAGGTCTCTTGTATGGGAAAGGAAGACTGCCTTTACAGTTCTGATTCTGTTAATGCTTAAATGCTATGCGTGATACAAGTGACTACATAGTGTTTAAGAAACTTTTTTTTGATTTCAGATTTCAGAACGTTTTTGGGTTTAGTATTTAGAATTTTTTAACATCATTAGTAAAGCTTAATTATATTAAGTAGAAGTCCAACAATAAGACCGCTGATGGTCTGGTTAATGCAACAGAATGCACTCTCCGCAAATTTGCAGGTGATGCAAAACTGGGAGGAGTGCTTGATAGACTGCATGGTTGTGCTGTCCTTCAGAAGGACCTCCACAGGCTGGAGAAATGGGCCAGCGGGAGTCCTGTGC
>JANXJC010000021.1:25476298-25488590 GCA_027564655.1 Leptodon cayanensis | reverse complement strand
CAATTGAAGAGTGGCACAGGTTGCCCAGAGAGGCTGTGGAGTCTCTATCCTAGGAGATATTCGGAAGCCATCCGAACGCGGTCCGGAGCGACCTGTTCTAGTTGACACTGCTTTGAGCGGGGGGTTGGAATAAGTGATCTCCAGAGGTCCCTTTCAACTTGAACAATTCTGTGTTTCTATGGAAAACATCAAATGTGAAACTCGTAGCTTAAAAATCTACTGTAACACGTTCAAGATTAAAAGTGTTAGTTTTTAAGCTGTTGAGAAGTTTCCAGCAGTTAGAAGAAATATATTACTGTGATATTGAGGCCTGAACAAGGGCACTTGGTAAAATGTCTGCTTTATGAAGTTCAACACTGCTGGCAGCTCAACTCCACTTATTAATATAGTTGGTATTATTTGCCTAGTTGCTTTGTGTTTTTAAAGTTTACAATCTTCCTACAGTAGCTAATGTGTGAGATGTCAAAACAAGCATTTGCATGAGTCTTTTTGCTCTGTTGAGTGTACTTTTTTTTTTCAAGTGTAGTTATGAAGTTTATTTATGTTTTCATCAAAACTTAAGGATCCCATCTTCCTGGATTTTTTTGGTCCTATTTTGATTATATATAGTGTTAGACAGAAAATATTTCCAGGTGTTAAAACTGTACCAGTTGTCATTCTGCAAGTTAGTCATCTTGAGCCATAGCTCTTTTGAGGCACTGTGGCCGTTTGTAGCAGAAGATTCATAAATAAAGTTTCTGAAGAGACTTTTAATGAGAAACTACAGCTAGAATATGTTTTTTCAGTGCCAGTGCTACATTCAGTTGCTAGTGATTTGCTGATTAAAATTGCTTAGGCTATAATTTCCTGTTTCTCCTGTTCATGTAACTTTTTAGTTGTTGCCCAAATAATTGCTTGTGATTGTTTCCCATGTGACTGACTTAAATCTGCAGCTGGAGCTAGTCTGCTTCATTGTCTGTCTGTAAAAGGTAGTAGAGGGTGTGGAGTTAGTACTGCAGTTTGACTTGGATATCCCTGAATGTAATAGTAAGACTTGACCCTACCGTTTGTTCCTTCTGTTAGAATATGGTATCTCACTGTTGTAGAAAGACATGTAGAAAAATCATAGCAAGGGAAATAAGATGTTTATTTTTACCTCAATTTATTGGTTTCAGGTGGTTTTGGATGTTGGCTGTGGAACTGGAATACTCTCCATGTTTGCTGCCAAAGCAGGCGCGAAGAAAGTGATTGGAGTTGACCAATCTGAAATCGTCTATCAGGCCATGGACATCATTAGGTAGGAAAATTTCCAAGAAAAGTATGGTAAATATTGCTGTAAAAAGTTATTAAAATTCTGTTAATAGTTAATGATCACCTATCTCTCAGTGTGCGTTTTACTGAAGTCCTTCTGTGTCCTAATAATTAGCATAGGTTTTGATATGCAGTAAGGTTGTTTGCCCCTCTGGTATGGGTAATTAAAACAGGGCTGTAGTTAAGGCAGGATGTTTCCCAGACCTTCTTCCTAATGTTAGCATAGGGCCAGTGCTGCCTTGCTGCAGAGGCTCCAACTGACTGCTGCCAGTCCATTTTCCGTTCTTGCGCTTTACATGTTGCTGCTGATAAAATTATAAGTTTTTAGACAACAAACATTAGAGCTGAGACATGTTCCAAGAGGATGTGAGAAACTTTTCCTGGCTGCACTACTTTGAGTTAAAGAAGCAGTTCTGATTTAGATAAACCCAGTAAAAGTTGTTTAAGTGTATGTGTATATAGTTGTTTAATTTTCTGTTTTTATATAGGAATTTTAAATAATGATATAATTTCTATAATTTAATTTTCTGTTATAGAAAATTAATTTTACAGAAGGCATTTTATAGTATAGAAATTAGAACTCTAGAAATACAGACATGACGTTTTTAGAGGAATTTTTCTAGGTTGAAAATTAAACAACTTTTACTCGATTCATCTAAAAGTATACATATTGTAGATCACGTTGGAACTGTGATGTTTTTAAACAAGCTTGTCATGCATTAGTTAGTTTTTACCAATCTTAGCACATAAAAGGAAATGTAACGTAGCTTTCCTTGGCAAACAGATTTTATAATTATATGGTATTTTAGTTTTAACTTGTGGAAAACCTTTCTCTAGTAAGGTTCTCTGTACGTTGTTATATTTAAGGGGCTCTCTGTGAGAATAGTAGATGTCTATTACCCTGTGTGTTGTTCCTTTAGAAATGTCGTGACCTCTGATTTTCATGCTAGTTGGAAAGTGATTACCATTGCACTGTAATATTTTCTATGCTTTGGAGGGGGGAAGGCAATCAGCCAACCAAAAAAACCCCCAAACCAAACCCAAACCCGTTTTAAGAACATGCACACAGAGTCACTGAGAAAAGTTGTTTCCAGGAGAGCTACAAAGATGTTGCATGCCATGGGAACTGTCACGGAATAGCACAGGGTGGAAGGGAGCCCGGGGGAGTGGGGGGAGTGCGTCTGGCCCAGTCCTCCTCTGTCAGAGCAGCCTCAGCTCCCATAGGTGGTTCAGGCCTCAGCTGGTTAAGTTCTGACCGTTGCCACTTCTGTCTGAGCTTCTCTAGAGAACATGTCTTGTTTGACTAGCCTCGCTCTTACTTTTGAAATACCAAATTGTAACTTCCGTTGTTTCAGTTTGTGTCTGTTGCCTGTCATCCAGTCCCTGTGATAGAAGAGCTTGGCTCTGTCTTGTCTTCACCCTTCTGCTAGACAGAGGCAAACATCAGAAACCCATCGCCTCTTAAGGCTGAACAAACCCACTTCTCTCGGGTTCTGCCTGGATGTCATTCCAGCTCCCAGTCACCTTGGTGGCTCCTTCACTGGACTTGCTCTGGTATGTCAATGTCTGTCTTGCGCTGGGGAGCCCACAACTGGGCACTGTACTCCAGATGCAGTTTTGCAAGTGTCCAAATGGAGGGGAAAGATCACTTTCCGTGACCTGCTGCTACCCTCTTGCATATATGACATGGTAGATGGTTGGCGACTTCTGCTACAAGGGCACACCGCTGACTTATCTTCAACTTGTTCACCAGGCCCCGTGTCAGGATAGGGTGGGGAACAGCAAGCAGAGCCGATTCTGACCAGCAGGAACTTGTCTGTACTGTTCCATGGGGTTATTCCAGCTCCGAGGTTCCCGTCAGCCCATATCTACAGTCTGAAGTACCTCTAAATAGCAGCCCTACCCTCTAGCACATCAGCTGCTCCCCTCTAATTCAGCATTATCCACAGACTTGCTGAGGGCGCGTTCTGTGCCATTAGGTCACTAATAAAGGTATCGGAACTAGCATTGAACCCTGAGGGACGCCTCTGGTACCCAGCTGCCAGTTAGTCTTTGTACTCCTTCTCTTACCTCTTGAACCTCATGGTCTAGACGGCTTTCCACCCATATGATGGTTCATTTATCCACTCCACATTTCACTAATTGACCTACAGAGGATATTAAGGGAGACTGTGAGTGTATGCAAAAACGAAGCAATAGTATCTGAAGGCTTACGATAGATTTCCTCGCATGAGGTAGGAGAAATGTAGGTGTACATGTGTGCTCTTGATAGATGAGGTGTGTGGCTTTTTTTGTTTTGGTTGTTTTTATAAGAGCAACTGTGGAAAAGAAAGTCTAGGTAGACACTGATGAATTTGCAAGTGACAGTTTTTATGCAAGCTTAAGTTGTACAGACATAAGGTTGTCTAGGCAGAATTTTTAGGTTAGATACTACTTCGCATATTGGAGATGCAACACTGCACACTTGGATGCTGTAAAATTATTCTATTAAATAGATGCCTGTTTAAGAAAAGTACCATGTTAAGCATTAGGTGCAACTTCGAATAAAATGCTGTTATGGCATGAGAACTCGTTCTCTCAAGGGAACTTTTCCCAGGAGTCCTTGACGTGTTTGGAACGGTTACAAATGCAAATGTTTTATTTCTGATGTACTAGATGACACACTTAGTGTTGTTCATATCTTTCAACAAGTGCACAAAAAGTCCTTTGTGTGTTATTTATACTTAGAGGAGGGTAGAAGTATCAGCCAACAGGTATTACCTTTGGTGAGGAGAAGGGCAGGCCTTTAAGAAAAACAACAAATCAAAACTCTTAAACTCTTAAGAGTGATGGATTGCCACTTGAAGTACACAGCGAGCCGTCAGTAAGGCTACACGTTTATAGACACCTTCTGCTATAGAAGGTTCAATTCACATTAAAGTCTTCAGTTCGCATCAAAACAATTTATATTTGTCTTGTTAAACCTACTTTTCCTAGAGGAATAAAGCTGACAAACTTGTAATGGAGTAACAAATATTTATTGGAATACTAAACAACTCTGTGTAGTTTAAAAATGACTACGGCAGTGTGCTTCCACCTGTGATTAAAGTATGTGCTCGAGAGTTGTTGTCCCTCCCAGAATTCAGGTTCATTTCTAGCATGCTAATTACCAGAAATTGCAACCCATGTGTGTAAGTAAACTGGAATAAGTGGCCTGAGTGGCATGATTCTTTCACAAGATTACACAGTTAACTTATTTTTAACTAAATGCTTTTTTTCTCTTTTCTTACTGTGAATAGCTGCCCATAAAATTTCTAGTGTAGTGAACAACTTGATTTTTTGTCATTCATCACTGTTATGCCAGAATAGAAGGTTGAAGTATACTTCCTAAATAGCACCTCAGCAGTTTTTCCTGCAGTGTGTAAACTACATTGGTTTGTTTGGGTTTTTTATGCCTTACAATTGAAAACAAATATGTGATGAATTAGTCTTTCTTCTCTTTTGTTTTAAATCACATTTAGAAAATTATCCTTAGATCTTTTTGTCCTTCTTAAAATATTGTTGTGGGTGATAACTCTTTAACATTTTATTTCTCACTTTGAACTTCTGGTTTTACTTCTGTTTACACTATTAAATACGATATTAGTGATGAACTGCTACTCTTCTAACAGAAGACTGTCATGTGTAGAGTATTTAATTCATCTTTCCAACAGCCCATATGTTCAAGTAGCCCTTTGACCCATTCCTTTCCCTCCCTTCATTCTGATTGTTCTCCCATTGTCTTTTAGATTGAATTTTTAATGTGATTACTGGTCTGCGTTGAAAGCCAGACAGAATGTAAGAGTAAGATATCAGGATAGGGAGGGAAGGGGCAGAGATAAGAACTGCAGTGGAAAGATAAATTTCTTTGGTGGAAATAGTTTTCTGCCCTCTATAAGAATAGCTGTTGTAATAATGGTATGTGTAAGAAAGACTAATATGGTTTGCCAAGAAGAAAAATACTAAATTTTAAGCATTTACATATTTAGTAATTTCACTGTCTGCAGTTTTTGTTTCAAAAACTGTAGTCATGTCACAGTACCTTCCTCCTTAGATAGGATGGTTGCACTGTTACTTGCATATGAGGCAATACCTGATTACTGCAGTTAGTAAACATTGCAGATGATTTTGGCCAAAACTACAGTGGGGAGGATGCCTTTATTGTGGAATAACTGTAATACTGATCTAGAGGGAATGTTTGTTCTCAGTGACTTGGCAGCTAGCTTTGTTAAATAAAAAACTAAGTCCTGCAAACCAGCTTTGTGAGGAAGTTAATTTCCATTGCCATCGTAGTGTGATGAGTAGGCTCTAATCACTATAGATTTATGCTACAGGGGTCAAAGAAAGAGAACTGGGAACAAGCAACTCTAAGAGGCATACTTTTAAATTGTCCTTTTCTGTATTTTCCTGGTTTCTGAAGCTTACGCATTTGCATGCACAGCACACTGGAGGTATACAGATCTACTGTCTGCCATCTTTGCCTGGCAGTTAATCTGCTGCGGTTTTTGGCTACTCAGAAACATTCCCTCTAAAATATAACTGAGAAGAGGAATATTACATTTTAGTGCTTTCTTGATTAGTTAAAAAAAAAGTTATTGGGGGAGAAAAGCAAAATACAGGCATAAGTATATCTGTCTTGACAGCAGAAATTGGAAACATAAACTAATTTGTTGATGTTGTGACTTGCAGATTAAATAAACTTGAAAATATCGTTACGTTAGTCAAAGGAAGAATTGAAGAAGTAGATCTGCCTTTGGAAAAAGTGGATGTAATTATATCTGAATGGATGGTAAGGTGCATGAATATTCTTTTCAAGACCTAGTTATTTTCAGGAAAAACTGTGTTGTTTTATTTCATATGAAAAATTAGTCTTTAAGCGATGCTACTTTTTAACCAAGTCTGCCATGCTTGCAGCACTGTCTTTGACAATGTGGGAGATGGGATGATGGTCCTGATTATGTGGTATTAGGATACAATTCCTGATCCCTCTTGTTCTTTTTCTTTCAAGTCAAAGTTTTCTACAGTTGAGCTGTTTTGGGTACTGCAGTTAAGTTTCTGTTACGTAGTTAGTATGCAGATCTACAGAAGTACTCTATTCCTCAATAATACTGTTGTAGCTGCTCAGGTGAAAGTAATGGAGAAATATTGTATTAGTCATCTAGCTAGATGGTTCTGATGAGTTAAATAACTTTAGTCCATAAAGACAGCTAAAGACTATCCTGATTGTGCAGAAAAGGTGATAAGGAGGTGAGGAGCATACACCCTGGGAAATCTGCAAGTATATATAGAGCTTGAAAACAGCATTACTATTCATTGAAGTTTTTTAGTATAAGAATAAAATAACTGATTTTAAAAGTACATGATAGAGGTGATGGCCAACAGGAGACGCAGTATGCAGTGTGTTTATGAGCCATTTCCTGGAATCCATTGGATTTCAGCCGTTGGCCTGTTACCTTTCTTTCATGTGCTGGCTGATGACTGTTACACAGTTGTGCTTGCTACCTGCTGTTGATCCTAATAAAGAAATCTGTGTGACAAGACCCAGTGCCAGGCTGACCTTCCTAGCAACTGAGTAAGTCTGTTCCCTATCAAAAATGTGGTAGGAAACACCCCTTTTGACTTTTTTGTGGACTTCTGCTATTCAGTCTCCTCATATCGCAGATCTTCAAAAAGCACTTAAATACAGGTTTTTTTCATGCTAGTTCCCACTGTTTGGACTTAGAGAAAATTTCTTTTGTCCTTCAAATTTAAGATCCATAATGAACACATATTCAAAGTTACTGGTTTGGGTTTTTTGGGGGGGGTGGTGGCTTTTTTTTTTTTTATTATTATTTCTACTATACACAAGGGCCTTTGGGAGAGAGGTCATATGTTCACTATGGATCCGTATGTATCTACCTAGTTTCCAGATGAAGGTGGAAATAAATTGTTTTGGTTTTTCTGTGGAGTTTTTTTTATATTGCGTATTTCAGTGAGCTGGAAATCTGCAAAAGTTTTTTTTCCTCTGATGCTATAATGAACATTATTTGAAGCATGAGCTTAATTTAGTGTTGAGGTCACTAGTTTCAAGGCAGGTTTAAGCCATTGGCTTAAACTAGTGGTTTAAAAATAGTGTGTTATGGTTGGTGATTTCTGACAGTATAGTGACTTCACTGGAAATGTAATTGTAGTTCTTGCAGGGAAACTTCTGATGAGTTGGCTAATATGTGCACCAAGAATCATGTTCCCAAAATAACATTTCTCATTCTGGAGCTCAAGGTTTGATTTTTTTAAAGGCAACTTGGGCCCTTAAGAGCTTAAGCCATGTTGTAAATCAGTGCCTCTAAGGTGAAGTAAAGGATTTCAAAAAGCAGCTCTTGTAAGAAACGAAGTATTGAATGTTCCATGTTTCCCATTTGTGTGCTCTCTTACCTTTTAAGGTCATAATTACATAGCCATGTGCATTTCACTTAATTAGGTATTCTAGATATTTAGGAATGTTAGCATTTTTATAGGTTGCTGCAATACAGAGATAAAGAGCACAATGCCATGGAAGTAAGATTGATAGCTGGACAGTGTACGCAGTGTTCCAACACTGTCCAGAAAGGAACATTATGTTGCCTAGATGCAAATGAAGATTCCTTTTTGTCTGGTTTTCTTTGTGAGTTTGCTTTTTCTTTTCCTTCCCTACGTGATACTGACCAGTGTGAAATCTTTTGTTAATATGTGAATGTCGGTGCTTGAAAATGTTTGAAATGCAAAGCCCGAGAGCAAAAAGGAATTCAATATATGTCAGTTTTCAGCTCTTTATTTAGAGAATATGTACAGACTAGCAGGAAAATTTTAATGGGAACAGTGTTTTTTTTCGTCGTAGCAAAAATATGAAAAGTTGCTGTTCTGTTTAGAAAACAAACTGCTTTGAGACTAGTAAAAATCAAACCCTTTTGTGGAGCCATAGCTTTGTTTTGCTTGGTACAGAACAGTGCTGAAGACCAGTACGCTATAAGGTTTTTTAGAGCTGTGTCTGGAGCATCAGAAAATGAAAAACAAGTGTGAAGCAATGGAATGGAGGCAACAGAGAGGAAAAATACTGCATCCCCCAGAAATGTTTCTAGAACAGGCTTTCTGAGAAAGATGGCACATGGAACAGTGTATTGTAAAAGGTACAGTGTTGCATTATGAGCATCTCCAGTGGATTGGTTTCTGATGATCATTCTCTCAGTTGTGAAAGTGACCTATAACTTCCACAAACTGCTTGCTGCTGGTACTTCTCTTTAATTTTTTAAATTTGTTCCCTTAATATATACAAAAACGGGAGAAGCGTCTTAAATATTACACAGCGGGTAGGGGTGTGTGAGTGTGTGTTTGTGTATATAGCCAAATTGTATTTCAAATGTCTATTTGCCATCTTCCAAAATAGTATTTTTCAGTTTTAAATTCATCTGGAAACGGTTTTGTCAGGTTTAGAGGCTGAAGGGTGAGCAACTGTCTCTTCAGTGGCTTTATTTAAGCCTATGAAATAAATTAGCAGTGATCTTGCTTTAAATGTAAAGACTAAATGCATCTTTTGTGACATCTGAAGTATGTGTGTTTGACGTGGTTAAAATCAGATCATAAGCAGGGCATCTGTGTGATTGTGTTCGACTAAAACCAGTATGTAAACCACTAAGAAAGACAGTGGAAGGTGTGGTGAGCTGTGGGGCTGTTCTGTTGGTGTCCAAAAGGCAGATTGCTGAAGATTGAGGGGCCTGTTGGACTACTGAAGACCCAGATAAAGCCATCTATTTAGACTTTTTCACTCTGAAGACAGCTATGGGTTCCTTTTAGCAAAACATTGGTGAAGTATGCAGCCCGAGAGAAGGACTTCTTGTGTGCTGTGAACCAGGAGCGCAAGGGAGACCAGGTGGATCAAAGAGCCACTTCACCCAATAAACCACGTTGCTTTAAGAACAGACATAAAAATGGCCAAATCATAGCCTGTTCTGCTAACCAAACTGATTCTGTAAGGAGAAGGTCTTCCAGTTCTTGGAGAGAGGTTATGTAAGAATGGGTGAATTTTATGTAAGGTCTTACTGCTGGCCTTGTTTTTGTGGAGGTTTTCCTGTCCAGGATCACTTGATACTCTACAGCAGGGCTGTAAGCTTCTGATGCAGCGTCCTGCTTGGTTGCCTGCAAACTTTGGAAAGCCTTAATTTGTGGGACTACGAATTACTGTTAGTGGTTACAGGTACCAGCCTCTTAACATTTTTTTTACTTGTCTGCTTGTACCGTAGGGCACCTACAACCAAATCTCTTATCTTCTTACTCAAACTGTAGACTTAGTGAATTTGTTTCTAAGTAAAGGTACAATTAATTGAGTATTTGTACACACTGCCTAGTGGCAATCTGATGCAAGTAATTTCTGAAGGCGCATCAGTGACTTGTTTGCACCTTGGTGTAACGAATGAAAACCCTTATCAGTTAATGGCTAATTGGGTGGCTAATACAACTAATACATTTTTTTTTCCTTCCTTTTTTTTTTGGTGTTAGATAATTTTGAAGCGATAGCAGGATGGGCGGTGAATGGGAGGGGTTCAGGATCTAGGGAAAAGGACTAGGAAGTGAGCATGTCTGAAACACAGGAAACCATCTTTTCTCTCCTTTCTTTCCCGTTTCTATGATGGGTACACAGTGATGGTGCTTTTTTAATACTAGTCTTTCTAGATAGTCTTAATGTTCTGTATTGTTTCTGTTAGTATTTGGAGGTGCATTAATGCAAGTGTTCTATTTCTATAACAGAAATAATTTATAATTTTACATAAGAATTGAGCTGTTCTTTTTGTGTTTTCAATAATGCTGTGTAAAGAGTATACTGAATGCTTTAATTTCTTTACAGCAAAATAGTTTTTATAAAGAAATTGTATTTCCTTGCATGATTCCTCCCCTCCCCCCGCCCCCGTAACACTAATAATGGTTATCACTTTTCTGCTTTTCAGATCTTCCCACTTGGTGTGCTCACTCATATTTATTTAAGGACACAACAGGGTGTGCGTAATAACGAAGTCAAGCTGTGTTTTTGAAATGCGTGGGCTTGCTCTGTCAGTAATGAATTATTTCCCTTTTTTTAAAAATTAAATCATACATGAAAGATCAGCACGAAGGCTGACTTAGCATGAGGGAAATGGTGCTGCAACAGAGCATGCAGAAGAGTTTACGTGGAGCTGCTGCTTCTCATTTAAATGCGCCACAGGTTCTGGGAGGATTTTGTCAAGTTAAAAACAATTTTTCACAAAATTGAGTGGGCCTTGCCAGTTTTGTGCATCTGTTAATGCAAGGTTACATTTTATGTTTTAAATCTGAATCCGTTGGCTGGTCTGTTTTATGTACCCTCTCTAACTTGTTTTACTCTCTAGTCCCATGGAAACCTTGTAGTTAGAAACTTCAGTTTAAGAAAATGATGCACTTATTTTATACTGATAGGGATTTAAAAAAAAAAAAAGTCTACTCTCTGGGCCAGTGATTTGATAGCTGCCTTTCATCTCGTTAAATATTCAGCGTTGGGCCTTACTGAATCTGGAGTACCAGACCAGGTTCAGTTACGTTACAGAAAATAATAAAACAGATCTTTGATAGAAGGCGGGAGGGAAACACCATAGTTATTCAAGTAGTTAAATATTTCTTCTCAGTTCTATCCTTACATGTTTTTTCTGCTGTACTAAAATTTCTATTAATTCTTGCTCTTGTAAACATGCTAATATTCACTTTTTGAAATATATATGGCTTTCACCTCTAAGTAGAAAATGAGTGAAGGCAAAACCACGTTCCACTGAGGTATTTGATAGGAACGCATAAGGGAAATGTACGTGAAAAGGCATTTTTAATCTGAAGTAATTTGTGTTTTAAACGAAGCACTTTTCTTTAGTATTCTCCATGCAATGAGGTGTACTTTAGAATTCAGTGTTGTTCTTGTGTCTTGATGCTTTTAAAGAGCTTCATCTCCTCCTTCATGAAGAATATCATGATGAATACTGAAGCACTAAAGTTAAAAACTTCTTATACTTACATTTTGATCGATTGGTAAAATATTTTTATGTAGCTTTGAATTAAAATGAAAATAAATATTAGAGTGCTGTAGTGTATTTGAATAATAGAGGAAAATTTAACAATGTAGGATGCTAAGCCATCAAAGTTTTGTGAGCCTTTTATAATTCTGTTGCACAATACAGATATAAAGGATATATAAGAAATGTAGTGATACTCACACTCCTCTGGATTTGGATTTGTCAGTGGGCTCATGCATTTTTGATAGCTGAGTTCCTGGACGGACATGATGTAGGACAGACATATGCTTGAACGGAGTAACTGCATAGTGCTGTGTATTTCTGTTCCTGTCCAAATGTCTTTATATGTATGGTTTTTGTTGTTAGCTGGAGAACAATATTTTGTTTCAGCTTTGAAAATATAAAAATAAGGAGCTTAATGTTTATTTTGAGAAAGAAATGGCCATCTTTTTAGTAGAAAACGCATAATATGACAGTGTAACATCTAACGTGTGCTGTGTGTTCAGTTTGTCTTTAAGAGAGAACGTGTCACCTCTTACACGTCTTAGTTTAGCCTCTAGCAAGATTGAATTATTAATATGCGGCTCACAGGTTTGTATCCTAGAGATCTCTTTGCAGTAATTAATTTTGAGGATGCTAATACATGCTTAAGAAAAAAACAAAACCCTGAACGTTATTGGGGTGGAAGCAAGAGTGCCGCAGAGCATCACGGGGAAAAGGCGTCAGGTATAATTCTCTTTCCAGATGGCACCCCTACAGGTGAGGCAGCAGCCTGTGAAATTACATTCTAAATTACACTACAGATGAGCACAGCACAGTGAGCAAAACGCTTTGGTATAAGTAATAAATGACTTGATTCAGTACCATTGACGGTTTATGTAACTTACAGGAATGCTATAATGAATTGGGGGGTGAAGTTAGAACTGGGTAGGGGGGGAGAACCAACGGTGCCCGAGTGGAAAGGT
>JANXJC010000021.1:25465304-25476198 GCA_027564655.1 Leptodon cayanensis | reverse complement strand
GGGGGGGAATATAGAACTGGGGAGGGGGGGAGAACCAACGGTGCCAGAGTGGAAAGGTTGGGGAAAGGGCGGTGAGAATTTCATTGTATTTCTCATGAGAAGGTGTGTTTTCCAGCTGTACTTCTTGCGCTTGTTTGTCAGACGTAGTAGGTGATGGGAATTTTAGGCAGGAAGAAATAAGTGAAGAGCTGATCTGTAAAAATGTCACTTCGTAACTTACTGACTCTTGCTGGTAACTAGTCTTAAGGTATGTCCTAGAGGTCACAGTTAAAATGCTATGAAAACAACTCGCTTTTGGTTAAAAGCATCTGAAAAGAATTTTTATGAGCTGCGAATATTCTATTTTTAAAACTGCAAGAATAAGAATTGAGAAAACTGGTTCCATTCTGTGCTTTTGGCTTGCTGTAGGCGTAACATCGTCTCTGCCTGATGCAATTGGAGCTCCTGGCCTTTTCAAACGTTTGCAAAGCTTACTAAAAATGATATTGTGCACAAAGCGGTAGTCTTCACTCTAGGACTTATTCTAAGGACTTCATAAAAGCTAGGAGGTAAAGTGGAAGAACAGACAACATTTGGAAGAAAAGCGTCCAGTAGAGTGCTGTCCTCTTGCCAGAAAAAACAGGCTGAGAAGAGGGCATTTCCATTATTTTCAAGCTATGTTCTTGTTGAATACAAATCCGCCATGCTTCAAGTTTCTGGTTTTCTAGTTTTGTTTTTAGTTCTGAAGGCTGCAGTGTGGATGGTGACGTTTATAAGCAATTCTGGACTTGCAGCACTTTTTGTTCTAAGAGCCTTGGGGAAAATAAACATCCAAGGTGGCATAAACTTGAAGTAAACTTGTGGTCTTAGCAGTGCAGTTCCAATGCAATGGAATATTTTCAGTAGTATGGTATGATGACTTAAAAAAAAAAAATCCTTATGATTGTACAAATACGGAAGTGTAGGAAAAATGAAGGAAAAAAAATCTTCTTTGCTGGGTTACTGCCGACTGGGCTTGTAGGACTGCAGGTCCGAAGTCTGGACTTCCAGTCGTTTTTTTTTGTTCTTTTCTACTGACAATGGGTGTATAAATCAAGTCATATGGCTAAGCTGTGTTTTAAGCAAAAAGAGAGTTAGGACACTAAGTGAAATTCCACAGTGTATGCTGGTATGATTCATCTTAATTGATTTGATGTCAAACAAATGTGTGTGTGGGTGAAGTGTGTTACAGTATTCAGTAAATATAAGGATCATACTCAGAAGATAGGAAGGGTGTAAAATCTGTAAATCAATTGGAAAACAAAGGGCTATATATATCTTGGAAATCTGCAGTTTACTTAAAAGTAGTTGAGAAACCGGATGTTTTATATAAAATGCTAATTGTATGTCATGGTGCTATATGGTTTTTTATGTCTCAGCAATGTGTAATGAAGGAAATTTTTTTTCTGTTTAAGAAAAAGGCTGACTCAAGTTTGCAATAAGTTATTCTAAACATCTAAAGGAGTATCATTAACCTGCTGTAAAATTAATCCCAACACAAAAAACCCACTGTAAAACTAATTCTAACCATTTTTATCCTGAGAATTTTTTTTAAGTTCAGGTGCTGCTAAATGATGTAGAACATCCAGAGAACCCATGTCTTTGGTATATGATTTATTTCCACCTGTCCTACTGAGCATTGCCCAAGCTGATACAGGGCACCACGAGGCTGCAAATGTGAAGTAGCAAAGATGCATTCCATTCGTTTTTTCTCTGACAATAGTTTTCATGTTACTTGCAGCTCTGAGTGGGAAGGTGTTTTCGGAGGGTTTGGTTTTTTGGTTTTGGTTTTTTTTGTATGGCACCTAGGGAGTTACTACTAAAAAATTGAATACATACAGCTTTTCACTTTGAGTTGAATGTGATTTCTTTTGATGTTGTAGGACTATATTGGGTGATAGTTGGTGTAGCTTGGATATCTATTGCCTGTAGTTTATTAATTTAGTAGGTGCTAGATACTTGCAGTTTGGGAAATTAAAGGTGATACTTTATGTAACTAAAGTTTTGAAGGGACAATGAATGCTGTTGTTGAGAAATTCACTGGGTGCTGGCTCTTATTGAGGTGTATAGGCATATCAGGTTCTTAAACTGTGTTGATAAAGTCTATCTGTAGATTGATTAGATAGGCTACATGAGAAGCATAATGATTTCTAAATTCTTTTCCTTTTTCTATAAACAGGGTTATTTCCTTCTCTTTGAGTCAATGCTGGATTCGGTCATCTATGCAAAGGACAAGTACCTGGCAGAGGGAGGCTCAGGTTGGTGCACATAATTCTTTTAATAAATTTAGCTCTGGGGGGAAACTAAATGAACTCAGAGACTTAGAATAAGCTATGCATGGATGAGAAAGTTGCCAGTCTAAATGAAAAATGTTTCCATTAGTATGAGCTTCAAGGCATTAATTTACTGTATGGGTAATAGAAGAACATTAGATGGGGTATCAAGGTCTCAAGTTAATGATGTTTTTAAGAATAAGAGGGGGTTATTTATTCTTAAGTACAGTCTAAATTTTTCCTCCCTACTTCTTCCCACATGTGGGTATTTGTTTTCCCCTCTTGAAATCCCAGTTTCTGCATAACTACAAACAGAGGAAAATAAGTTATGTTCTGTAAGATGTGATACTGTTTGAGTAAGCTGCTATGAATTAGAGGAAAAGCGGATAGGATGTTTTCCTGGAGGAGGGAAGTTGCATGGGAAGGGCATAGTTTCAAATGGAAGAAGCCACATGAAATAATTAATGGTATTACATTGTTTCAGTTCAGCGTATTTACTCTGTCCTGGTGGGAATATACCCTTTTTCTTTGTGGTTGGAGGGTAGGGAAGTGACAGAAAAAAAAGGTTTTATTTTGAAGTAGAGTTCTTTTATCCTTTTAAGTAGCTTATATAGCGTCATCTTAAGCAGTGTTTAAATGCCTGTAAATATTTATTCCTCGTGTGATGCAGTTTTCTGCATGAGTTCTGCATATGCTTTATTTCTTGTACTTAATTCCTTTGTCGGTATTGTATTTCGTATTGACCTTTTCAATCGTAGTCATCAGTCTGGTTTTTTTTTCCCTCTTTTGTGCTAACCATGCACATAGTTAGTTTCACTACACTGACTTAATGATTGGATTAATGACTATGTAACAGTGCTTGCTGCAGTGCTTCCCTTTGATTGCAGTGAGCTTTTGTGTGCTACAGAGTGCAGCAGAAAAAAAGGGTTTTGTGCATTTGTTCAACATTTGATCACCAAGTTAAATATTTTTGTTTTCAGTAATGTGGAATAGTCCAGCCTGATCTGGAACACAGCTGTGGTGTGCACTGTATAGATAGATATATGCTGATAATTTTATATTGCAATATAATTAAATTTGGGGACATGCCCTAAATTTGTAAGGAATCATTTTATGTTCAGCTACTACTTCGGAAGCCTTCTCAAAAGGGACGGACGTTTTTGACCTCTGTTGAAACTGCAATGGTATCTTGTTCTCCATTTGTATTTTTGCTAAGGTTGCTAGTGGCTTGTGCTGGTTCTGCAGTACGCTTATCCTTTGTGGTCTGAGAGCGGTCTTCGGCCCTTATTTGACTCTGCATAAAGCATACAGTATTGTCCAGTCGTCGATTGGTATGGCCAGATTTTAAATGGAACGCCGTTTCCTTAAGGTGCTTACAATTATTGCTCTTCTGCCAGCTTGTGTAGCAGGTAAATGGCTGTGCCTAATCCTGGGAAAGTGGCTCAGCAACCAGCTTAGCGAGACAGACACTTCTGCAGCGTAGGATGGATAGCAGCAGAACTGTGGGCACATCCAAATTCAGATGAGCCAAAACTAAGAGCTCATTCTGAGGTGAAGTCTTACCAGAGAAACTCCTGAATCTGCCATAAAGCTTGACTTTCTCTCAAGCCACTTTGTACTATTGAGCCCAAGATCGTTATTACAGGGACTGTTTGAAAGCTGGGAAAAAGCAATAGAAGCAGCTGCGATTTGGCCAAATCTTTCAGTGATTGAGCCGGGAATAGAATCCAAATTTCTAGATTTGTGCTCAGTCAGTCATATCATTGTTACTTCAATTTAGTCTGTTGGCATGCTGAAGTGGATTATGCCAAACTGTCTAGGGTAATGTGTACAGTATATAATAGCTTTATTTGGGAACATAAAATTCTTGCTGCCCAGGACCCATCTGTTTGCTCTTTAGAGCTGTAACTTGCTTGAGTATAGATTTTTGCATACGCTTGAGTGCAGTACACATTGGTGAGGGGTGACATAGGTAAAGAAGGCATCATTCAAAACGTAATACTGTTAGCTTGTTCACGTCAAAACGATGATGGTATGCGCTTGGAATTATTTCCATATATCTGGAGGGTTGCTGCCTTACCCTTCAGTGTCCTGAAGTTTGTGAGGCATTGCTTAAGGGATAAAGGATTTCCCATCGTATTCTGTTCACCACGTGAGCTGTTCCTGGTGACAGATGACTTCTGGGCACTGAGTCGAGAAGGACACAGATGGTCAAAACGATGAATCTGAGAGAGCATTGAGGGAGGAGTATGTGCTTTTGTCCAATCAGCGTTTTGTTCATTTCACCTGTGAGAGAGAATAATTATTAAATTATAAGATTAATCAGAAAAAAATGACAAGTCTGTCAGGATTGCACAGGAGAGTGTTAAAGGGTTGCAGAAAGAGCAGAGGATTTCCAGGGGATCGAGGATAATGGATGAAATGGCAAATGCAATTTTAGGCAGATGCTTTCAAACGTTAACAACGCTCTACAGCGTTTAGATGATGTAGGCTGATATTTAGATAACGTGCTTACATTTTCAGTCAAACTTAAGTATAGCAAATGCTTCTGGACATGGGTGGCTTGGTAAATTTGGAAGTTAATGTATCACTGTAGTCTTTTGCCTGTGCCCTGTTGGTGGAACACAGATTTTGTTTTGTGAAACCTGAACAGGCATTGTCTACTTTTTTGTTGCTATTGATACGCTAAACTAAAAATGCAGATTAGATTAGACATTAATGTTTACTTTTCTGCTTGTTCTTAAGCACTGTGTATAATCGATGATGCGTTCCACTGCAGATTTAAGGATTTACTATGTGGATGAAGAGATTTAATAAAAACTGATTATGGTTGCGCACAAATATTTCACACTTGATAGATGTGGTAAGCTTTTTCCTGTTTAACAGAATGTCCCAGAAATGTGGGCTTGTATGTGGAAGGAAGGTTGTAAAGTAGTTGATCACTTTTTGCTGTGCTTTTCATTTTTGTTTACGGTGTCACTAGCATGGGTTCTCTAAGAGTATTCTCTAAGTACGGACTTCCAGTCTCATTTCATCCCTGTTCTCGCCATACTCCTTGCGTCCTGTGAAGAGCATTTCCCAGAAGAATATTCCGTCAAAGGCTGGAGTCACTTGCTTTTGTTGTCTGTTTCACACTGTCTTTTAATTTTGGAAGTGTCAGTGGTGGCTCTTGAAGGTTTGGAAGGCTGGGAGGTAAAGCCCAATATAATGCAGTTGTCACACTAATAAACAGCAATATGAAAGCTTCGAAAAATGGAAACCCCTTATTGATGGCTCCAGAAACTACTTACAAATACTCCTACCACCAGATGTTGATTTTTTTGTGTGTGTGTGACAGCTGTCAGGTGTGCTGGAACAAAATGGTTTGTTTCAGACAAGACAGTTTGAATGCCTTCCTGTTTTGATTCTCATCAAACTGCCTTTTTACTGCTGAGTTAATTGTAGGCTGTTCCTGGAGAAACCTTCTGCTTTGAGTTCCTCATCTGCAAAGTAGGGATTGTGATAGTTTACCAATGGGACTCCAGTTTAAGCTGGCTGATACTTATTTATTATGTTTTAAATAGCCAGAAAGTGAGAAAAATGACAGTGTGTTTGTATTTTGTATAAACTAGTCATTCTCAGTGTAGAGGTGGTTGCTTACTTTAATGTCTCCATATGGGGAAAAAAGCTTCTTTAGAGAAGACTCTTCTTGATCATTAATATGGATAAGATTATTTCCTTTAGGCTAAATCTACTCTCATTATATAAAAAGTCTAATTTCAATTTGCTGTTTTTATCTTTAGTGTTTTACAAGGCAAAAAATACTGCTTTTCTGACTTACTATGCTATACCAGTGATTTCTCCATACTCATTTTGATAAGCTACAATTTCAAGCAGAGCTGAAGACGAAACTAATTTTACAGTTCACCAGATTTTGGGGAGGAAAAGAGAAACGTAGCTTCAGTTTTGTTAACACTGCCACATTCATGAATCAATAAAAATAAAATAAAATAAGGTGTTTATTAGTAGGCATTTTGCTCTGAAGCCAGATCAAGAATTCAGCATATGTGGCTTTAAAGGCTTTAAAACTCTAAAAACAAAACATGGGAATTGCTTTGTGGAAAGAAACCTGGCTAAATATAAATTGAGCTTCTCTTACTATTTGATAGTGCTATAGACAGCCATGTTCATAGCAGCTGTTCTTTGTGTCTTTTCCAATCAGTAGTGGATAGAGATTGCCAGGAGATTGACTGGCTTTGCTTTAAGCAGCTGTTAAAAAGGCAAATGTCAGTCTTCCACTACTATTTGGAAAAGCTGTAAATAGGTGCTTGTTCTGAAGATATTCTTGGCAGAAGGGAAAGCGCAAGTGTGAAGATAGTGTAAGAGTGATAGCTGTCATCCTAAAACTGGGCAGGGAATCAATGAGGAAGTTCTCTTGTGTCTGTTGGGTCACTTCCATGCTTTTCAGATGCAGATAGAAGAGTGGTTATTCTTTTCCAGTACCCAGAAATAATTTTTCAGGTTGTAAGGCAAGTACCAGCCAGAGCTGATGAGAAACAGGAATAAAACTCGAGTGAGAAAATTTGCTCTTCTCTGGAAATAAGGTCTTCTCACAGAGGTTTCTTGTTATTCCAAAGCCTTGACCTGAATTTTTCTTTGGGTGTCTGCCTACAGTTGCTAAATACGTCTTGGGGCAGTCTCTGTATAGAAGCCGGAATAGGATGTTCCAAGTTCTTTTCTTGAGACATCAAGTTTCCAGTCATTTCCTGGTGGTGGGATTTGACTACAAAGATATTTTGTCATGAACAGGAAATACTGTTACCAGAGTAGTGTGGGAGAATTAAGTTCCAATGTCTAGTCTCTTCTGTGGAGAAATGGCACTCCAGAAAATAAGGTGGCAGAATAAGTGTCTTGTCCGAAAGCTGAAAAAAGTTATTTTATTTGTTCTTGAAAGATGTTAATCACTTAAAGAGAAAAGAAAAGATTAAAAAAAAGTCATCTTTATGCATGTCTAAAATAAAATTTCACTAATCTGGTTTTGTTGTTACAGTTTATCCTGACATTTGCACCATTAGTCTAGTAGCTGTTGGGGATATGAATAAACATGTGGACAAACTACTTTTCTGGGAAGATGTATATGGCTTTGACATGTCTTGCATGAAGAAGGCTGTAATTCCAGAAGCTGTTGTGGAGGTGCTGGATCCGAACACACTGATATCCACAGCCAGTGTCATTAAGGTACCATAGTTCTTAAATTTTTAGTAGTCAGACTAGAAGTTTCCTTTTTTTTTTATGAAGGACGGGGAAAAAAAAATAGGCACACACGAGCTTTGGCATCTTCGAAATTATACAAATGCAATAAGGTTCTTGGTGTTAAGACTGTAAGACTTGTATTAATTGCCTTTTTTTTTCTTTTTTTGCCTAGTTTGAGCTCTTAATAAAGTAATCTCCCTGTATTTCAATTGTTTTGTTATACATTTTCTTCTATCCAAACTCTAATTAAACGATACCCCAAAAAACCCCAGGAAGATAGTCTTCTACTTTTGCTTCCCTCTTTACCTCAGTCAGTGTACTGAGTTGCAGGGTGGCTTCTTACCTATTTCTGTGTCAGGCTAGCTGGCTTTAAAGATCTTCCATTGGAAGGTCACTCACTATCACCTGTAGCTTCATCGGACAGAATGACCATGTCTGAAAAGGCAACAGTAGTTTCTGCAGTACTCATTGAATTGATTTTAACCTTAGTTTTCTGTGTTGTCTTTCTGTATGGCAGCTTTCTGATGGGGAATAGCAGCAGAGTTGGTAGTAATTCATGAGAGAATACCTACATGACGACATATAATTCCAGAACACTGATAGTTTGAAATTCTGATCAACTTTGTGATTAGTAATAATTTGAACAGTTCAGATAAAATTGAGAGGACTATTAGAGAACAACATTTTTTGTCACAATGGTATTTTAATTATTGTTCGTACGATTACTTTTCTATTGTAAAACACTGAAGGCAGTAATATTACTGCCCTTCAGTGGGAATTGCCTGTTTAGTAAAGAGGTAATGTCTGTTTAAGTGCATTCCTATCCTATTTTTATATAGAAGAAATGGGTTTACGTAACTCATCACTGAACTCGACACCATTACTGAGAGTAGTTCTAGTCTCTTCCAGCATAGACACTTCTTGCTATAGTCAGTTGTAATCCCACCCACAAAAGCAGTAACAGGTGAAGTACAGTTTTGTTGTAAGTATATCCTGATCCGAGTTATTGTTGAAGCTGTTCTTGTCTATAATTTTATTACAGAGAAGATTTAAAAGTATTAAGTTTTTTAACTTTATTCGTAGATGTTGAGGTCATTACAGATGTGTCTTACAGTTTACTGTCTGAGCTTGTTGACTAGACTCCCTCTAGAGTCAGTGAAATAAAATTCCTAAGGTCACCTATAATAAATTATGTGACTTGAGGCTTACAGGTGTCTGTTTTCCTTGAGTGTGAGGAGTAAGTAGGGTGATCAGCTCAGTTGTTGAAATATATTTCATAGACCTGTCATGATAGGTGTTGTGGTTTAACCCCAGCTGGCAATTCAGCCCCACACAGCTGCTCGCTCATTCCCCTGCAGTGAGAATCAGAAGAGTAAAAATGAGAAAACTCACGAGTTGGGATAAAGACAGTTAAATAGGGGAAGCAAAAGCCACGCACACAAGCAAAGCAAACAAAGGAATTCATTCCCCACTTCCCATGGGCAGGCCGGTGTTCAGCCATCTCCAGGAAAGCGGGGCTCTCCATCATGCATAATGGTCACTTGGGAA
Source organism: Leptodon cayanensis (assembly GCA_027564655.1). NCBI lineage: Eukaryota > Metazoa > Chordata > Aves > Accipitriformes > Accipitridae > Leptodon > Leptodon cayanensis. The sequence goes on along the minus strand of JANXJC010000021.1, from coordinate 25,467,127 downwards.
GACAAAGGCCATTGCTCCGAATATCCTCCGCCCTTTCCTCCTTCCTCCAGCTTTATATGCTGAGCATGACATCGTATGGTCTGGAATATCCCTTGGGTCAGTTTTGTCCCAGCTGTGTCCCCTCCCACCTTCTTGTGCCCCTCCAGCCTCCTTGCTGGTGAGATGGGGTGAGGAGCAGAAAAGGCCATGACTGTGTGTAAGCACTGCTCAGCAGTAATGAAGACATCCCTATATTATCAACACTGTTTTCAGCACAAATCCAAAACACAGCCCCATACTAGCTACTGTGAAGATGATTAACTCTACCCCAGCCAAAACCAGCACATTCTCCACCCCTTATTCCATACCTTTTACATCATGCTCAGGTACCCCACTATCCAATACAACCTCGTCAACCACCGCCCCCCTTCCCCTCCTTTGATATAATACAGAGATATCATTCCCTTAGTCTATAGATCACCCCTGTAACACGTCCACAGATGCCCACAAAAAGTCCATTGAGTTCATGTAGTCCATGACGTTGGGCTCCATCTGTTATGGTGGTCAGCCACCCGTAGTAAATGAACGTGCACAAACCAGAGGTACTGAGATCAAACATCTGAGGCCGTAATTGTTGTCCATCTGACAGGTTTGTGCAACGAGTGAGCCGTAGGCGCTTTTCTCACCTGCCATTTTTTTATAACATTTTGCATGTTCTCATTCAAGTGAAAGTGTAGTTGAATACTTCTTGCAAACAGGTCAGGATTGCTATACAGAGAATGAAGGACATATAAGGTGCTCTAAATTAACAGCTGCATGGGAAAGTTGAGCTCTATCAGTTTGTTAGGCAAACAAACGAATTAAAACAACATCTTAACCTGAAAAGTGTTGATAACAATAACTGTAGTTAAATGTGCCCAATGCAGTCTATAAGCTGCTGTCATTTTAGAAGCAAAATGCTTTACTGGTAATAGTACACGTCCCTTTCTAATACATACTGTCATGAGCGGCCACTGTCCAGCTCAGGTGTATGTGCTCAGCAGATTTTCATCTTGCATCATGCAGCATTTTGCGTAACTGTTATGCTTAATGGTTTTATACTCATTTGTTCTCAGTAGAAACCATGATTTTTAAAATAACCTGAAGTCAAAGCAGGAGCTAGTTTGCTGGAGTTACAGTACAAAGTAGTAAAATTAATGAGTTGAGCAACAGTGGCATTATAAGTAAATTGTTTTAATCAATAGCTATTCCACAGAACAAATGGATCATATTTTTTAGGGAAAGTTTAAAAATGTTCCAATTTATCATATGATTATTACAGAAGATATTTTAGTGTGTTTGCTCAGTTTAGCTGCAGCTTGTTTTGTATAGTTTATAATGCAACTTTTCACGAAGCAAAACATTACCTAAAGAAACATAAGGCAGCGTCAAGAAATACTGATTAATAAAGTATACGGCGTTTAGCTTCAGCAGTATATGACATTCTTGGATAAAGCATTTTAACCAAGTATGTAAACTAAAGAATTTCATACAGTGAAAAAAATGTGGTGGAATTTTTATGAACAACTGAAAACTGAAGCTTGTCGCTCTTTAAAAACTCTGATTTTATATATATTTAAAAAATCAGAATATTGAAATGCAAGTTGCAATTAGATTTGACAACGTTATCGTTGTTATCTGTTGTTTTGTGTTAATTTCAAAACAGTGAAGCAGTTCTCTGCCTCGTGTTCTTTTTCTCCTCTGATCTGTTACTGATATTTCACATACTGATAGACTGCATGGTTGTGCTGTCCTTCAGAAGGACCTCCACAGGCTGGAGAAATGGGCCAGCGGGAGTCCTGTGC
>JANXJC010000021.1:25415643-25446027 GCA_027564655.1 Leptodon cayanensis | reverse complement strand
CATACAGTTGGCCTCGGCCCATCGATCCGGCCTGTCCAGATCCCTCTGTAGAGCCTCCCTACCCTCCAGCAGGTCAACACTTCTGCCCAACTTGGTGTCGTCTGCAGCATTGTTTGAGTCAAGACAAGCTCTTTTCTTAGTAAATATTGGAAAATAAATAGAAGTGATACAACTTGAGTCGTGCAATAATCTGACCAGTGTACCCGTGGTGGCATTTTACTTTCTGTATTTCAGTAGCTACCGAAAGAGGAATTTGGTGGTATAAAATGCATTTAAAATGATTTCTTGTTTTGAAAGCATCTTTCAGACAGGGCGGTGCGTTTTTTTTCCCCAGTAAAGAAAAATGGTTCCCTCAGATTTCTGATTCTGAGTAAAATAGTAAGGCTGACTTAAAGTCTCTATCAGATGCTTTATAGCTTTTGGGGATATGCCTGAAGTGGTTATAAAGCACTGTTTGTATTTGGATTTGCTCTGTAAAAGAGGTTGAGTTTACAGATATCTGAACCTGTTGGGTATTTTACAGGAAAAGGCTCCTTTATGCCATGGCAAAATTGTTTTGTTCTGCAGTGTGAACTAGCTAATTTTCTCAGCTGTTTGATGCCAGGTTATTTGTTGTAAAAATAGATCTATTTTCTCAACCATAAGAAAGACTGAGTGTTTTGATCTCTATTCTAATGATAACAGAATCAAGCCACTACAAGCCAAAGAATGGAGCTTGCAGCTAATCCTCCCTTCTTTGCCATTCCTGCCACAGCCTGCACTAGGTGTGCAATGTTTGCAAATTTTCTAGGATGAAATGGGAGACGTTTAATCTAGCTCCAAAGATCTGGAGAGCGAGGCAATAAAAGTTATACCTAATTAATACTTCTGATTTGCCACTGAATTTCAGCTTGATACCTAACTATGGTAGACAGGTTTGTATATAGTTTTAATGGATAATTTCTGTTGATTTGGTTTAGATTTAATGTGTGAGTGGGGGGTAGTGTCTTACTACTCATGTATTCTGAAAAGCTAGTTTTCCTCCTCACAGACTGTGATGAGAGAATTGAAGCTGATGTACAATGAAGTAAAATAAAATAGCGCCAGTGTGTTGGATATGCTTTAACTGCTTAGCAAGCAGTAAAATTAAAGAAACGAGAAAGAAGCCAGATGATCTTTTATTGCCAGAAAAGCTGGGTTTTCTCAGACAAAAGAGTATTGTATTGTAGACTCCCTACAGAGTACAAGGCTTCACTTAGCAGCCCTTTGAATAGCTCAAAAATGTCTTTATTTTGAAAACTGAAATTGAGATGCCAAAGCAGTATCTTTTTCTTATTAACGGTCCGAACGTAAGTCTTTTCCTTTTGTTGTTTGTTGAAATATTCCTGCTAAGTTTCATTGACAAAAAATTATATACAGAATATCCTTCTCATTTGGCTGTCTCCAAACATTTACTAAATAAATAAAATGCTTACAAAAAATATTTGAAAGGGCCCACGGAATCTTTTCAGTAACAGTGCATTAAGTTAAAACCTAGATCTGTATGCAAGCAAATTCTATTAGCAATAAAACAGCATATTGTCGGCATTTTGTGTTCCTGATATTGCCTTGCAGTGGAAATAAAACCTTGATTTGTTTTTCTGTGGTGCTAAAAGGGGCTAGCACAGCAAAACTGAAGTAGAACTCACATGACTAAACCCCTGTAAAATCCTTGATTATCTTTAACTCCCCAGTTTCCATAATTGGGTAGCTGTTTGGAAATTTACAAACTGAAAAATGTTAATTTGTCTAGCGAGAGAGCTTTGTTAAAAGTAGGAAAACAATGCTGGCACAATTAATCTGTCTGAACGTTTTGATCTTATACTGAAATACTTTGATATTGTGCATCCCAGTTGGATAATTTGGTTCCTAACTGAGATTTTAGTGTCCGTTTTGCCTGTCTACAGCTGCAACATGGTGTCTATAGAACACTGTCACTTGTTTACTTACAAGTGATACTTCCCAAAATTATGTTCGCTTTTAAAATCTAATAATTGTTAAAACTTGATTTTTGAGGTCACACTAAGTCTTGCATACGTCATGCTGCATCTTTTGAAATCTGCAGTTTAAAATCATCCTACTGACTTTTTGGAAACATTTTGAAGTGTGTATTTCAGGCACTAAATTGAGAGAAGCTCTTCCCATGACTTTTTATCTCTTTGAAAGATAATAGAGGTTCTGTATCTAGATGGGAAATCTTGGATGGACTTCTTGTGCCGTTCTGCGTGCCACCCTCTGCAGGTTCTGCAACTGCAAGGGGCTATGGTTCATACAGCAGCAACAATCTGGTTTTCTCAGAATTTTGTCACAACTGCTGAGAGAGAAAGATTGGGACAAGGCTGTACAGTTTAGGATCTCCGCTACAAAAAGTAATGAATTAGGACTAGTTCTAGGTGAGTGAGTTTGACTACTGCAGCTATACATTTTGGAGGACTATGTGTCTGGTCTTCACCGTTCCCTGTGGCAGCCATTTCTGGTACCTGAGCTATCTTGGGAATCTCGGTCACTTGCAGCATATGCACGTTATCTTAGGCAGCCATACAAGGCTGTCTTACCTCACCCAACTGGCTGCGTAAACTTCTTTGCAGCAGCCTAGCTCATGTTTTGTCTTGGGGAGTTGAAGCATGCCAATTTGGTACAAAAACTCTTCAGACAATATACTCGGAGCATGAAAGGAGAAGACAGAACCTCACCATAGTTTCAGAAGAGGGCAAACAGTGGTGTAACAGAAGGAGTTGGCCAACAGCTGCTTAGTTTATGGAAGTAACCAGCCGGTGAAAGAAGGATGTCACAGATCAGATGGATAATACTGAAAGGCAGTGATTACTGCTCAGTACAGAAACTGCTCCTTGGATCTCGTTGGGTTGGGGGCTCAGAGAAGCGGCCAAATGGGAAGGTGACGGTCTGCGTACAGCTGCAGGTGCCTGCAGTTTAAGAAGACGAACGAGAAGATAGGGGATAAGTTACTGAGTTGAAGGGAAATGCTCTTGGATCCACCACAAATGATTTCTGTCTTTCATTGTTCTTTTTCATTTTCAGAAGATAGATGATTCATGGAAACTACTTTCTAGCCAACTCTTCCGGAGTAATGCTTTTGAGACTTGCTTTCTTTCAGCTGCATGCTAGACCTCAGTGTTGCATAAGACAGTGGGTTCAGTTAGTCTAAACTGAAGTGGAAAACTAGGTAATATTTAAATTGTCAGCCTCGAGCAAGGACAACCTTATCGTGAAGAGTGGTGTCAAAGCTTACTGTCATATAACTGTGAAGGCACATACGACTACCACTTAGAAGCTTGTGGCTATTGCCCTGTAGGGGATTTGCGGAGATATTTCTCACCAGCAGTTGGGTAGTTAAGGTGCCTTTAGCCTAAATCCACTGCAGTTTTCTAGGAGCTGTCTTTGAAATAATGCAAGTGAGATCTTCTGTAAGGTTCTTAAATTTTAATGGGGTCAGAATAAAGAATGCTTTGAGTACCGTGTTCTTACTTGTCTCACTGTTAGCTTCATAAAGCTCTTCCTCAGGAAGAAAAGAAGGAAACCTGAAAGATCTTGATTGCTTGCTACCTTCACTGACTCTTTCGATCTTTTTTCATAATCAAAGAGGGAGGCGACACTAAGTTGCATGCTGTAGATAGGTCATCTACAGGAGACTCCGTGGAATCTTTGGGGTCGGTCAAATTCTTTCCGATTAATCAAGTTACAGACCGGAAAAATACAGATTGTTGAGCCTAAACGCTCTTAGTGACAGGGCTCTTGCACTGTGAGGTACCTTTGCTCACAAACTGCAGGCTTGCCCAGTGTATGATTGTATTGCACAAACATAAGTGAAAAATATGATTGCTTACACTTTTCACTGATGGTAAAAGTCAGAACCAAAATAAACTATTTTGAGTGTTCAGAGCACATGTGTAGGTTGTACTATAGAGCATGTCATCAGACATGTATTATTTGACAGTGGGTCAGTATGGACCTAGGGATGCTTTTTTTCTTGTGCTAGCAAGCTTGTGCAGCACTTCGGCTGAATTCTTTCATGGTTTGTTGGTTTTTTCTTTTTGGAGACAAATTTCAGGGCTCCCCAAGAGATAATAAAAATGCAGGAAGGGGATCGTAATAGATTCAGTTTTGTCCTAATCAAACTGCAATGGCACTGTGTGGTTTACTGGCATTCAACTGAGCATGATAAGAGCAAGGTGATGCAGCCGAGTCCCAGAGACAGCTTCCTCCAGGCGGCTCATAGGACAGCAGAATGGTGAAAAAACATCAGTCATTTTCTATCTACGTGACATTGATTAATTGGTCAGAACTGCCTTTCTGTTAGTTGGTTGCACTGCTGTTGTTTGCTTCAGCCCTCGGAAGAGACTGTTTAGAAAGGCAGATTTAATATGGTTACTGCATAAGAAATAGCCGAGAAAAATTGAGTGCTTCATTTCATTAACGGCCTTTACAAACAGAATCTCAGGGTTCTGTTCTATGAAGTCAGATGCGATCTGTGAAATTATATTTAGTTTTTTGCTTCACTTATTGTGTTGTTTTGTTTAAATGTTTTAAAGGGTAAGATTGTTGCGTGGATTGACTTAAATAGTGGAATTTTAATTCTTTTAGAGGCTCTTTAGTCTTAACAATTTTTAAAACATTCAGTATTATAGCACATTAAAATATATCAAATAATTCATTTTGCAGCAGTTCTGAAAATGTGTATGTTCACACTAGGTTAAACTTCCTAGCTGGAGAGATGCTATAATGCCCTTTTTTTCTTTACCTTGTCCTTCTACCAGGCTAATCTGTCTCTGCTTAAGTAATCTGTGAAGCTTTTCGCAATTCTTTGCAAATCGCATTGCATCATGTCAGTCATTTGTGTCCTAATAATCAAGCTGCACAGGAATTGAAGTGAAATTCCCAGCTAACTGTTAAATTAACAAAAGATGCAAAATTATCAAAGAATACAGTTTTTCGATGTTTTGTATAGTACTTGTACCACAGTCATTCTTGTTGAAAAGCTTTCTGTGATGTTTATACTGCAGCCTTTAACAAAATGTCCTGCATTTATTATTTATAACGTGGACCTTGTGTCAGTTTACTCTTTGTGGATGTAACCAAGAATTGTGCCAAATGAAGCCTTCTAAAAATCTTACTGAATTTGAAACTGGTTTAATTTTTGGATTGCTGTTTGGTTTCATTTTTGCAATAAGAATATTGAAAATTTCAGCTTTTTACCGGAGCATAAGTAACGGCTTTTAAAATCACAGTAAGTGATGAACAGCTGGGAAATACTTTGGATCCAGTGAGATAGAAAAGTAGTAACAGGGGATGTGGCTGCTTTGAGGGATGAACATCGATGGGGTAAGGGAGGCCTAATGGAAGAGTAGCAGAGAACTTACTGGTATAGATGGAGATCATGCCTTCCTGTAATGTGTTCAGTAGAATCATCTCTTAGATGTAGTTCTTGTGGTTTAAAATGATGGTATGAAGTGGCTCAGCAATGGGCTTCCTAAATATTTACAGATCTTACTTAAACTGCAGGTCTTATTAAGGATTGAAAATAAATTGAGATTAGTTTTTTTCTGGTAACTGCAAGCAGCAATCTTCACAAAAGCACAGTGAAATTAAGAGATACCCACTCGGTAAGATCATTAAAAACAAGACAAAAAGCCTGTATAGGTATCATTTCCCTGCAATATGAGGCAACATCAGTATTTGTGGATTTTTTTTTTTTCTTCAGCTATTGGAATATTCACTGAGTGTATAGTTCCTAAAGATAAAAAGAGTGCTATGTGTATGTTGGTCATGAAGCCAGAGCCAGGCTATCGAAACAGAATTTGTAAGTCTAGAACTTTTGCAATGACATGTAAGTTGCATAGAAGTTTGAGCCGTAGCTGACCTTTTGAGTATCTGACCGAAGGCCACCGATCCCGATTCTTATAGTCCCCCAATGTGTTGTAGAAGGTGAAGGTCCTCTGACCTCAAAATTAATCTCTTGCTGGGGCACTTAATTTCAGATACCTTACTTGAAAATGTTGATGCTCTTGGCTTAAAGTTTTATTTTACTTTTTCTAACATAAATATGGTGTTATGTAAAAACTCCATACATTGTCAGATTTAAAAATTAAATAAGCCTTCTGCCTCTCTGCAGTCCATGCCTTTAAATAAAATATAAAATACTAACCTGAAGGTATTTGCATTCAGCTCCTGGGTTGTATCTTGAGCTATTTTAAGATTATGATTTAGCTATTTTTGTATGTGACAAATCTGAAGTCGCTCCTGTGTTAATCTGAGTTTGAATCAACCTCTGATGCACAATGTACTATTAGTATTTATGAAGTTGAAAAAACATACAAACGTAGTCATTTATACCTAAAGGGATGTTGATACCTTCAGACTTCAGGCCTTTAGTGTAGACGCCAAAATCGGGAAGCATTTCTTCACATGTACATTCTTAAAATTGCTGTGTATATAAATATTTCAAGCATGGAGACATTTAAAAAGTAATCTTTTTGTACGTGTGTAACATTATATATTCAGTCACGTATGTCCATGTCAGCAAAGAAATTTGCATTTGCAAGTAAGCTTGCAGGTTGTTTCCACTTCCTTACCTTTTTTTTTTTTTTTTTTTCTCTTTCTGTGAAACTACAGATTTGAGGCTAAATTCTTCAAGCACTAGATTGGCAGTCACACTAATGTTTTGGAAATTTATTAACCTCTCTCCAGTATTTAGTGGGGACAATGTAGCCCAAATGTCAGTTGTATATGACTTAGGGAAATTTAGGGAACTCTTTGCTCTGCAGAGATCAGAGGGTTTTCTTTTTGGTACCCCCTGGTACCAGTCAGGTACACAAGTGCGTATTGGTGGTGTGTGGGGTAGAGGCTGGGAGAAGCAGATGAAAGCTAATAAGAAAACTAAATTTTTTTTAATGTCCTCCCGTACTGCCTTCTCAGTAAATTTGTGCTTAATACTCAACAATATTGATATTGTTAATTAAAGTAGCTCCATAAGTATCTGGAAATCAAGAACCTTGTTGAAAGCTTCGTCTCTCAAAACTGCTTTTTAAATAAAGCTTTCAAGTAAGCAAATAGTAGACCCTATGACTGGTTGAAATTAGCTATGGATTTCAGTTTGTGACTTTTTCATGATGGGTACAAACTTCTAAGTCTTGTCTTGAATTTATATAGCATGAGTCGGTTCCTGGAACTCTGAATATCTGTAAAATCTAGTTTTCTGCTATCTTCTTATTATAAGCATCATAAATGCGGGAGAAAAAAGGAGTTCAGAACAGCCGTGCCTATAGAGAAATGGACTCATTGTTCCTTCATTTAGTCCTGGGTAAAGTTTCAGGATGTTGCAGAGCTATAAAGGCTTTTTACATCTTATCTATTGAGTATGTTTGCCTGACAATAAAATGGACTGTTATATCATGAAATTGGACTTGCAGATCCACAAATAATCTCTTATCTTGTGTGTGAAAAGTAAAACTTCTCTTAGTATACACAAGTTTCTAAGCTGGCACAGCAGGTTTAATTTTTCTCCTCGTTTATTTCAGAATCTGACAGTGCTTTTACAAGCTAGAACAGACCTTTGAATTATGTAAGGAATAAATATGGAAAAAACTTGATGTGCTGCACGACTGTAGCTGCTGTTGGGATGGAACCGGGCTTGATCAGCGCAGGCTAGGACAAAATATTAAACAGAAACATTGAGGCCTGGAATTTCTCTAGGAGGAGAGCTTTTACTTAAATTTAGTAACACCAAATGCGAGCGTTTTGCCTCTGTGCCTTGGGGAGATGTCTCAGCTCTTTCCTCCTGTGTCAAAGCGTTCTCTCTGGTTTTAGCAGAAGCCCATACGTGCCGAGTGGGTATGGTCAAGAAAGCCTGATAGTTTGTAAAACAAAGTATTACCTAATTAGAGCTTAAATGAAATGCAATGCAAATACAAATCACGTGGTATTTGAAGTAGCAAGTTCTGTGGTTACTTGGTTTTAATCAAAGTTGATAGTAGTGATGCATTTAAATTAGGGAGCTCGGCAAAGGAATAATGCAATATTAAATTTATGGACTAGCGATTTCGCTTCTTTATACTTTTGTATTACCGCTAATTTTGTTGCTTACTTCACGGACAGCAATCTATGTTCAAGAATTTAAAGATGTAGTATATCATTTCATGAGAATATTGATCTTTTAAACTGGGGCAGGGATGGGGGGGAATAGTACCACGGCACTTAGCACCTGTCCAACTGAGACTTGCACGTGCCTGGAAATGCTAGGTAGTGATGTGCCAATCCAGCTCAACCAGATACAGAGAGAGGTTAATGTATCCAAGGAATACAGTGTTTTTCCTCAATCACAAGTAAAATAATTGGCATATCAGCTCTCTGGGTGGGTCATCTGAGAAGTAAAGCATCAGACATAACTCAGCAACTCACAAAGTAGAGCTGCAGTCAGTTTGACTTGACGTTTGTTGTCGAAACCATTGCTTAGAGCTTTGAAAACATAAAGGAAACTTTTGTAAATTTGTTTAATTCTGATTAATTGGGAACAGCTTCTCATGCAACATAAGGGTATGTAATGCATCTTTGCTATTCCTGTGCATGATTCAGTAATGTAAGCATAGTAATTTCCTTTTTACTTTTGCAGGAGAGGCCCTGAGAGGAAAGATAACGGTCCGCAAAAACAGAAAGGATCCACGGTCCCTCTTTATAACCCTTTCAGTGACGGACACACAGCAGACCTACAGCCTGCAGTGAAAATTCTGTGCGTGTAACTTTGGGAAATGTCAGATTTAAATGTTATATTTAACTGTTGATAACTGTTTCTAAATACCCCAGCATGGTAAACTCTTGAATTTTTTATATGTATATGCACACACAAGAATATGAAAAGTTTACCTAGAATTGAGAGAGTATTGTTTGGATGCTTTTGCACTGGCATGTGGAGACTGAAGACAAAATCAGATTCTGCTGTGTTCCACATGACGTGCGGAAGGCAAGAAAGATGGTTTTGGGTTACGTGAGACTGGTGGCTGAAAAAATCAGATTAAAGTCTTGCCGTGAGGAACAATAAATATGAACTCTCAATATTGTTTTGTTCTCCAACAGGCAAAATCCTTGTGCAATTTTTTTTTGGGGGGGGGCGGTGAGGGGCAGGGAAGAAGCTAAATCATGTGCCAGTGCACCTCAGCAGTAGCTGGAAAATCCCAGCTGAAATAAGTTTGGAATTCCAACTGCAGGATTGCAGCAACAAAGACTTTATTTTTCTTACAATTCTATAATAAAAAAGTTGTACCACATTTTAGTTACATTTATCTAAATAAATGAACCAAGTATGTTATATAATGCTGTTGCCTGTTTCCTTGTTTTCTATGTAATTGAAAATTCTTCTATCTATCCAGTGATGGCTCATTTATTTGTGGCTACAGTTTTTTCTGTACTAGCCTATTGGAGCCTAGGTGGATGGAAATGTGTATTTTAGCGGCTTTAGGAAAAACGCTGTGAACAAATAGCAGTGGTGGCAATGGTGGATTTGGTTTGGCTGCTTCCAGACGCAGACCATGAACAAGGATTGGTGTGTGTGTTGTCATGTTTAAACACTTTAAAGTGCAATAGAGTTGGAACTAAGTGTAACACCATGCAGTTTATGTGCTTGTACTGTATGCGTGTATTTGTGTTGAAAGTGGTTTCAGAAATCATTTCGAGAAGCAAAGACGGCAGTGTTTTGCTAATGATCTCTGAACTACTGTTAAAATAATGTCAGGATCTTTTTTAGAGAACTAAGATGAGAAGGAAATTCTTTCCCTTGGCATCTGCTCAACAATGTTCAGGTGACTGTATATTGTATAATGGGATGAAATACTTACTCTTTTGCCTGTAACTGAAGAAGAGCGTTACCAGTGGTAATGCCAATTTGGCAGAAAAGTAGAGACTTGTATTCCAAAAGCTGAAATTCTCCTGCAGCGCAGCACTTCGTTTCATACGGTGCAGTGGACGTTGAATAGGAGGTGACAATTGCTACAGTGCTACTATATTTTCAACTGAAAACAGACTTGTGGATTTGTATTGTATCTTACACTGCTTTTATCCTCTCTTGTGGAAGCCTGTGGCTTAGGAATTTTCATCCAAATAATTTCCTTGGCTTGGGGGATGTGGGGTGGAGATTTTTTCTGTGTGAAAACTATTGAATTACCTTTAGACCTTTAAATGTCCTGATTAACATCTAGATGTTCAAGAGTTCAGCTCACGTATGCAGCTTAATAGGAATGTTCAGATGCCGAGCACTTAGTCTGGTCAACTCATTTTAATGGTCTAAAGGAGGGTTTGACCACCCATGTTGACACCGTGGCTATTATATTCATCTAGTAATAAGTGTGAATTCATTGCTTGTGCTGATTTTTAGATCCCTCAGTTTTATGCGAGACTGCAGAGAGTTTATAAATTCTATTTTCAGAACTTTGTGTTCAGGATGGGCTTTACTATAACAACTTAATAGCAAATGAGACAGTTGCCCACCAAAAAAATCAAAGATGCTAGATTTATTTCACAGTAGTATCTGATAAGTATGAACGTGCTACAGTGGTACAGATGATGGGTAATTCTCGGTGATCCGCTAATGTTTTTCTAGCTTGGTAACATATATTCCTTTTGAAAATACATTGATAATCTTCAGTTGTTAAAACGCTTGAGCCTGGGTATCTGAAACTCAGACTGTTCAACTCTGTATATAAAAAAAAAAAAGGCCTTGTAGATGAAATGCCAGTTGGCATTGGACTGATTAATGGAGTTTGTGACAGAGTTAGCGGTATTCAACAGTAAATATGCAGGCTAGGGGATGGACTGCTAATTTTGTCCTTTGCTGAAAGGTGCTGTAGAAATACAGGCTAGTGACAGACTAAGCAAAATTCTTATATGTGTTCTCAGTACTGTGGCAACCTAAAGTTGGAAGAATCTGCATCTGATTTTGTTCACCCGATACGTAGTTGACTGTTGGGGGCTTCACGTGGTTTTACTGTGACTGACACTTTGACATATTGGTGTTGGACTAGATGATCTTGCTGAGGTGCCTTCCAACTTTCATTTGTCAGTGCCTCTGCAGATTTTGTGTTTGTATGAACATTGATATAGCAGGTAAGAAAGGAAGAAAAGGAATGCAAAGGGAGAGCAGTGCAAAGGCCCATACAGAGTTTGCGTAGACTTCAGTAACGGGGGACTACAAATGAAAAAACGGTTGAAAATGTGCAAAAGAAAAAGGGAAATGCTAGCTATTATTTAAAAAAAACAAAACAAAACAAAACTGCATCAAGAAGAGAGGAGTTGGTATCATTCAACCAGAAGAAAAATGTCCTGAAAAGACCTTAATTAATATAAAGCCTGAGGAGGGTCATTTGATAAAGATATTGGAGTTTCAAAGAACTTGAAGTACATGAGTGGGAATTGATCTCATAGGCGGTGTCACACAGTGTCCTGTAGAAATAGCCCATCAATTAGAAATGGCTTTTCTCAACCTAGCAGTTGAATAATATGGGATTAATCTGACAGCGCAATCAGTTATTCACATTTCCTAATTGTAATTCTGAGAATTAAATATTGTAGGAAACGTAATCAATAAACACTCTTTTAAAGGGACTCTAATGATCGAATCAGAGGCAGACAAGTGGGAAGTAACTGCTTTGAGTAGAAATACCCCTGAATTTGTCCAGTGAGAGATAGCAATCCTTCATGCAAAATGTGATCCTTTATTCTAAGGCATGTGGTCAATGCGGCCAAAGGTGCAAATAATGTGTAACTGAATTAAAAAAAAAAAAAAAAAAAAAGTGTGGCAAGGGCTGGAAATGCAAAATTGTGTGTTCTGCACAGTTCATGAGAACATTTCTTTCTCCAGGTGGTGGTAACTCCTTGTCTTCCAGCTGCCTGTGCTGCATGCAGATTCCAGGCCATGTCATCAAGTACTTGTGCAGACACCTGATGTCTGGCCTGTTTAATGAAGTAGCTCCAACTCATTGCTGTGGAAAAGCAAACAGTATCGTCTTTATCTTGGGTGTTTTCTTCCCAGGGAGGGCGATGAGAATCACGCAGATTTATCTGTATTGGGTGTTTATAGTGTCTGTGTGTTGGGGCTGGTCAGAAGTGCTGCTTGGTCGTGTTGATATGCACAGAGTTGTACTTTATCCCACACATCTTCAGCCCTTCTGCTAACCTGTCTGCAGCTTCTGCTATTCTTTGACCCAGAGTTACAATACCCTAACCCACTTCTGTACCTCCAAGGACATTTGCTCCCTACACATCCTCTTTAAATTCTTTCTATGGTACGATGATACAGTTGTAGTTGTAGAAACAACCATTTGTCAGTCATTGGTGTATCGATTTTTTAAATATTTTTTTAACTGGGATAGTCATAGTTTCAGACCTAGATTTATTACTTTAGCGTCTGCTCCTGTATTTGGAAAAGAAAGAAAAAAATACATTGTAGAGAGCCTGAGTTTCAGTTATCATCAGACAGTACTTGTCTGTTAGACCAGCTCATATAAATTGAGCTGGTCTGCCTCACAGTATTTATCTTCTTAGTAGCAACTTGTTACGTGACAAAATTTTGTTGTTGTTGTTGGTTTTGTTTTTTTTTTCCCCAACTGAGAAATACCAAATTGGTATATCTTATGGGTCAGATCTCGTTAGCTTGGAAATTCAAATTTGGCATTTATTTACCTGTCTCTCTTGCTTGGAGATGTGTTTCCTCCCGTCTCTTCTTTTCCCTCCCCACGTACAGGTATGTACAGATGCAGTTTCTCACGCAGCCAGCAAACCCTGCGGGGAGCTGGCTGCCGCCCTGCTGACACCGCTCATTCTTCCCCTTGGGTTTCCAGCCTCACGTGCTACGCAGAGCTGCTTGCTGTTGCTTCCATTTCAGATGAGGACTCTTTGTCTCTGGCCTTTGGGTTTTTTCCTGCTCTGGGTTTTTTGTTGGGTTTGGTTTTGTTTGAACTTCTTCTAACGTGCCCTGGCAGCATTCCCTTATTTCTGACGACCGGAGCTGCGTGTTATCTGAAGATTTTCACTCAAATCTGTCCCCGGTCCTAGCCTGCTGCTCTTCTCCCTGCTCCTTCTTTCATTCTAAATGTTGAATGTGCAGATTATTCTTGAGAGATGCAAGAAAGTGTGTACAAGTTGAAGCTTTGCTTCAGCGATCGGCACTGCCCAGAGTGTACTTGATTTGCAGGCACGGCAGAAGGAGGATGCGGATGCGATAAGGCAGATACAGACAGGGGGTTGTTACAGGCCTTAAAACATATGAATTAGTTGTTGTTGCTAATGGAGAACTGCTAAAGCATGCGAAAAAATCTGGATTCGGTCTATGATGCGTATCTAGGAGGATATCGGAAAAAATGAATACAAAGATTGGTAATTTCAGGTCGATGGTCAGATGCATGAAGTAGTGTGAAGCGATATTCTGATACTTGCTTAAGGTGTGTCATTTCACGTGCATAAAGAAAAAAGCCTTTTCTTTGGCATCAGCGGTACTTAGGACCCTTAATTCACTTCATAAATTCATTTTGTGAAATTTGCACACAGTCAAGGGCAGACACGTACGGGGTGGTAATAGCGTGTCTGTTTTCCAATAGGGTAGAACTTTGCCTGCCCCAAATTGTAGGTGGCGACTATATATTTCATGGGAAAGATTCTTCATTTGCAAAACTAAAGGAACCTGCATGGCAGATATTAGCAGCGTTATGGAAGTGTGTATATGTGTGTGCCTCCGGTATTTATACTTGTATTATACACCCTTATATGCTCATATACACACCCATACTGGAGGCATACTGAAGTTTTCCAGTTTGCTCCATGCACTTCCAAAAAACCATATGCTAATGATACTGTTTATAAGTGCATATCGTATTTACTGAATGTTTGTAGTTAAACTGAATTTTTCTAGAATTGGATTAATTACTATGGTTGTGATTCTTAATATCCCGTTATTATTTCTACAATTACACTGTTGAATGGGAAATAATTTTGAAAAAACAATGGTTTGGCTATAAATGATTTTTTTTGGCGGGGGGGCATGGAGAGTATGTTTTTGTCGTCCTTAATAATTAAGTCCAGGAGTTCTGAAGAACACTGAATGTACAGAAGTTTTTAATGTTTAATCCAATATTTAACCTTTTTTACAAGGAAAATTCTCAACTATCAATTATCAATCTTTATTCATGCTTAAGTAATTTAAATTATACTTAGCCCAAGGTCAGAGGTGCTAAGGTTGACTAGTGATTCATAAAAGTTCTTTTAATATTCAGATAAAACTGAAGGTTGGCATACGTTCGCCTGCTCGCAAATCTGTGCCCAAAGTCTATGTACGTGAAGATAAATGACCCCAGCTGAAAAGAGTACGGATGCTCACAGCTCCACTTCGAATTTAGATGCTAATCTACAGGGATTTTCAACTTTTTATGATCTGTTGCTTATTTAATCTGCCTTGTCTTCTGCAGTGCTTTTAGATGTTTATTTAGCTAAGCTGTAAAACTACCTTCCTGGTTCTACCCATCGGAGAGCAGCTAGGCAAGAAATACAAAGTTGGAAGCTCCTGGTCCTTCGTTACTGAATGTCTCTTCAGTGTGCATCATGCTGGGGTCTCTAATAGGATTTTTCTGTGTGCACCTTAGTTTGACCTTCTAAATTCTCTCCTATGGGGTGTGCAAGAATGAGATAGATCCAGCTCCTGTGATCCAGATAAAAGCAAAGCCTCAACTTCAAATAGATAAAGCTCTACAGAGGATTCAGAAAGCTGGTTTGGGAGATACAGCTACTAACTAAAAAAGGTAGGCTGCTAGTAAGTTTTTAAGACTTTTCTTACAAGGATGTTTCTCTGCTATCTGTTTAATAGTGCCTGAAGTTCCCTGTAGTAATGACTCAACATCTCTGTCCCTGGTTTAAATTATTTGAAGAAAAATTTGCAGAAGTGTATATTTACCAAGGTCAATAGAATGTCACAGCCTAGCTCTGACTGACTTTGTGGAAGAAGTAGGAAGAGCCCACACCCTTACTGGAAGGGGAGTTGGAGGATCAAGAGTTGAAACTAAGGGTTTGTATGAAGACTAACGTGATGATGATTTTATTTTTAGAAACCAGGTTTGGGCGTACAATTTGCTACCACTTTTACAGCATTGATTCGCTGCATAACAGCAGCATTTCAGAGGTTTCATAGGCAACCAAAACCAAAATCATGGGCGTATCTCTTAATATACAAACTTTGAAAGAAATGCCAGAGAGGTTTTATGCTATTCTGTTTATACAAGTGTTTGCAGATGTGAACACTGGTGAAACAGTGAGATCCAGTTAAAAGACAAATATTGTATTACTCGAGGAGGCAAGGGAAAACATAGAGAAAAATTAGCATTTAATGTTATGACTACCGCAGATAAATTTGCAGAAGGGCTTCTGTGATGAAATAGGTTTAAAAAGCAGTCAGCTTGAGTTGCATTTATATAGTTGGACCGGAACCTGAAGATGGTTCGGTTTTCCAGGTTTAGTAGAAGAGTTTAAACACATACTGTTTGATAGACTTTTTGACCTTGTGTAAATTCATAGGTAGATAATTAACTTCACAGTTAAAAGCAGTATTTTTAATGGTATTGTTGAGCGGCAAAGACAGAAGGAACAAGGAGAAACCTTACTGCATGTGAGGTACTATGCACGTAGAAATTACATTTTGTTAATAGAATATTTCAAAAGCTTGTGCTTACTCAGTACGAGAATCTGTAAGTAACAGTCTGTTCCCTGATGTCTACCAACTGGTTCTGAATTTTTATCTACTTTGCTAATTCTCATACATCAAAATAGAAACAAACTTCATTTATATCCCTTTCTGAATGGCAAGAGTGTTACTGAGTTTCTTTGACTTACTAATGCTTCTAGGTTCCAGCACTCTCTGGACTCCTCCATGATTAATGCAAAAGACTCGCCCCATGGAAAAACTGTACCGTGAAACAATCAACTTAGAGATTTATAACGTTTCTATTGCTGTTCCTGTAACAATTAGCCAAAGTAAAATAAAAGACTCTTAATGACAGCAATAACAAATTAAAGAGGAATAAAACTTACTCAACATGTTAATTCTATTTTCCACTTGGGTGCTACTCAAAACATCAGTGGAAACAGTGAGAGCAAATATGTCCCATGGAAAACAAAGTAACTGAAGTTAGCCTTTCACAAGTGAGAGCTACAACCCAAATAAAATTATTCTCCTTGGATTCAGTTGGCAGGAGCTAAAATAATCCTGCTTTACATGGTGATTGAGAGGCTTTTCAAATTTTTTTTTTTCTTCCAGAGAGAGCCAGGCAAAGCTGGGGATGCCCATTTTCTCATGTTGGTTTTTTTTTTTTTTTCTTGCCACCCTATCGTCTTGAGGCATGTTATGGTCTATACAAAATAAGGGATAGATTTTTCCAAAGTGACCTGCATTAATTGAGAGCGATCACATCTGTATACGATGGTAATGTGCAATGAGTAACAAGGATGTGGGTGATTCAAGTACTTGGAAGTTATCCACATTTGGGAAACTTCCACTGGTGAAAACCCATCTCATGGACACAACGCCACGTTACCAGAGTATAATCTGTGTTATGTATGTTGCTCTTGGTATCATCACACCCAGCTTAAACTTTTTTCCACTTTAGCAGGTGATACTCACAGTATATATTTAATGACCTAGATTTTAAAACAATAAAAATCTGTAAAATTGACACAGTTCATCCAGTACTATCCAGACAAATTAGTACACATTTGCTTAACTCTTTAGTACCATCACTTTCCAGTTCCGCTGTTTGCAGTAGTTTTCATTAAAAAGTCCACCTTGCGAAGAATTGCCAACCTTTACTGCCTTATATTTCCCCGAGTGTTGCAGTCTGTCTGGATGAAAGAAGGAGCTCGAGGGTGAGCTGGTGGGAGAGGCGCTGGAGAAGTACACGTCGTGGGTGGCACGTACCGCAGAGAGAGCTCCCTTGAAGGAGCGTTGATCCAGTTCGGGTAATGATGGTTTAGGTAATTAAGCCTGAAATACAAGTAAGATTCAGTGAGTAGAACTGAACTTAAATTAAACCTTCTGATGGGTTATGCAAAGAGAAGCGCACTGAAGAGAGGGAATTTCTTAATAATATTGACTTCTGTCACAGCACTGGACATTCTTGAAACAAAGTCTGCTCAACTGGAAAATTGGATGTGAGGAGGAGGACTTCTCTGCCACTCAAATGGTATAGCTGTGCTATACGGCTTGCTTGCGAATTACTACGAAGCCTTACACTGAGAAGATAAAGCAGTAGGAAACGCGGGCCTCTTGCCTTGTGTTACTATATGCGGTGCTGTTAATTTTGGAAGCATTGTGTGTTCAGAGCATTCACAGCTGTTGTATCTACGTAGACCCCAAAATAGATTTAGCTTAGAGAGTAACAGATATTATGTAGTGTCCCTAGAGGTAGAAATAATGCTCTTGCAATTGGTTTGCCTGTAATTTGGACTACTGTTAGGGTACCAGATGACGACGACCCTGGACTGTGCAACCCAGCTGCAGATGGGCGGCCCCAATCTTGTTCACTTGTCACCTAGAACAAACCAACATCTCTTGCAAACGACAGCAAAGAGCAGCAGGGAACAAGCTGCCATCTGAGGAAAATGGAAGGAGAGTGGTTTCGTGGAAATATGCACATGCCAAGGAAGGTTAATGCTGTCAGAAATAGAGGATGTTGAGGAAAAAATGGCAAGCTTCTTCTTTAACTATCAAATCATTCAACTGTGATCAAAATTTTCTGAAATGACTAGTGATTTTAATTTTCTTTTTTTATTGCTCTGCTGAAACTGAGATTTATTTTTTTATGAGAGTTTGCCTTTCTGAAAAGCCTAAGTGAAGGCCCCTTTGTTGTGTCTTAAGTGAAAGACAGTTTAAGATTTTCTCTGAAACAAGAGTTCTTGAATGTTATTTCTTCATAATAACTTGATCTATGTTTTAGCATTTGAAAGGTGTCATGCTTTTTCTCATCTTCCTATGTTAAAAAAAAAAAACACAGGCAGATGACAGGTGCTGTAAGGTAGTCAAAGTCTCAATTTTTGTATGGCTTTCAGATTGCCTTTCAATCCATTGTTGTGGTCAACTCTTAAGTTAAAACCTAGGTGCAACATTGGGCTAAGGAATATACCGTGGTGTTAGGGTTGTGGTTCAGCCCATCCCTTAATGGAACTTTATGTTTTTCACACACAAGTACTTCTTTGAATCACATGGTTCGTGTCTGACTTACTCATCCGTATGACAGTTAATTACTTTTGAAGTAATTGAGACATTATTGAAGGAAGTGGGTAAGAGAGCTGTCAACAGGAAAACCTTAGCAAAATCAACCCTGGAAGATCATCTCGTAGTCTGCTTTTGTAGTTGCCCTCTGAAACCCTTGCTTCAGTCGGTGGAATAAGCAAGGAATGGCTGAGCTCTTAAGACAGTCTCGCCGTTTCTCTGTGCACGCGGATTTCAAGAAATTGCCTTGATAGTTTGCAGAGTTAGGAAAAGGCGTTCAATAAACTTACAGGGGAGTTGAATGGGTTTTTGATAAAATACTACTCTTTCATATGCCTGCCGGAATGTGCTGGGTTTTCCTGAGTTTTGCCATTCCTCCTCTGGGACCACTCTGCGCTTGAGTGTTTTCAATAACTTCACGTGTTTGTGCGTCTCGTTATAGTGCTGCGAGCCAAATGGAAGCCGTTCTCATTAGTCAGTATGCCTGGCTAATATATTACCAGTACTATAAACCTTTTTTTCAGTAGGTCATTGCTAGTCAATCTGTTTTTCAGCAAATTCTGTTGTTGCCGGCCGTATTTTTAAAACACTGAAATGTACTGATCCTTTGGAAGAGGACAAATATGTATTTTCAAATCGCTTTCCCCTGTCTGCATCCACTCTGTGTGCAGCTTTCATTATTTGGGGGAGGAAGGGAAGTGGTCCGGAGTCAAACTGTTTGATTTGTTTGTTTGACATATACTATGCATTAAGCAATACTTCACCAGTCTGTTTGAAAAGGTGGTGGGGTGGAGAACCAGAGAGGGTGGGGGACTAGGTAGATCTATCGTGATTTTTTTTTTTTTTTGCATCAAATATTTTAAATACACAGTCTCTTCCTCCTGCTCTTCCCTGCCTTCCATAAAGAATAAAGTCTTAGATAGAGTTCGCCAGGTGTAATTTACCTTCTCTCTAGAACTGAAGCTCAGTTAAGGAAAGGGATGCATAAGCCTAGCTGCTAAGAAGAGTGCAGATGGTAGGGAAAGTTAATAAAAGGCAATAAAATACCTACTTGGGACTTGGTATAGTAATCGTTTCAACTTAGACCCCCATGTGGTTTAAGAAAACATCACCAGATCCTATAATGTTTTCCTGTACTTCACAGAAGCCTCTGCAAGTCTTAGTTCTTTTTCCTCTTCGCTCCCTGCCAGCCTGTTGCAGCTCACACTGCAAAGCTATTTTTCATGCTCAGTAGCATGGAAACAGAAGGGAGAGTATGAGCTATCACCTGGAGGGTTTTTACAGGGGGTTACGCGTGGATCTGATGCAAGGCCAGCTGTAGATCGTGCACATGACACTTAATGTTTTTGTAGAACATCCTCTGGACTGCGGTTTGCACTAGCTTGCTTCCCTTTGATTGTGTGGGATTTGAAAGGGATATAAAAACCTGCCGTGGGTGTTAATAGTATTCTGGCTCCACATAAAAGCTTTTTAGGCTCAGCGTGTTCGGTGGTAATCACACCAAAAGTAAATAGTGAGCACACACATATCCTTCTTTCTCTTGTCTGGCACTAAGGGGAAGCCGTATGTCAGCTCCTCTTGCCTGTTGTAACTAAACCTGGGTTTTGCAGCACTCCTTGGTGATGTTGCGAGGCTAAAAAAGCAAATTAAGAGATGCTGGGTCAGCCCTGTTTGAGCACTGCTGACTGTTAGCTGATACTATGAGCTGCTGGTAGTTTCCGGATCATCTCTGCAGAAGAAACAGTTCTGTCTTGCAGACCTTTTTGCTACTCCTCCTTGGACTGTACATTCATTTCCAGTCTGGTTTTGGTTTGGTTTTGTGGGTTTTTTTCCTGTATCTGACGTGTGCTCCCAAATTGTACTTTTCCTGATTGAAATTGCATTGAAGTGTGTGTTTGCATGCTCCTTCACTTTCTTTAGGGGTTCTTTTGCTTTTCCTCAGGATCAGGGCTTTGTGATACCTGGGATTTGCCTTTCTGTCTGCTACAGAGCAAGCAGACTTGGTTTCTTGATGTCTGAAGTGAAACAACTAATAGTTATCAATCCCAGCAGGAAGGTGGAGAAGGGAATGTCTGGCCAAGTTCTGTGAAATTCTCCAGGTTAAAGTCTCCAGCCGTCAAAATCGACTTCATTTGTCTGTCTAAATGTTATTGCTCAAAGTTGAATAATGATGTGCTGCTCAAAGACGAGGAAATTGGGTAGAAGGAGGCAGGAGCTATCCTCTAGATCAAAGATGTCTCTGCGTCGTCTGTTTTGTAACAAGTCCTATAAAGTCACGACTGCTGCTCTGAAAAATTTCCTCTGACGTAGGAGAAATGAGAATGGTGACACTGAAGTAATTGGGTTGTCTGGGGGGATATATTGCATGCATCTGTGCAGGCATAAGCTGTCTCTGGTGTTTGACGGTATAGCTCACAGTACCGTGCAAGACCCTCGTTTGAATGGCCCCATGGCCGTTTCCTCGTCGGGGACGGGAACGGTGCCAGCGCAAGCGAGTCAGCCCACCTCATCTCCTCGCCTGGCCAAATCCTGCTCCCATGGTGAGGGGGCAGAACTGGAAAGTAAATATTTCCACTGTCAGAAAGTCTCTTCTGAGCATATCGTCTTACTAAATGTGTCTTTTCTATCAATTTGCCCAGTTACAATTAAATATTTCCACTGTCAGAAAGTCTCTTCCGAGCATATCGTCTTACTAAATGTGTCTTTTCTATCAGTTTGCCCAGTTACAATTAAAGGGGGATGTGTTTATGAGTGTAAGAGAGACGTTATTGTCACAATGCAGAAGGTGCAGGTTTGTGAATTATAGGTTCCCCTCAGATTTTCGGATCAACTTGAAGAGAACTGAGAGGTTACTCTCAAAGCAGCAGATCAAAACACTTTAAGCAAGGAAAAAAAAAAATAAAAAAGGAGAAGGGGAAAAAAAAAAGCTTCGTAGTGTCACTCAATGACCCACTATACTTGAAGCCTGTAATCCAAAAAGCTACAATTCTGCAGTAAGGATATCTGGAGATGCTCAGATGCTAAATTTCGGCAAAGTCTTTAATGTGCAGTCTCCAACAAAGCAGAATTTGATGTGATATCTGGTTTCCTTAGAAACTATGCAAGGGGGACTGAAAGTAATCATAACCATTTCATTATACCTTGTCATGGAACAAAAGCGTATTAAATTATGCTTTTTAGTTGAGACATTTATTCAAACATTAGGAGTTTCTCCTATGGAAATAATTAGAAGTCTGGATTGAAATATCAGAACTACTTCGAAAAGTATTATGTATAAAAATTTCTGCTTATTAATATTTATGATTGTCTTTCACAAGTAATAGGATTTTTTTGCTTTTACAGCATCTGAAGTCGAAAATACGTACACGGAGGTACACGAAAGATGAAATCGATCACCATATTGCACACCAAGCCAGTGGTGCCAGTCACACACATGGCACCAGGCGCGATTCTTTTACCTTTAGAATAAAATCTCATAGAAAAAGTAAACCTTGTAAGATATAGCTATAGTAAAATGAAGAGTGCAATAACAAGGGCAACCATATTGATAAAATATGAGAATTATGCTTCGAATGTGTGAGATTTGAGTTATATTTTAGTATGTTTAAATAATATGTGAACTGGTAGCTGCAATGCGGATGGCTACCATTGCCCCCAAACCCAGTAACTGATTTGCGTATAAATCTGCTAAGTTCAAACTGAAAGTATACACCTTAGTTTTCTGACTCATGTGTTATTACACGTATTTTAAAAAGACAAATATCTGAAAGAATTAAATGGGGGGAGGGGAGCTTGTTTATATGATTTAAATAGTTTCATTGTAAAGCTTTGTTTTGAAGTAAGATGGATTTTTAAAATTTTGAAGCAAGTTAGGCATCCAACTTAGCCGAAAACCACTGAGCACTGTTTAAATTCTAACCATGTTTTAAAACCTTTACATGCTTTAGAAGTTCTATTTAATTTTATGTTTGTAGCTAGAGATGTGTGTCTCGGGACGTGATATTTCAGGAAGAGATGGTACAATCGCAGTGAGTACGGATAAACCAATGTGAGCAGAGACCTAGAAAAGCTGACTGCTAAGGAACCAATGAACAGACTGAGGTGATTTATCTCAAGGTAGGGAAGAGTAAGAGAGATGAAACTTTAAATATGACTTGAAAAAACCCCCACAAACCTTCTCTGAAGAGGAAAGGAACCATTGGCTTTCCACCCCTACGATGGGTAGAACAACGATGACGGGCTTTGCCCGAATCCAGAGAGTCTGAGCAAATCCGTGGTGGGTTGCTCAGGCAGGGAGGCTGCTGGGGCAAAGGGGTCCGTCACCTTTGGGGGCTGGGAAATCTGCACTGTGGGTGTTTCCGCTCCCGGTTTCCACAGCCTTGAGGGTCTGGTCTGTTTGTTGATCTGTTCTTGGGCAGCACGCGTGCTGGTTTTGTTAAGGCTCTTCTTCTTTCGCATGTGGGATTTTGCAGCGTTGCCCTGCTGTGGTTGCTTTTCCAGCTTGGGCTGTGCTCTAGGGTGGCTGGTAAGGGCACAGTCAAAAGGTGGTGTAGGAGGTTTTCTGGAGTCTGCTGGGAAGTTAATCAAGAAAATGGCCTGCTTATTAGGTCATGAGTTTCCTTTCTTCTTGGCTGTTGTAACGTAGTGTTTTGTGAAAAATGACTACGTGTTTTGAGGAGGGGTTATTCTGAAGCCAGCCATGAAGAAGCAGGTGTGTAAAAGCTTGTGGTACAAGACCTGGGTAAGGACGGACACTCCTGAGCTCCAGGCAGGCACACTTTAGCAGTTGAGGGCTAAAACTATAGAAAAACCCCCAAAATATGACTTAGATTTCCTCCGCCTAACAGCAAGACAGAAAAAAGTTTAAAATATCAAGCGTGTGCAACTTGCTCCCTCATTGCACGATGTCTAGGGAAAAAATAAAATAGCAGATAAATGGCAGAAGAATTAATCCGTAAGTGATTTGGGCTGTTCTGAATGGAGAAATCTTGCTTTCTGGGTGTCTCTTGGTTTTGCATAGATGTCTCTTGTGTCGATTAGTCACGTGTTTTCACCTTTTTCAAAAGGGGAGTTGTGTGGGAGCAGTGGCAAGACAACATGTCAAAGTCACCAGAGATTCCCCCGTTACTGAAGTGTGTATTGAGGAAAAGAGGGGTAGTCAGCTGGGAACTCCTGAGCTCAAATACATTTGTAAGGAACACTGAGCATTGACCTCTCATCTCGGAAGAGATCTTTCTTGGAAAATACGACCATATTATGCTAACACAATAAATCCGGGAAAGAAAGGAGGTTAGCACGGATGTCTTGCTGTACAACATAAGATAGTTAGGCAAGTCTGACATTTTGAAAGTTGTATAGGATTAACTGGAAAGAGGGGGTTTTGATCTTCTGTTAAAGATATGTTAAGAAAACAAATGGAAGAAGGGAAATATAATCCTCTCTATTAGGTGTTCACAAGGTTCTAAAAATGATAAGCACTTTCTTTGGGGGAAAAACAAGTGAGAGGTCGGAGTTGTTTTCCATTGCTTCTGCTGTAAGAATCCAATGCTACTTTAAAAAAAAAAAAAAAAACACTACTAAAAAAACCCCCAAAACCCAACCTCCCAAAACCAACCCCAAAACAGCAACGTGAAAAATCACAAAACAAGGCAAAAACAGCCACAAGGGAGGAAAAAAAAAAAAAGAAAGCAAAGATTGACAGGGCAGCTTCTCTATCTTGTGCTCATTCATGTTTGCAATCTTACTGCTGATGAGAGATAGGCCTGGTACACCATCTCATCCATACTCTGACATGGGAAATATGAGGTATCTAAGATAATGCCCCTTTAGCTGCCTTTCTGGTCAGAATTACATGGCAGTGATTCCCCAGCCAAGCTTGAGCTGGTAGGCCAGGTGTTTCAGAAAAGGATTGCAAAGTAGGCAGGCGGGGAGAAGATGCATAAGGGAAGGGTAAAAATTCAGTCTATCTCTGGTGGCCCAAGCTGCTGTTCCGACACTGAATGAGTGAGTGAATGAATGACAGTAATTCTTGTCATGGTGAATGGGACTCTACTTGCAAAACGTCAGGAAACGAGGAAAACAAGAAGAAAAATTAAATGAAGCGCAATAAAGCTGCTTTGCCAAAGCTGGTGGAGGTAGGCTCGTCGTTAGGATCTCTCTGGGTTCTTTCCTTCTAGGACTTAACTTCCAGTTTCACACGGACGAAGATCTGAGACCCCAGCACATGGAGGCACTGGCTGCTGTGGTGCTAAATCTTACTCTTTTGAATCTATTCCTCTTGCGCTAATGTCACTTGACTAACTTGACAATTAAAGGCCACGAGCACGAGCAGATGGCAAACTTTATTTTTTGCATGTAATTTCCCATATCACAATTTCTCCATTGATTTATAGTCCCTTTTGCCAGTCCACCAAGTATGATTTTGAAACTGCTTTTAGATTGCTTCAAGTCCCTTTCTAGGATTAATTCTGTCTTTCAGCTATAGAATATTGCTGACTTCTTTGTAATTGTACGTAAGCAGTCAAGTTGGACGACCGTTACCTTGGACAAAGGTGAGGCTCTTTTTGTCTTGCGCTTTGACCTCAAGATGATTCATTACCTGATCTCGGGGTCTGTATAGGATAGAATAGACTATTTCAGTTGGAAGGGACCTACAACGATCATCTAGTCCAACTGCCTGACCAATTCAGGGCTGACCAAGTTAAAGCATGTTATTAAGGGCTGAATTGGCTGCTAGAATAGAATTTTTTTTTTCCCTACAACCCTGAGTACTCTGATTTTGTTGATTCAGATTGCTTCCTAATAATGTCCAGCTATTTTTGGACACAGAGTTAAACTCTGGTGTCTGTGTGGGATGCTACGGTAAAGGGACAATGCCAACAAATCCACATCAGCTGATGTTCTGTGCAAAGGACAAGAAATAAACGAGTTGCTGGATTGGAAAGGAGACTTTTAACGGCAAGGTGCTAAAAATGCTAAAGTTTTGAGAAAGGTTTTCTAGCTGTATGATGCAATTTGGAAAGCATAGTACGGGTTAACCATGGCACAGTGGCCTCAAGGCGTAGTTACATTGCAGTGTCATATTTATAGAGACTATGAAAATACATAATAAGGACTGATTTATAGACAGGTTTTTGTACCAATTTTTCTTTCAGTTAAGGCTTGACAGAAATAGATTTTTGGAGGAGTGGAGAGGGTTTAATTCCTTAAACCTGTGAAACCTCATCCTGGCTGCCAAAGTAACAATACTTTATACTGATGCATTTGTCTAAAATTAAGGTGGCCAATACTTTTTAAAGTTACTTACATAAATGCTTTTATCCCGGGCTATTGGTGCCTCTACTGAGAGGTCACACAAGGGGATATGAAACTGGTTTAAGTCCTTGGTGTCAGACCTCATCTCAGAAGAATATATT
Organism: Leptodon cayanensis; assembly: GCA_027564655.1. Lineage (NCBI taxonomy): Eukaryota > Metazoa > Chordata > Aves > Accipitriformes > Accipitridae > Leptodon > Leptodon cayanensis. The sequence continues at coordinate 25,420,344 of JANXJC010000021.1, read as the reverse complement.
GCCCAACAGGAGGCAAGAGAATGGAGGTTATTGCCCATGTTCATTCAAATTCTCAGTTGAAGTGATGTGCCTGAGGTCACCTGGGAGGCTTGTGGCAGAGCTAAGCTCCAGTCTCACATCACCCTTGGTAGGTTCCTCCCTTCTCCAGTTTCATCCACTGCCTGTCTGTGCTGGGCCAGTTTGCCGCTTTAGCTGCAGAAGAGAAATGATGGTATTTAGCTGTATTTTGTTAAGTTATTTGCAATGTGATGAGAAAACATCCTCTGAGCGTCTCAGATAAATGTGGCTTTGTTAGGGAAGGCTAAAGAAAGATTAAATGAAAAAGGTACTCGGGACAAACTGACTATCGAAATACCTCTGGTGAGCTTTTCTCGCAGCTCTTACCTTCTCACTGACAAGTGTAGGAGTGAGCTGGGAAGCTTGATAAGGAAACGGTCTTGACACTGAAGTCTGGCTTCAGTTTTCCATCACCTTAGATAGTGGATCACCTTGAATTTTTCCTACGACCAAGGCGTTAAGTATATTTGGAGCTCCATGCTGAAGCTACCCAAATTTCAGAAGATGAACCATAAGAATTAACAAAGTGGTCACTTAAACAATGAATCTTGTACCTTAGGAGAGCAGTGTCACCTAATTACTTGGAGATTTATGTTCAAGGGAACACTTAAACCTCATTTCAATATGTGAACTGGTAGAAGCTTACTTGCTTTTTCTGACTCTTTCTAAGCAATTCAATGTCTCTGTTTTAAATCCAATACCCTAAATGGAATGCAGAGATTGTCTTGGGGAGTAAATAGTACTTGTACTGTAGTTTTTTACTGCAAATATTGCTGGAGTTGTCTCTTCAGAATTAAAGTTGAAGGTATCCTACAATTCAAGTCTACTTCAGCATGACCAGGAAAAGCACTGTGGGATTATGGAGCACAGGTCTGCGCCTAATAAAGTGCAGACGTTATGGGATTATGTAGCTTTGACTAACAGCTGAGAAGGCTTTGAATAACAGCCACATGCATACAAGCTGTAAACCAGATTCTCTGCTGTGATGCCAGCCCCTGTGAGTCATCTGATGGTGTAATGGAGCTGAAAAGTGGCTATGTAATATATCCCTATCTTCTGTTCCTCAACCACGGGGTAGTTCCCCGCTGCCGTGCTGCTGGCATACCCGACTTCTCGTACCCAAGGCTTAGACCCCAGAATACAAACTCTCTCTGGGCTTACGCTGGGGGTCTGCTAAGGAGGATGTGATGAGGTGAAGCGTTTCCACCCGTATATTCCCACAGAGCTGTTCCAAGTACACGGGGACCAGTTTGGTTCAGGAAAGGGAGTTGTTACTAATGTCCTCCAAATGGGTGTCCCAGTGAGAGAAGCTGTAGCTGAAAATTTGCCCCTAGCATTTAGTCTTTAGCCAAAATAAAGTTAGATTAAAGCTATGACCTTAAAAGTTCACTGCTCCTATTCATGTCCTACAAAGCACTAGCTGATTTAGACTTACATCCCAACAGTGGGTTGACTTACTAACCGTGAACAGATGGGTTTCTTCATCTGGCACTCTGCAAGGTAAAGTGTGGGTTTTTTTCATGCCGACAGAGGGATCACAGCTTTGTTATCTCTGTATGACAATCGCCATACGCAATTCACTATGTGTTGGGGGATTTCCCCTTTCACAGTGAAAGAGGAAAAAAAAAATTAATGTGGAGCACTCTGGTTTAAACTCAGAACTTCCTATGAGAGACCACAGAAAAAGTTTAAGGCTTTCTTTTTCCTTCCCAGCCAGAAAGCCAAATGACTGTCATGACTTGCCTTATGAAATCCTGAAGTAGTTACATTAGCGTGTTTGTTATGTATTTTTCTTAAAATGGGACCGTGTAGTCAGTGTTGCTGACTCCTGGGAAAGCTCCCATAGCCTCACAGAGGTACATGCCAAGATTTTTTGTTCTTACTGGTTTTGACTCAACAGTCAAAAGTGAATAAGGCAGTGAGTGAAAGGTGTTAAAATGGACTGGTTCTCTGCTAGAATCTGGGCTATTTTCTGTGTCCTGCTCATGGCATCCTCCCAGGGCATCTGCCTAGAAAATCAACTTTCTCTCATTTTCTGATATTTGTGATATTTTCTTTCCGAATTTCTGATCAGGAGTTCAACCCTTAGTGTGGTATGTTCACACGGTAACAACCGACCAAGATACCCCAGTGGGAAGAACTAGTCTTTTCAGATAGTGTTGTTTAGAGTGTTAATCTTCATTAACATGGAAATGTAGCTGAGTTGATGCTTCACAGCTGAACAATGATTCTGTGAGCTCCAAAACTTCCCCACTTGCCAAGCAAAACCACCTCGCAGGTGGTTTAGGCAGCTTTCTGCAGGTGAACCACTCCGATGAACACGCTGGGGATGTTTAACGTCCCTCCACGTGCAGTTCCTTGTCCCAGTCTCCCTGACCCTCTGTATCTGATGTCGGGGCTGCTGCCACGCTCTTCTCACAGCCAGGATCTGCTTCTCTTCCAGCTTCTGTGTCCCCTGGTTGCCACAGCCACTGTCCATCAGCCCTCTTAGATTTGCGCCCTTGGGTTGCTCTACAAAGCGCTCCCTGTGTTGTGTCTGCGCACGGAGCCAGCGTGGATTTAAGGAGGCTGATTTGTCTGTTCTCTGTGCTAACCCTACTTATCATGTATTTGTACACTTAGAAGAAACTACTGCTCTTTATCCAGTTTTGAGCAGCACTAGTTCAAAAAGATGTATTTTTATCTTGTTTGCAGTGTAAGGACAGGTGCATTCTTACCTGAGTAGGAAGAAGTGTTGAGTTCAGTGACTGGGCTAGGCTAAGTCTGGAGCTTAGTGTGGCACCAGGAAGAAAATATCCTTGACTTGATGGCACACAGGTGAATCATGGAAATGTATTTAGAGCTCTAAGCAGCATCTACTTACCCTTTTTCATTAAATATGTGCTTTTTTTTTTTTTTTTTTTTTTTTTTAAGCTCTCTCCTATTGCAAAGTGGAGGTTCAAACCTGCGGTTATTGTGCCCTGTATTGAGACTGTGCCCTGTGGTTAAGGCAAATGTCTGGACAAATGAAGAAACATGTCTGTATGGGTTAAATAGCTGTTAGGAGCATAAATGCCTGGCCAGTGGTGCAGAAATTTTCTCCAGATGCTTCTGTTTTCCCCCCACCTGATCCCCCTTTCTTTTAATTCTCTGTTATTTACAGTGGTCTCCACTGAAGGAGTTACATCTCTGGGGGAACTGACTCCTTTTTACAGTGAGGATACCGGACTTTGACAATTATCTGAAAATCCAGGAGCCGTCCAGTGAGTTATATGGGTTAAGGCAATTGGAAGCAAGCTCATCAGAACGTGTACAGTAGAGCTAATAAATAGCGGGATGAGCCTGAGGCGTTTCACGGGAGAAAAATAACAGGTAATTATCACTTGAAAGATTTTGCAGTCTCTTGATTAGTTGGATGTAATTAACTGAGAGGGGCAAAATATTGCAGCCTGGTAAGGTGAATCTTTGTCTCAAGAAAGGGTCAGTGCTCTCTGCAGGGGAAAGCCGTTCAGTGGAATGAAGGCTATAAAAATGCATGTATACAAATAGAATGAAAAGGGAAATACAAGGAATTGAAAGCGAAGTATCCCTTTGCAATATCTGGCTTATTGACTCCTGCTTTTGCTGGTTTCTATTTCTAACTCACCTGGGTGAATGCAATGTTGTTCTTGGCTTTGCATTCTGTATACCTACATTAACATTTCCGTGCTGCCCCAAACTGGAATTTCTCGGCAAGATTTCAAAGCCCTGGGTTTATTCACGAGGTTCTCTTCGCAGCTCTGGATCCTCAGCGAACCTGTCCGGAGCTGCACAAAGAACTTGTCGCACTTGCTGGGGACTTGCCTGAATTTAGGGTCACCTACCCCCCAAGTCTAACAGTCAGATGAAAACCCCATTTGATTGCGAGTCGAATCCACCAAGTACTTGGTGCAGATTGTATCGGTGCCTTTCACAGCTGACGTTTAACATCTCTCTAGTCTAATTAACGTTTAACAAAAAGGCTGTTCGACCGTAATCCGAACGGGGCATTTAAAGGCATTCCCTTCCTCATCCTCAGCATCCTATTTGCTTTTTAGCTTTAAGGGAGAAAAGAGTTTAAATGGCCGTCTTCTGTGAAGAATTCCCACCAAAGCGCTTTTCTCTGCATTTGCCGGAAAGCTCCGTGCCAAAAAAAACCAAAAAAACCCAAAAAAACAAAACCGGTGAGACCAAGGAGAGGAGGGAAAGACACCCCCCGCTCGGTGCATGAATTAATACGCTGTGTGAATTGCTTGATCCAAGCTGATTTCCTCCTCTAAGTGAGGACCCCGGGACAAGCTGTGATTTCAGAGTGGGGGGCTTGCGGCTGGAAGTCCTGCGAGAAAACGGGGAGCCGGGGGGGGGACATACAGGGACAGAGGGTGCAGTTTCTTGCTGCGACTGCCTCCCCATCAATTGTAGGCAAACTTTCCAGTGGGAAAGAAGGAGAAGGAGACAGCTTTAATAGCCGCAATGCTTAACCCACTCCAAAAGTAGCCAGGACGAGGGATTTTAGCGCAGGGGTGGGCACTGCGGGGGTGTCGCCCGGCGTGTTCGGGGAGGGCTGTCATCCCTTGCTCCTGGGGGGATTCGGGTTTTTTTCCGAAAAAAAAAAAAAAAAAGTGCGTTTTTACGAGGGAAGGGGGG
>JANXJC010000021.1:25383716-25400426 GCA_027564655.1 Leptodon cayanensis | reverse complement strand
TTTCCTTTCCTTTCCTTTCCTTTCCTTTCCTTTCCTTTCCTTTCCTTTCCTTTCCTTTCCTTTCCTTTCCTTTTTTAACTTTTTTTATTTTTTTTAATTTTCTTTTTTTTTGATTTTCGTTTTTTAATTTTCTTTTCTTTTAAAAACTTTCTTTTTAAAATTTTTCTTCTCTTTTTTGGTTTCTTTCAGGGCATGTGTGCCTTTTTCTTGTTTGTTCGGGTTTTCTTTCTGTTTGTTTTGTTTCTTTAATCATTTTGGGGGGTTGCGTATTGGATCTTTTTCCCAGGTCCTAATCTGCTAGTCTCAAGATGAGCCTTAGGATTATTATAGTCCCTGTTGGCTCTTCATTTTCAGAATCAGCCGTTTTCAGCTGAAAGGCAACCTGGGAAGCTGTCAAGAGCTGTGAGCAGTGGTACGAAACGCTGCCAGTCGGCAGCCTCTGCTGAAGAACAACCCATGTGTAGAATGGGCTGAAGTTTGCCCTTGTGAGACATGCATGAATTTAACATGCAATTTGCACGTCTGTGATTCTTGTCTCTCCTAAATGTAATTAGTTTTTCCAATTACTCTTGGTGTGATTTTACATGTACAAGGTTCCTTCAAGGCATGAAATTTAAAATCACTTTTATTTGAAGTCACCGAAAGTTATTTTTACAAGGAAAAAGGTCATCGTTCTGGTGGCCCAGTATAGTTTTTCATCAAAGAGCGTGCCAAAGAGATGTCTGCAGATGGAAAAAACAAAAGCAAGTGGCGTTAGTGGAATGCTTTGCTGCTATTTTATGGTCTTTAAAGCCAATCTTGTTTCTGCTGAAGCAAACCTTTTCTGATTCCTGCAATGACAGAGGTGCTGATTCAGGACAGCAAGTTTAAAAACTTTCCCCAATCAAGACTTTAAAGCACACACGCTCCTTGGGATTTGAACTCCCATATCCTGTAACTTCTAAGTGCCGTACACAAAAGACTTTTAAAAAGAAACGTGGATCGGGATTTTAAAAAGCAATTTCAAAAACTTTTCCTACTGGTGTTCAAAAGTAATTTAATATAATTATCCTAACAGATGGATGAATAAGCAACAGTGTTGCGTACTCAGTAACTCCCAGCCAGCAATCCTTTGGGTCTTATTTTTGAAAATGCTTGCCCTGGGCTTTGATTTTTTTTTTTTTTTTTTTTCCTTGATGAATGAATACATTCAGAATATCAGGGCAAAAAATGGGAGAAACCTCATGCTATGTTTCTGCATTAATTTAGCAATGTTTTGTGGAGTTTGGAAAATGTTCATGAAAATTTTAAAGGAAATGCATGGTAATGAAGTATAAAAATCTTACAGGTCCAATACTAAATACATGCTTTACCTATGTTAGGAGGGATATGGGAGACTGAAACGAAAATAATTAGAAAAGCTTAGTTGCTTCTAATCTTTTTAATTTTACAACACATCTTGAATACTGAAATGAAGCATGACTATTTTCTCTTTCAATTTTTATATTCATTACGTTCTAATACTGCAGATAAAAATTGTAGTTTTCAGTTACATATTCATTTTAAACATCATCAAATAATCTATAATTGCAGTAAATTTACATAAATGAAGTTCATCATGTATACCTAAAATATTTTACTTAAAACTTATCTGGTTTTGGAAAAAGATTAACGTACGGTGATTCCAAACAGAACACTGTCATTTTTTACTGTAGACCTGAAGAATTAACCCAATCGTTCCTGTTAAGAGATGCTCTGTGAGAGATTCCAGAAGCTTCCCAGCTCAGTGAGGTTCTTGACAGCTTTTCAGGTTGTATTTTGTTCTGCTCCTGACAAACAAATAGCAGTAGGAATAAGCAATTTTAGCCAACTTAAACAAGCAAACAAAAACATTTAAAGTGAGTGACTTGTTTATTCCTAAGCTGTAGCGGTTTAAGGGGAAGTCTTCTGGACACATATATTGTGAAGCAAAAATAAAAATCCTATCAAGGATGTAATAATTATGAATGCGGCTCATGAGGTCTGGTCTCCTGTCAAGTCACATACACTTACCCAACATAGTATGACGTTCAGGTATGGATTTGTTGACATTCCTTTAACAGCAACAACAGAAAATTGTATGAGGGAATCCTCTACAGATGGGCGGCTGTTTCAGTGAGTGCTACAAGGTACGGAAAGCTTAACCCTGAGATTTTGTGCATAAATACAAGGAAGATACAGCACAAAAATCATCTTACCTTAGACGGTGGTGGTTAGTGCCTATGTGATACAATGAGCAGATTTTCACATCAGGCAAAGAGTAGAACACTGCATTACAAATCCTGTCGTCATTGCTACCTTCTCCAGAGAGGCCAAGAAATGATCACCCTCCTGCTTGGCCTGTGGCTTTCTGTATAACATGTGGGGGATGGAAACCTGCACCGCTGATTCCTGGTGGTGTTGTGAAGACTTCTGTCATCTCCAACCAACATCAAATGTACCTGAGAAGTGTAAAAGTGCACCTTCCTCAGCCTTCCCACAGGATGTGTGCGCTCATGAGGGAGACTCCTTAATTGTGCACAAACTCCTCCTACCTTGCATGTATTACAACATGGTGATGCAGCTTCTTGTGTTTTCTTTTCAGGGACACATTGATAGTCACGTGTACCAACAGTGCCACAAGTATATTTGCAGGCTTTGTCATCTTCTCGGTTATCGGCTTCATGGCAAATGAGCTCAAAGTGAATATCGAAGCTGTGGCAGACCAAGGTAGGGTACGCTGCCATTTCATTACTTAGGCACCCAGTGGCACCTTCAGCTTTATGATTAATGAGGACATTGACACTGGAGGTGGGAATAATGGCTTCAAAGTGGAGTGGATTAGGAAACCACTTGTAGGGATTTCTGTACGGGAGAAGGTACGTAGGGAAGCACAGTGGGAATTCAAGATATTGCTTGAAGCGTCCTTATCCCTTGTTTGGTAAGAGGAGGAAGCAAGCTGAGACTCATTTAAAATCTTTATGTGAATGACTGAGGGGAGGGGGTAGGGTGGGCTCTCTCCTTCGCATAGTCTAAACGATCACTGGCCGTCTTATTTGTCTCTGCTGTTGCTGCCTTGGCAGGTCCTCCAAGGTAAAAGTTGTCCCTGATGGTGGCAATCTTGCATGAGAGGATGGTGGGCTTCGCCATGTGGGGGTGGGAGAAATAGGGTGAGAGAGGAGTATTGGGCTTCTCAACTGCAGGAAGCAAGGAGCTGCCTCCGTGGGGAAGTAAAAAATTTCCAGAGAATGGGTGAGAAGGTCTCGGTTAGTGAAGTGAGATGGTTACGAATGGGGATCTGAGAGGTCTTAGTTGTCTGAGCTGGGTGTGAGCAAGAAGAGCGTGACTGACGGAAGAACTCGTGCCGTCAGGTATGATTTGCTGTGAAGTAGTGGGAGATAGGAAGGGAGGAGCTTTGGGGGTAAGATTCAGAGAAGTTTAAAGGGTCGCAGAAGTCTGATGGAATTCTTGAGGGATAACTGTTACCTTAGTCTAGTTCTACATTTCCTGTGCAATGTGCAGCACTTTGGCCCTAAGCCAACCAACCCCCAGATCTTTAAGATCATTTCTAACTGCGTTAAAAGGACCAATTAGTAATAACTTGTATACATATTTAAGGTTCCCCCACCAGAGCCGTTTCTGTGAGCGCACAAGGGTGTTAAGCGGATTATATTAGCTTTCAGCACAGATACAGTCATTTCCAAGCACTGAAGGAAAGCAGTTAAGAGCTTCTCCGTGAGCCGTGGGAACTGTTCCCAATGTTACCTCCCCCCCAACCCACGACAGCACAGAGCAAGAGGAGGCTCTGAACGAGGGAAGGACAGAAGAGTTCAAAAAGTGTATGTGGCATACTCGTGGCTTCTGTACGTGATGTGTCTCACTGTCTGCATTAATGTGAAGACACTAGACGTTTTTCTGACAGGTTTGTTGCGTTGGATAAATCCAACGCCACAAGGTGCTACTTGTAGCCTAGGATACCTGACTGACTGAGCATCGTGAAATTGTAGCAGTGAATTGACAATAGGGGATAGAAATCAAGACAACCTTCCATAGTTTCTGTATGGTAATATTCATAGGTCCTTCTAGAAAAATTAGTTATGAAGGTTAATTTGCATTTAGCAATGTTGTGGGAGCTAAATGGAAAACAGACAACATGAGCTGGGGACACAGAAATTCTGTAGTTGTAGGAACAAGACTGGGCGAAGCAGATGAAGCATTCTTTATTTTTTTCCTGAAAAATACCTTGTCTTGGAATTCTGATGTTTCTAATCATTTATTAGAAACCAGCTACTACAGGTGAAGGGAGGAAAGGGACAACATCTTGCTGCTGGTTAAGAGATAAAAAAGGCTCTTAGTTTCCTTCTGCTTATTCCTTCTCTGTAAACTGAAACATGGATAATGCAACAGATTTGGCAGTACTTCTGACCTCAGAGATGCAAATAAAGCTGCCGGGTCACATTAAATTTCTGCAGCTCCTTCGGCTGGTACGTGGCAGCCCAGCTGCTGAGGTGAGGGGAAGCTCGTGGGCTGCGGTTCAGTCACAGGGAGTTAGTTAGTGCGGGGCTTGCACCGGTTGACCCGTGGTGGGACGGGCTGCTAACCAGGCTGTGGATTCAGCTGGAGGGTCTGGGAGGAGAATTTCATAGGATGGTCAGCTGGCAAACTGTTTCTCCATAGCAAGTAGTAGGGGATGCTGCACCGACAAGCTAATGTAACGTCGATTCGGTCTTCAGTGCCTCATCTCTTCTTTTTGGTCTGCCGGTCAGCTAAATGGGAACAGAAAAGTTTCATTCTCAACCCCATTTTCTGGCTGGATTAGACCATTGCGTTTGAAAAACTCCATGTGAGACCAGGTGTTTTAGGAGGTTCTGTCAATCTTTTGATTTTAGACTTTACGTCCATCCTGAAACAATAAAACAAACAAAAAAACCCCAACCCCAAAATCTAAACCACGCTGCACTCACCGGAATTATTTTCAAGGAGTTGGAGTCAAAGAAGCCGTGCTTGAGCGAAGCTGCAATGGAAGCTCCAAAGGGATGGATGGAGGGGGGTTGGAGAGACATAGCTGTTAGGGATGGTAGAGGAACCGCTTGGTTCAGCCGGTTCATCTCCTTGGAGATGGCACGATACTTAGCGCAGCGGATGGCGAGCCCTTTTCCGTTGAGTGCTTGTTGGTGGTCTTTGAGTGAGCGGCTAGGCGCAGGCTGGAGCTCTCTGCTCCCAGCTGTTTCAGCAGCTGTTCGAGGGGATGTGAAAAAAGCTGTCACAAGACAATCTTATTGTAGGGCTGTCAGCGCCTTTGTAAGAGCCCATTTAGGCCATTTAAAAATATTTCACGAGGGTGAGGCTTCACAGCTCGCTCTGATAGGGGAAGCAAAATTTAGTCACATCACAGAAGAAGACAGGACAGTAGGAAGCAAGTGAAGATTTGGGATAATTGTAGAGTGAGTTAGCACACTGAATTAACAGAATTAAAAATCAGACTCAGCAACTGGGGAAAAGAGACAGCCCTTGTCCCTGCCTACCTTTTTTTTTTATTCTAAAGTTGTACTTTTTGTTGCAGTGAAGGAGAAAAGAGCAAAAATGTTGATGATCTCCCTTCAGGTTTTTGAAAACCTTGCATGAAATTGTTAATGGAAATGGACACCCCCCCCCCAATATGAATCTGAAATATATAGTATTTGTATCATTTAGAATCTTCCTTTCAGGAAAAACTCATGTACCTGAGGAATAAATAAAACACTTATCATGGAGGGAAAGACAGGACAATCTATTTTTGTTCTCCTGTCAGTTTGATTAAGAACATAGTGCAGTTGAAAAATTTTAATACTTTAAAATGCAAGTTCAAGGTCATTTGACCTTTTTCATTTCAACACATTTTAAAACTTTGGAGTTTTCCTGACTTGAATAGATTTTTAGAAAGCATTCATACCCACCTAAGTCTCCAAAGATGGAAAGGATGGGAGCCAGCCTCCCCGTGACTGTTCACCTGCGGTTACGTGCTACCAGGCATGTGATGTCTTGGAGAGTTACGAGGGGCTGAGATGGAGAGATGTGCAGTTTCATATTCTATAATTAAACTTTTCCTAAAAGTGTGATTAATGGGAGCTCATTATTCTGAGACTTAATTAAAACTTTTACATGCAGGAAGCTAGTGCAAACACAGCCCTTATCTCTAATAGTCAAGAAGAAATCTTTAATCAAGAGATTGAAGAACATGTTCCTGAATACATAGTAGTTCTACATGCACCTTCCTATTCCAAAAAGCCATTTCTCTGCAGCACGTTTTAAAGGCAGCAACACTTACCGAGTCATGTACGGTATTGTCTAGGTTTTTTTTTTTTACTGTGTTGTTAACTCTTGTATTTGTCTTTTGTTCAGAACAACTCCAAGCGCTTCACAAATTGCCTGTGAGATTATTTCACATGCTGCTAAAACTGTTTTTCTCAGTGCGTGAGAAAGCAACAGTTCTCTCGAACAGAAACAGCGTGGGGAGCTGTAGGAAATGGGGTGCAATAATCTGCATTAGAAATGGCCAGGACAGAGTGAGTTTGGAGCACCTTCTCGTGGCATGGGTCATGGCATCAGTACTACTTGGTTTTCATTTGTATCTCCCCTGACAGGAAACATCCTTCCCCGCATTTGAAGCCGGCACTCCTTTAGCTGGGATAAATAGAGAAGAAGTGCCATCTACTGTAATGCTACCACCACAGTTCCGCACTCTTTTCTCCCAGGCAAATCTAAGCATACTTGTAGAAATACTTTTTTTTTTTTTTTAACAGTCAATAAAAATTACAGCCCGAGATATCAAAGCAACAAAGAAAAGAAAATTCCTGGTTAAGGCTTTAAAAGACCCCATCTCCCTATTTTTTTCTGCTGTGCATTATTTCAGAATTTCTTGTGGATATTTTTCAATTCACAGTAGTTATTACCTTGTGTCTGGTATCGGCTCTGTGCATCCATCTGTTGTGTTCTCTCCTTCTCATTTGACTGTGTGCTGATGAGTTAAGAGTATTTTCTTTTCCGTGGTGATTGCTATGTTGATGGGTAGCTAATTGGCAGGGATAGTGGCAGGAATTTGATGGCAGAGCAAGGAAAGAAACGTAGCTGCAGTACCCGATTTTTGTTTATTTTTCGTATTTGGATCAGTATATTAGTATACTAGTTACATATGTATTCTGCAGCTTGGAAAGGAGGAGTCTATGAGTGTTTTGAGACTTAAAGTCGAAACAGAAATTAATCATGTGAGGCTAAATTCTGCAGCGATTTAATCTTTCTGTACGTAGGAGAGACCGAAGCTGATCTCTTTCACTTTCATCAAGCGAAGTAATAATTTATTAGACTTTAACATGACTCTTCATGTCTCTGTCTTTTCCATTCAGTCAACAATATTAACATGATGCAAGATGCCTCAGTCTTTATTTTTCTTATTTCCAGGTCCTGGAATTGCTTTTGTGGTTTACCCAGAAGCCCTAACTCGGCTTCCCCTCTCTCCGTTCTGGGCTATAATATTCTTTCTGATGCTTCTAACACTTGGATTGGACACTATGGTAAACTGCTTTTGTTTCCCATTTTTTTCCTCTTGCTTTTCCTATCTATTTGTTTGGAGGACTGTGAGATTAATTGCTATTTTCCATGCGGTTAGTGAACAGCTTTCCAATAAGAGGAATGATGTAAGGCCGTCAGCGCTGACATTATTTGGGTGACGCTTTGGCGTTGACATCTGAGCATTTAACACCCGGGATTCAAAATACTCTCTTATATTCCGTCCTATCCAGTTGGACCACTTTGTGCACATCGTGTGCTCTGAAATGACTCCTTTTATTTGGTCTTTCAGTTTGCCACTATCGAGACTATAGTGACCTCCGTTTCGGATGAGTTCCCCAAATACTTACGTACGCACAAGGCACTGTTCACTCTTGGGTGCTGCATCTCCTTTTTCATCATGGGATTTCCTATGATCACTCAGGTAATAATATTGTCTTTGAGCATCCCTGTCTGTCCCCAATCCCCCCCTGGTGGCCGTTCTCCTCCCGCGCAAGTTGCGAAAGATTAAGCTGAATTCTGCCGCATGCGCAAAGACATTGGGTGAGTCCAAAAGACTTATTTATTTTTTTTTTAATGGCTGCTCAGACTGAGATACATTTAGAAGACTTTTCTTCTCAGAAAGATTTGAACAGCAGACTTCTAAAATTTATCCCTAGCCAAACATCTCCAAAGCCATCATGTAAGTTAGATATTCATTTAAGAAAAAAAAAAAAAAGTTTGTATGTCATATAAATATGCACACCAGTTTTGGGTGCCTTCCCTCCCACATTAGATACTGATAGTCCTGGCAAAGTGTGGAGTTAATAATGAAATTCTCATCTACCCTTGAGAGCCTTCTGTGTCTTTTGTCTGCTAATTCCTCCAGCATTATAAACTCTCAGCAATTCCAAAAGGAGATGCACAAAATCTATCTTGCTGTTTTATTAATCCTTTGCCCCCCTCTTTCTTTCTTTCTCCTCACCTCATCACCTAGCAGCCCAACTTTGCTGTGCCAAAGCCTAGGATGGATTCAGTCCCTCCTTCACTTGAATTCTACTGCTTAACCTCTGCCCTGAAGTTAGGGTATTATATCCTTTCCAACGAAATGAACTGGACCCGCTAGTATAGTACTACTGGTTTCAGTGGTGATTTTGCTTTCCATGCAGTATGAAGCGGTTAGAGGCACTGCCGGTGGAAGGTCTGGTTGCAGTTCAGTCCTCAATCTGAAAGGACTGAAAGCAACGTCTTCCCCAGGTGTGCTAACTACCAGACTCAGGTGTACCCTCTGCTTTTTTTTTTTTTCTTGTTGGATTTGATATTCATTCAGCCAGAAGGAAGAAACTATAGTGCGACATGAGCCTGTGTCCCGTCAACGTTTGGATGCTTACTTGGGGTACGGAGTCCTGGGTCCTGCTCCTGTCCATTTTGCCTACCTTAGCGTTGGTTAGAGTTGTGACACACAGGAAGAGAGACACCAGCTCTATGCCACAAATAATGGCTCTTTTATGCTTTTTTTTTTTCTTTAGGGTGGAATGTATATGTTACAGCTTGTGGACACTTACGCAGCGTCTTATTCTCTTGTCATCATTGCCATCTTTGAGCTTGTTGGCGTTTCCTACATATATGGTAAGAAAAAATACTGTTATTGGACAGCCTATGTCAAAGTAACATTTTAGTATATGGTAAGGTTAAATTCTTAAGGAAAGGAGTAACACTTTTTTTTTTTTTTTTTTTAATAAAAAGCCTCAGAATCCCCTTATTTTGAACAGAAGCATCATGGGACTTCATTACTGTAGGATTCTTTCAAATACATGTATTCAAAAGACTTTCATATAGTCTAATGACCTCTTCCCACCCATAGCTTAAAGCCAATGCTTAGAGATGAGTAGGAGAACAGACTAAGGGTTTAGCGACACTTCTGCAGGGGCTCTTTTGCACTCCAACAGGTTTAGGGTCAGAGACTTCCTGAGCCAGAAGTAGTATCTTTGCATTGATCAACTTTTGAAGGATTTATCTTCCATGTACACATCCAGCCTTCCCATTAGCCCAGCTGTCTCTAACACAGAATCAAGACTACGCGGCTACTCAGAGTGACTAATTATGTACAGTGGCAACACCAGTTCTCTCGATCCATGTTGATGTACATTAAATGATGAGGAAGATCCTCAGCTAGCATAACACAGTGCAATTACCTTGACGCTACTGCAGCTACGTCAGTTGTTACCAGCTGGCGATTTGCTCCCAAACTGGTTTGGTTCTTTGAGGAGGTTGGTTCTTAGAAATGTGTGATCTCAGATGGTTGTGGTAGGAAATGTGAAGATCTCCCTACATAACAGATGATTAATTTATGGCTGGAGTGTGGTGGTGCCACTTAAGACTGGCCTTCAAAAGCAAAGTAAGATCTGAATCTCAGTGTTGAAGGTGACAAAGATAAAGCTGTTTCCTCTGTTGCTGTGGACAAGAATGAATTATATATTTTGTGTCAGATAGACGTAAACAATCCCAAGACCTTCTGTTGAAGGTGCATATATAGCAGCATGATCCTAGGCTCTAGTCCGGTGCACTGGATACTTAGATCTACCTACGCTGTGGGGTCCACTCTGTAATATAAATGCATTAAAAAATTGTACATAATTCAAAACACGCAGAATTTGCTGCTCTTGCTTGAGAAATGAATGTTTTAGACCGGACAGGGAATCAGCCGTTCCGTGTTTTCTCCAATTTCATGGAAATACAGAAGTGTATTTTATCTCCACTGACATCCAATCCAGTGAGAAGGCCTGAGTGGTTGTAAGCTAAAAAGTCAGATATGACCTAGCGAGGAAACGTTAACAGAATACAGTGGAAAAAGTCAAAACACTGAGAGAAAAGTTGATTTAGACCGATCACAGTTTGGGTGATCAAAACGCTTATTGTTTTTAATGTCCCTGAAATGTAAGCATTTTAATTAGACTCGGTTTAGAAGTGTAATCTCTGTGAGCGAAATGATATTGGTAACAGCGGTCAGCTTTACATTCGACCAGTCTTCTCGAAGGACCTGAGTGTAATGCTTTGAGATATCTCCTGAAGTGCAGTTGAGAGATGGATTTTGGGGATTATTTAGCAGAACTCCTGGTTTGAAAAATCAATGCTGGCAAGTTTTGCCATTGCTCTGTGCTTCACTTTCCATGAAGACATGTAAGGTTTGCCCATTCCCTCCCCCTGGTCACCACCAGGTTTAGCATTTACCCGTTCCTGTGGCAACACCACCAGGTACATGTCATCTGAGTCATTAGCAGCTGCTTACCATACTGACCAATTTCCCAGCTTTCCTAAAATCAACGCAATTCCATAAGAGAAGGTGAGTGGGAATGCTCAAAAGGAGTATAAGGGTTTGTTGGTTTTTTTTTCCCTTTCTCCTCCTCATCTGTTTGCTGCGAGCATGCCTGAACGACGCTGTTGCTAAAGCACTAGATGTTGTCACTCTTCTTGGGCAGCAGTATCTACAGCATCACCTGGTCTGTCCCCAAAAGATTGCCCCCTTGAAAGCCGTTGCCGTCAGCGTACAAGGCAAAAATTCCTGGCTTAGAGTATTTTTCAATAACCCCCAAACTACTTAAATCTGTAGAATTTCTTTGTTCTGTATGTTTTTAAATAAGGATGAAGGTAAACAAGGAGCAAATACTGGCTCTGTTCCTCCTCTGAACACTGTGTGGCAGAAGCACTACAGACCTGACTTTGTGGAACAACAATTTATTGGGCTTGTAAGCAAAATTGCTTAGGCGAGTGCCTGCTTTGCCCAACAAATTCAGTATCCCTTAAAACGCTATCTCTTATGAAAAACATAAACCAATACAAAAATAGTTAAAGCACTGCAAAGGAAGGGCTTGAATAGAGGAAACTTTTTTTTTTTTTTTTTTTTTTTTTTTAGTTACATACTGATTTTATGTAATCAGACTTGGGAAAGATCTGCCGATTACGAATCATTCCTTCCATGCTTTCTGTACCAACTGATTGTTAATCAACAAATGTTAGTAAGGCCTTTGATATAAACTGTTTCAAAGATTATTCCCTGGAATTAACCTTTTGCTAGACTAAAGAGCTTCCAGTCTTTTACATGAAAAAGAAAGATTTACTTTGCAATCATTATCTGCTTGACTAATGTATCACAGCTACTTCTGCTGCATTAAAGCTGCTTTTCCAAGGACTGTTAATAGCAATGCAGCTTGTATATTTGTGATTTGCATGTTGTAAATACAAGTGAAGCTGCTGCTCTTGTTATATTCCTTCAAGCAGTGCTTAAAATTGGCATAATATATCTTCAAGCTCTGACAATTGCTCTTTTACACTCCACTGACACTTTTCTCAGTATACTTGTACTCTTCATAGGAAACAGATTGGCACAATAGTGGCAGGTGCTTTTATGATGGAATAAATCTATCTTTAGTTCTTGTTACATGTTCTGCTTGCTGAGCTTGTTGAGATTTTTAAATTAAAAAGAGGCACACTTGGTTATTTCCTTGCAATCACTTATTTTTCAGTAGAGTCAGTGCTACATAATCCAGTCAAATGCTGGTTTTTATTTCACATGCCGGTATAGATGTTTATTCTCCAGTTGTTTAGATTATGATGCCTGATTGGTAAAGAATAGCTTAGAGCTGCGGGTATTAATTTAATCATGAGCATAATTCCCACTGTTGCGTTTTGTAACGTGAAGCTAAATACAAAGATCCTTGTGTTTGAAAGAAACACTGTTGGAGACTGAAAATGTATGACCTTAACTTTATTCGTGCTCCTTCTAGATCTGGTTTTTGTCAGTCTGTTGTCGGGAAGGTTCATTGTCAGAGTGAGTGGTAACTGCCGCAGTGTATTTGTAGAAAGTAATTTTGAACATTTTTACCTGTAGAAGAATATTGAAGTAGTTGCCTGTCTAGGTTTGCATTCTCCTTTTTAATGGATTTTATAGCTGCAGCACTCGTGAATACATCATCCTACTTTAGCGAGTGGAAACTGAGATATGGAATATCATGTCTCGTTGTTTATTTCCCAAAGTTATTCAGCAGGCCTGACTGATCTGAGAGGGAAATGAGACACACTAAGATTTAATCGTCTTTCCGTTAACTAAAGCAGCCTTTTCATTTTTCCGTGGAACTTGATGAACCTATTTTCAGCCTTTCACTGGGAAAGAGATGAGTACTGTGTAATCCCTGTATTTATCTGCGTGCATTTGACTCCTGAACTGCTAATATTTAGAAGTGCCTTAAACTGTGAATGTCTGCTGACGATTCCAGGAAGGAACTGAATTTTTTAACTGGAGTTTCAAACTAATCTGTGCACATTTGCATGAAGCTTGCACGAATGTTGGAGGCAGAAACCTCTGGCAACTACCCAGTTAGGTATACCTCCTTTGCAGCAGCAAGCGTGGCTGAAGTGGAGAGACTTGGATGAGCTTTAAACTTTGTGGAAAGACCCTTCAGCCCATACCTTGTGCTGTTGCAACTAGTTTAAAACTAGTTTCGCTCCCACCACAGCACGCTGCGGGGATGACCGCCGTGTGAGCATCTCCCACGTAGCTCGCTGCAGACGGTGCACTGAACTGTACTAAGCAGGTAAATAAAACGCAGGGGCAAATCCTTCAGTTGCAGCTAAGATCTCCTTTCATGTCCCAACACGGTGACCCTGGGGGTTATGTTCGGTCCGGGCGTACAAAGCTCTCGTACAAAATGGAGAAGCACACGATGACGGGTGCTGAAGTACAGTGAATCCAGGGGTAGTAAAAATTACCTGTATTTTACAGAGAAGAGAAGAGGCTTTCTGTAGTCAGTGGAAATGAGAAAAAGAGGGAGAGAAATTACAGTTACAGAAAAAAAATGTGCCATCTGCGTCCCCTTGGGTTAGTTTTCTAAGCTTACATCCCCTGCAGGTTGTACTTTTCCCCTCCCCTAAATATAGTCCTTGCAATACCATCTTCTTGTTTAATTTCTGGGTTTTTCTTCTCTATTTCTTATCACAACTCAGTTTTTTAGCTTTTCTCTGACATGCTATCTGCCTGGACTGGCTTAATCTGTGCTCACCCTCTGAGCTGGGCCTTTAAGGCTGCCCTTACACCATCTAGCCCTGCTGCTTTCTTAGAGGTGCATCAGAAGACACTGAATATTGAGCCATTGCTATTTTTTACCTGCTGGGCCATCGCTTCTTAATTATGGGAACAGTCAGGTGGATAGATTTAGTTCTCCTTGATATCAACAAAAAGGCTTCAAAATTATGTGGATCAAGCCTGGGGATTATCCCTTCTTAAATTCAGCAGCTGCAGTGGCTTGGCTGTAAGGGCAGTAAGAACACAAAGCTGTTCTTCCCTTTTGTTCCAAGTATTTCCTCCCTTACCCAGTGACTTCTCGCCGACATTTAAGCTCCGTCTCTGTCCCCACCTCATAAAAGTTGCACTAAATGCTGTAGAATTATGCTTTGTAAAATTTAAATGACAGAGACGATCACCTGCCTCGTTCGATAAAATTGGCCCAAATTGGGAATGTTTGTGGGACAGAGGAGCTCAGCCCTGGCCCTCAGACCTCCCTCTTCTTATCATCGTTAAAAAAGCTGGAACAAATTTCCATTTTGTTGTTGTTACCTTCGGATAAATTACCAATAGCCGTACTGAGCGGGGACCGTTTACCTAAACAGCTCTGCAGAAGAAGGCCGAAAAGCAGACTGGCTTTTATCAGGTGGGCAATAGCAGCTACTGGGCCGGCACAGCTTTTCCAGTCGCGTGGCACGGCCAGGGAGATAGCTGCAGAGATGGCTGAAATACCCTTTTCCAGTCTTGCGTGTTTTATGAGCTCCAGTAACTTTATAGATGTGATCAATGCAATAATCTGAAGAATTAACACGTCAGTCAATCTGTTTGTTCAAACAACACTGAATATAATTTGAAATATTTACAGGTGCTCTCTAATAATTTTAAGTATTGCTTACGTATCAAGCGAAAAATAACAGGATATTACCAGTTCCAATGCTAAGCGATACAATCATCCCATACCCTGGTCACGTAGTAGGTATAGAGAAGCTCAGATACTATCTGTGCTGAAACAGGCATGGAAATATTAACAAGGTTCATCTTCGCAGTGAAATATAACAAGTATACACATAATTGCAGCTAACTGGTGCATACTATTAATGCTTTAACCCGGAACATGCTGAACACTTAATCTTGATGTAAAAGCTCAATTTTGCTTTAATCCTTGGGAAGTAAATATTTTATTGGAATGGTTCCCACCATAACAGTCTCATTTTTTACTATGTGGTTAGGTTCTCCATTGAGGTTTTCGACCAACAAGTCAGAGTTTGTTTTTGTAATTAGACACAAGGGAGGTCACAAGAGCTGTGTTGCAAATTGCAGCCGGTTTCTTTCGCACCTAATTGCATTTCCGTTTGCTGTTTACA
Organism: Leptodon cayanensis; assembly: GCA_027564655.1. NCBI lineage: Eukaryota > Metazoa > Chordata > Aves > Accipitriformes > Accipitridae > Leptodon > Leptodon cayanensis. The sequence continues at coordinate 25,385,483 of JANXJC010000021.1, read as the reverse complement.
GGATTGCAAAGATTTTGTGAAGATATAGAAATGATGATTGGATTCCAGCCAAGTAAATTCTGGCGGGTCTGTTGGGCATTCGTGACACCGACTATTTTAACAGTAAGCAAAAATTTTTTGAACGTCCTCTCCCAAGAGGTTTGTTGTTGTTTCTTCATCATTCATGATGTTTTTGAACGCAGTAGTTAGCTCTTGGATACAGATACCTAGACACACGCACACATGTGTGCGCACATGTGTTCTTGCACGTGTGCGTAGCAGATGAAGCAGAGCCTAAGTAATGGGTTTTTTTGGTAGAGAGGGATGGTGAGTCTCCACACGCTGCTCTGGCAGCCTTTCCCTGTCTGTGCAAAATGCTGGGACGGCATACCGTTGCATACCAGCGGTTTTGATTATTGTGTGCGTGGAATATATATGTATGTACATATATGCACAGAGAGGGAGAGGAAATTGCACGATCCTCCTGTCTGTTCTCGGGCTGAGCTAGGGACAAACCATTTTATTGAGCCAAAAACTAATCTGAGAGACGTGCTTTGGGAAGGGCTTACGTGGAAATCCGGGCGACAAAGTTTTAGCTGCGATAGATGGGGATATTTTTGTAAAGGTGGATACAGTTCTGTTCCCGATAATAAATAGAAATCACTTGAGTTTCTCTGAAAACAAAACAAAACAACCTAAAAAAAGGGGGAAAAGAAAAGAAAAAAAAAAAAGAAAAAGAAAAGGAAAAAGGGACTGTTGTTTCCAACTCCTGCAGGCACCGAGGCGGTGAACGATCGCTCTCCCTCCCCCCCCCCCGGCATCCACAGAAGCTCAGGGGCCTGCAGTGCGCCCTGCCCCGCCCTGCCCCGCCCTGCCCCGCCCCTCCCGCCGCTTCCCGCCACCCCCGCCAGGTGGCGCTGTGCGACAGCGGCTGGCCGCGCGCCGCCCGGCCCGGGGGGCGGGACCTTGGGGGGGTCCCGGGGCTGCTGGGAACGGCAGTGATCTGCATGTGGGTCAGTTCAAAAGAATATTTTTCTTTTTCCTCTTTTTTCTTGTATTTTATTTTTGTCTCCACTCCCAAAGCCAGAATGATTCTTGACTTCGAATTTAAATCTCTGTGGAATGTAAAAGATGGCACGTTCTCAGTGTTACCATTACGACGCATGTTTTGTCAAGTCCAAGAGCCCATGTATAATAACTATATCTATATTTACTCTCTAGCTCTCTAACGCAACGCTTCTTTTACATTTTAACCCGAGTACAGATACAATCTTTAATTGCATCTCATGTTCTGGCACAAGAACGAAATAATTCCTTCAGCCATTTCAAAAGCCTTTGGCTTGATAAGTCAGTATAAAACAACCGAGCCTTCTTTTACCGGTATTTTATGTTTGAGAGCACGTACTTCAGCCTCAAAGTCCTCAGGCCTGGACCGCAGGTGCGGCAAGATTATCAGTATTTGTGTAGGGTTTTAAAAACCTATCGTTTCACAGCAGTCCTAAATAGTTCCTCAAGTATCCATCGATGTTTAGGTACGAGATAAGAAAAGTTATTAGAATTTCTGAAAAGACACGCATTTTGAAACAGTAAGTGTGGTGTCTGTCGGGTGGGGTGAAGAACCAAAATGAGGACTCTACAGTCCTCAGCAGTCACTTCTCCCAGAGAAGTTGTATTTCATCTTATGTGCTGGGAAGTTCCTATTTGTGCTGTTTTTTAGTGCAGCATAAATGTTGGTAAATCTTTTTATTTCGGGGGGGGGGGGGAGGGGGGGAAGGCCCTGGCCCAAGT
>JANXJC010000021.1:25370232-25383616 GCA_027564655.1 Leptodon cayanensis | reverse complement strand
GGGGCGGGGGGGAGGGGGGGAAGGCCCTGGCCAAAGTTAGTAACTTTGGTGTTAATTCAGGAATAAGGTCATTTTTTTCTGAAAACTGAAAAAGGTTTAGGTTTTGCAGACAGGGATGCATGTGTGAAGGGACCAGTGAGTTTTGGTGAGCTCAACAAAACCCTGAGTCACGAGGAAAAGAAATTTTCTACGGTGAAAACAATTTCTCCAACGGCCGTAACGAAGATGTTCTACTTTCCTGCACAGTTTTTCTTTACCGATTGTCTTCACTGAAGTATAGGATTGCTATGCATGAAAACCAGGTAGATCTATCTCACCTATCCAGTGGCAACTGTTGTTTGATTGTAACAGTGTATAGTTTGCAATTCCCTTTTAAAAAGTTTGAAGACATAGCCCAGTTCATAGTATTAGGATAACATCAACGGCGATGTGGTTTTTTTTCTCGAGGGCCTTGTTACAAACGAAGGTGTGTGCACATGGGTGTTTTTACTCTCTTTTTTTTTTTAATTCCAATGGTTGTTTTCAAGATGCTGCCTTAGATCCATTGTTACACTTTTGAAGGGAATGATTAGGCTTTTCTGCAAATTGCTCGGTTCCTTTACTGATCAGACTTGCACTCTTAGCTACTGCCAGTAATCGCAACCAGGGAATAGGAGAGTTTGTTGTCTCTTAAGGAAAACAAATTTGGAAAGCAAACGAGGTCAGTTCAAACTTGCATGTTTTGTTGTCGTTCCCTCCAAATGTAATACTTAGTGAACTTACGGTGAGAAATAAATTGACGCTGATCAGTCGTCATTCTCTTTTTACGCGATGGAAAGAGACAAAGCAAAACCAGGCAATACATTCTTTTCTATTATCGCCTCTTTAAAGCTAATATTTGATACATTTGGATAGTCTAGTGTTAGACTTTCAATTACTCCACATCTCTGGAAAAAAAATGATCATTTTTATACGTGCCTTCACCTAGTTATACTGCTATAAATCTTCTGTGTGCAATTATTGTGAGCACAGGCATTTCCCAAAAGTTACTGAATTATGCACAAATGTGAGCAGATGTATCGCTATTCATACAGTAAGCAAAATGGAGTAACTTGGCATAATCACATTAGGTAAAACTGCCAATAGACCGTGTAATAAAGCATGTTACTCTAGGGACAAGATTCTAATTTCAATTCTTCTGGCATAAATACAGTGATTTTTGTGGGATTTTGCAAGATTTCCAGGCGACTCATTAGATTCAGACTCTGACCTGTGTGTTGCAGCTTGTGTGAGCGCCCTGCCTTAGGTGTGTGTACTTTTATCTGTATTCCATATATACCAACTGTGCGTGTGGATACCTACCGTCTGTTGCATAGCAGGCTTGTTTTGCTTATTCAAACATATTTGTTTTCCTTCCTTGTTTCCAGTTTATTCTTTGCTTCAGTTTTTACCAATGGGAACCAATGACTTACGGAGCTTACCACTATCCAGGCTGGTCCATGGTGCTTGGATGGCTGATGCTGGCCTGCTCAGTTATCTGGATCCCAGTTATGTTTGTGATAAAAATGCATCTAGCCCCAGGCAAATTTATTGAGGTAATTCTTCTGTCTTTTTTGCTGCTTAAAAATACGGTCACAGGAGACTGTCTGGTTTATTTTACATTGATTTTTGTGATATGGAATGTCTAATAGTGCTAAGATTACTTTCTGCTAAGCTAGTTATTGTGTGGCAGAGATGCTTGCTTGATTTAAAATGCAGACCTTCCACTCCCTGTTCCTCAACAAAATGCTCCTAAATTGTCAAGTGATTACTTTCACGAGAACTAGAAGGAGTTACAAATTTCACGAGCCCCGGTATGGCGTTGCTGAGGGAACGTTGTTCTAGCTTTGTTGGCCTTTTTGCAAAAGCAGCACGCAGACGTAGGAAGCATCAGCTGCTGGTGTGTATCGCATCGCAGCGAGCTCAGCAGTCAGCTCTAGATGTCAATCCGGGGTCACCGGTTTGCAAAATGTGAGATGGTTGGGTACCCGAGTCATCCGGGATGCGCTCCAGGAGGTTGTGCCGCTTGATGAAGTTCAGGAATAAGACGTTTGAAAAGAACTCGTGCTCTACGGCTCAAACTACTCATTATAAAACTTAGCTGGCAATCTCCCCCCCTGGCCCCCTTCTTCACTTCTTTATTTTTCTTGAATAAGCTGATCCTCTCTGGCACCTGAGCTTAAAAAAATTCCAGTTGGCACTTTATTTTTCATGCTGCTTTTCTTTACTTCGCCAATCAGATTCCTGCCGCTTCCCCCCACCGCGCCAGAAACGTGGCAGTCCCCTTGTGCTCCCCGTCCCTGTGCCGGGGTCCTGCCTCGGCTCCCCGGCTGGTCCCATCCCGCTGGCTCCTCAGTTCCTCGCGGGGCATAGTACAGCAACGTTTTTCTCATGTCAGCATTTCATTCCTTCGTTGCCTTCACCTTGTCTTCTGAAGAAGTTCAATGCTCTTATTTTTGGCCTTTGAGGCTTTCTCAGTTCTGCTTTTTTGTCACTGCATGCCGCTTGTGCTGTTCCTTCCTCAGGATAAGGAACAGACAGTCACCTCCACTTTTCATAGCCGCTTTTGCCGTTCAGTTCTCCTTGCAAAACCCATCGGGGCTGTTACATGCCTCAAAAACGAAAAGGAGAGAAAATGTACTAAAATAGAATAATCTTTTTGGTCTCTCAATATGTCACACTATACACGCCTAAGGGAAAAGGACGGTGCTTTTCTGCTTCACATAGAGCAAAGGAATTTAACATTAAGTGGTGGGACACCCTAGGGAGAGCATCCAAGCAGACAGTTGGCACTAGGCAACGAGGCCGCTTGTCTAAAGGGTCATTTAGCCCTTTGCGTAGAGCACGTTGGAGTGCACAGGTCAGGAGACAACTGCTCCTGCTGGAAATGAGCTAATGTGGAATTAGACTTCCTTGGTCATCGTCTCCTAAGTTTCTCTCCTCGAGACAAATTGTTCTGCTCCAAATCTCCTAATTTATATGTGTAGTACTGGCATATATATCGCCGCAAAAATAGGGTGCTCTCCTTACCGTCCCTCTAGCAGTGCACCCAAAGAAACATCCCAAAGCTGGATATGTTTTGAAGGGGCTTTTGCTGAAGCTATTTCATCTGTAGCCCGGTATTTCCTGAAGATTGAGTCTGCTGCATAAAATTATTATGGTTGATTTGGGAGGTAAGAGTTGCAAACTGGTAATTAAGCAGAGATTAAAATAACTGATATAGAGGTCTGATTCACTTTATTAGGTAATAAACTTATAATTGTTCCCTCTGAAGTCATCAGAAATATGTTTTCTTTCCTTTTTAGCTGTAAATGCGCCAATCACACCACATATTCAATAAAGAAATCAGTGGAAAGATTAGAAGATTTTTGTTGTTTGTCAGGTTAACGTTCTCTTCTTTCTTTTTTTTTCCTGCAGATGGAAATGAAACATTTTGTCATCTCAAAATTAAAATCTTTGTTCATTCATAGCAATAGACTTCTTTTTGGTCATTTGTATACTTTTGGGAAATATGCTAAACAGAAATCCAGTTATGTTTATGCGGTTACCCACTGCTTAGACCATTGGACTAAGTAATTGTGCACATGTCCTTCAGTAAGCCTTGCAATCTGTAGCGGTGGTTCTGAGCCCCCCTCATATGGTGCGGGGGAGACTGTATAATTAAAATCTGGGCACTTAATCCTCTATTAATCTTGCAAACTTTGTGCAAAACAAACACTGAGCAGTGGAGCGTTGCAGGGCCATCATCAATAACCTTAAATGAGCCTACCCTCATTTCTTCTGCATTGTAATTCTGCTCCGTAACTTCAAGTGAGACTCTCTTTTCTCTCCCCCACATTGCAGCGGCTCAAGTTGGTGTGCTCTCCGCAGCCTGACTGGGGTCCGTTTTTGGCCAAGCACCGTGGTGAACGTTACATGAATATGATTGATCCACTGGGAACCTCTTCCCTGGGACTTAAACTGCCAGTGAAGGATATAGAACTGGGGACCCAATGCTAATGATTATTACGTGGGTGGCAATAACATTGTCAGCCTTTTCCGATATTTTTTTCCATTTTGCTTCCCCGCCGTTTCTTCCTTTCCTTTCTGCAGTGCCTGAAAGTGGTTGCTTAGGAAAGTAGGACTTACTGTTGCATGCCGTAGGGAAGACCTAGCTAGACCACTTCCAGGTGTAGGTGATGCCCATGACATGTTCTGTACCCGGCGAAACAGCAAAAGCATATCGTGCAACAGGTGCCATACCAGGTTTTGTCAGATGGTGTAGGAATAAACAAAACACAACGGAAAAATCCTTTGAAGGAACTTCTGTGCGGAATTTGAGCTGTTTCACGCGAGCATCCGTGTAACCGGCAACTATGGTGGGATTAGGATTTCGTTAGCGGTGTAATCGAAGGGGAGTTCAGCCCTCAGATGGGATGGAAGTAAGCAAAGAAGGGGATCTCCTGTAGTCCTGGTATAAATCCAGCATAAGGCTCTTGCAGCAAGCAGGGTCGCTTTGGCTACGCTGACAGCAGACCCTGACCTGTTGTGTCCGCACACTTCTTTTACGAGTATGAATTATACTAACTTTGAGGACTTGTTATCTAAACAAGCAGAGACCCTTTAAACAGCACACCAGGAAGCAACACGTGAGATCGGAACAGAAAGACTGTGATGCATTCGATCTTTTCAAGTAGAAAAAGAAAAGCAAAATTTAAAGAACTTATCATTTGAGACTGGGACTAAACTGTGTTTGAGTCTAGAAGTAGTTTGGAAATGGTGCCAGGCTGAGGGGTACGGGCATCACTGTTTAAAGTACTGTCATACGTTTCTTTTGATAATTTGATTCTTGTCATTTAAATTAAGAATGCCTCAGTCATAGGGAGTGTCTGAAACCTTGCTCCACACTAAGTGCAGCTGTGGCTTTATTTGCTTCACGCCAGTACTCTGAACATGGTTTTCCTTGTTTCTCTGCTTTTGTTTACTGTATCTCCTCAAGAAGCCATCATATAATTTGTGCCTAACTTTGTATTCTTACAGTGGTAAGTGTAGTCTAGTTACCACTTGACAACAGTTATTAGAAGCTAGATGTGTTGTTCAACTTTGTGACTCCCCATTCATTCTCCTGTAAACATCTTTCTATAACCTTTAGATGATGTATTCTTCTCTTTCAACCAATGGGGAAATAGCAGAACCCCACTTGTCTATATATTATTATATATATAGCACGGAAATTCTTCAAAGCAACGTTCTCTCTGAAATGTACATAGGGGTTGTTTTTGTTTTGGGGTTTTTTTTGCATTTAGATCATCTTCATTAACTAAAAAACCCCACCAAAACTGCAACAATTAACCGCTGCAGTCATCCACGCGGATGCAACGTTAGATAGACAAAACGCGAGGGTTGAGGGGGGAGGACAATTTGGTAGATGGCCGTTATAACATTGCGTAGCAATAGGACATTCTAAATCATTACATTTTAGAAATCGGGTATAAGTGGTGATAGGAATGCTACACTTACATAGTTTTGTTACCTATTGGGCAGAGTAAAAATAGAGCTTTTTAATTTAATAATTAAATTAATTAATTTAATAAATTAATTAATAATTTACCTGAATAGAAAATTAGCCCGACTTACTGTAAATGCACTAGAATGAGGGAGAAAAATATATCTTCAATAATTGGCAAAACCGTAACCTTTACTATCTTGTTATATCCTATACAGACATATATGATATTTTTTAACAGTGAGCAGTGTTCATGTAGTGTGTACTAGTGATGTTTTATGTCCCTATAAATATCTTATCAGTCAGTGTAGAGATGGTGAGCTTAGAGTAGTTTAGCCTGTTTTTTCCCTCCCCACACACACTACTGTAGTAGCCAGTAAATGTTCTTTCCTTTCAGGGGACGGTTTCTGTCCCCTTCTTTTGTCTGTCTGTCTTCATATTACAGGGTCTCAGGTAAACCTTCAGTTAATGTGTGTCCGTAGATCAGTAGATGTGTCCTTTCATCCTGTTGAAGAAAACAAAACAAAACCTAAACCTTAATGTGACACTTCCACAAACTGTTAACTTATTTTCAATCTCTGTGTGTGTGTGTGTATATATATATGTATATTAAATATATTAATCATTTTGCTGAACTTCCTCTTCCACGGGGCAGTTAGTGTTGCCAGTTCTAGGCACTGCTGGAGACCTTTAATCCTCACGCAGGACAAGCGAAGCACCATCAGGGGTTGTCACTGAGCGAAACGAGGGCAGATTTTGCAACATATTGTGCTGGCCCCTGTGAATCCCCACTCCACGGGCTCTGCCGGTCCCCGTCTCGCACAGCGGCAAGTCGGGACCCTTCCGTGAGCTTCTCTGCCTTAAAGCTGTGCCCCCTTCTTTCAGCTTCGCCTGCTAGTCGAATAAGGGGCTTGCTGTTCTTACTTCTGGCTTTTATTTTCCTGGCAGAGGCAGGTTTGAGAAGCCATGCTGTGTTTGATGTGACGAAGGTCCGTAAAGAAGAGCTGGAAATTTGGCCGCCACATCTACGTGGGGCTGAGGGGCCTTTCTCAGGGTGAAGAAAGGAACCGAAGTCAGCACCTCTAGTGGGAATTGGGTATTTTTGTCAGGATAAATGGCTTTAGGCCTCTCTTTACCAATATTACCTAGCACCTTGGTTTGATTTTTGGAGTTCAGGCCAGTTTTTCTTCATTACTACTGTGATTAAAAAAAAATAAAAAAATATCCATAGGTTTGTTTCTCTTTTTAAAAAAAAACCCTCCACGCTCAAATCACTTAACAGTTCTGAATCCTTTCACTTACTAACTTGTCTCAGGACATGCATTGGAACTGGGATTAACTAATTGCAATAAAATTACCTCAGTGTAAGGATGTCAGTTACTGTCTACCTTAAGTGCAAAAGAGATATCATTTGAAGGAATACTGCTAGGTTGTGGTATCTTTTCTTTGGCTTGGATTACCAAAGCAGAACGCATATGAAAAATTGAATTGCTTTCCATGATTTATGTAATTAATCTGCTTGCTTTTAATTTAGATGTTGTTCCTGTGCCTGCTAAGTCATTAGCACAGGATTAGGCTTGACTTTGAAACTCTGAAAACAGATGATAGTGATTTTCTTCTAGCTGGTGTTCGTCTTCAGCTTTGACCTCCATTACTAGGCTTGCAAAACCATTAGGAGAGGGGGCAGAAATGCATACAAAAATTACAGAAGATAGGAAGTTTTCACTGTATGTTAAAAGCAGATTTTTTTTTTTTCATGTTAGGCTTTTTTTAAAGTATTTTACTGGCCAAATCTGAATGTTGAGATTAAATTAACCAGCAGTGTCTTCTTTAAATGAGAAGTAACCTTGAAGTTTGAGAATGCACTTCATTTACCATGTTCTAGGAAAAGTTTGCATGTACTTTGATAATTTTCTAAAAATAAATTTAGTAACTAATTAAATACCAGTAAAGATCTTTAAAAAAAAAAAAAAGGAGGGGAAAAAGCCATATTAGTAAAAATGTGATGTACGTATTTGCAGATCTATCTATCTTGTGAGTAAAAAATGTTCAAATTTGGTGAAACTAGTTATGTTGCATATTTTTTTTTCTTTGAAATGAAATTGAATTTCTAGGTGAGCTGAGATGCATTATTGTATGCATTAAAGATTATACCTAATGCAAATGCTTGCCATCTTCAAATTCTTTGGGGTCTTCCTAGTGTTTTCAATATGCAATGTTCAAAACCTGTGTTTCAGCTAGACATGGCAGCACTTTTGTTTCCAAAAGAAGGGTTTAACAAAATGACCTTTAATTGAGAAAGACTTGGATTGTCTTTATATGATGTTTCAATTGAGTCAAAGTAGTTTTTTGATTAGGTTCTGCTCCACTGACCGCATTAGATGTGCCTCAGCACCGAAGATCATTGTTTCCGATACACTGTGTGGCTATCTCTTACCATGAAATTCCAATGCCTGATTTACTTTAAATGTCTTTGGTCTTTTTGAATATATGTACAGTCGTATGGATAATATGATTTCTTGTTGCCTGTGTTAAAGCAATTGCTTATTTTTGGCAGACATCGGTTTCCCATTGGTTTCTTATTCTGCAGCTCCACTTCTTGCAATCAAGGAAAGACTTGTAGGGATTGTGGGTTGCAGGCTGCAGAGCTTCAGCAAGTGGCATCCCAGAAAGCCGCTCTGTTTTGCGAGTAACGCTGTTGTAAGAGACGCTTGTTTCTCAGTTTGTCGTGAAATGGTGTGCACGTAAGATACCTGTAAAATGGTCAGAGCTTGATATTCCCGAGGGACTCAGGTTGATGATTCGAGGGGGGTGGGGAGGGGTATTGTATTTGGGGTTTCTGCCTTTGTCACCCTCAGGCAGCCTATCACCAAAGACAGAAGGTTTTCCTGATGGGTTTAACGTAATGTGAGAACTGGGCTGGACCTTATTGCTTGCAATATTATTATTTGCCCATAATATTTAAATACATCTTCAGGTAACCATTTGCCTTATAGCTATCTTCCATTGTTAAGAAAACTATCGATTGACTAAAACCTGTTGTTATCTGTCATTTATATTATGTAGTATTACCTTGTAAGGTAGATGCTTAGCTGGTATAAATTGTCACAGCTTTGTTTGGAGCTGTGACAATTTACGCCAGCTGAGAATTTGCGCCCTGTGTCCTATGGCACTTTATTACGGACCCATCGCTGATGGGTTAAATCTTAATTACTTGCGTAATGTCATATATATAAATATATATATATATATTTACAGGCATTCTATGGGGTACTGCTGCCTATGGATAAAGATTTGTACCCTAACCAGGTCATTATAATTTTTTCATTAGCTGTACGTGGAGAAGATATATTGTGTTACAAAGGATGCATCATATATATCTCATGTAGTGCATATTACAGTGCTGTATGTTATTCATTTAAGAAATCATTATTCTTGAGGCCCTACCTCAGATTTTGTATTTATGTGTACAAATGCAATTTATTGTATTATATATTTGCCTATTATATTTGGATGTGATAAATTAAAATTATTCGATGATGTATGGGCTCTAAAGACTCTAAATAAATGTCCAGTGTTTAAAACAGAAAACACGTCAACATTCTTCTGGTGAATGAAAAGTCTCTTTTTCCACCGCCTCCTTCCCCACCCAATAACACACCACAAACATCATTCTTACTTAACACGCAGCCTTAAGGTTTCTGCAGAATTGATCCATTTGATTGTTAGAAACCTTGAGCAGCAACTGGAAACAGCCCTCTTGGGAAATGGAGGAATTGCACAGCTGCAGAAACAAGTATCAATTAAGTGGTTGGATTCTTAACTATTTGAGTGCTCTGTAGCTTGTGGAATAATTGATTGCTTATCAGAGGACCAACTGGCTTTCCTTAAATCCTTCTTATCCTACCAATTCAATCATCCCAAATGTTGTTGCACTGTTAAAAACGGTAGAGGTTCATATCAGCTGGAGATGCAAATGAGAGATGTGAGGGAAGAGCAAGCGAAGAAGGAAAGAGCGAGGACACTGTTCCTGACGTTATCGTACCTTGGGTTCAAAGCTTCATTCCTGCGACGTGGTGAGGGCCATGTGCCACGGTACCGATGCGGTAAGCAGGCTTCTCCGTTCCCAGCAGCCTGCTGTGGAAGTGGGACCGATCCAAGCTGTTTCGCTGTTGGCAGACAAGAGCTTTTGACAAGCTTTCCCCAAACTCAGTAGCTGAAGCTTGAAGTCCGATCGCAGCGCGGCATCAAATGTGGTAACACAAGAGATACTAGCATAGGGCCAAGAGTGAGACAGCGATTCCAGGTGAGGGCCTACTCCTGAAGACAGCCCGATAGCTATGTGGCAGAACTGTTTCAGCAGTTCTGGTAATCAATTCCCCCCTCAAAAAGTACTGTGTTTTGTCTGTAATCTTGCATTTCTCTGCGATGTGTACGTGCAGATGAAGGAGATGGCAGGCTCTAATTAAGGATGGAGGACTACAGTAATTCTTTGCACGTATAATGCAGATTACATCCTGGAGAAGTCTGAAGTTACCAGCGAGCGCTGTAAGAGTCCTGAGAGACGGGTAAGTGTTGTCAGTAGTCTCCTTTTCAGGAGGAAAAACTGAGGCACGTGGAATTTATCAAATCTCCAGGGTCAACCAATGTGAGTCGATGACACAACACATTGATTTTGGAGTAAGAGAGAGTCCTTTGCTGTCACCATTAGGCACTATTGCTTTAAATCTTTAAACTTGGGGGGAACAGATAAAAAACTGTGTCCGTCTAACTTGGTTGTATGGATTCACCTAGGCCATGCTTTAAACCAATGTACGTTACTTAAAACGACTAGAGGATAGGAGTATCTTCTGTTGCATTATTAGCAGACGTGTTTAGTTTGAAATAGTTTTACTCTTTCAGGTACTAAATTCCTGTGGTCAGGGTGTAGACCAAAGGGCACATCTTATACCAGCCTAATAGATTAATCAGTTGTAAAATTGAATTTAGACTTTTCAGCCTTCAAATGTGAGCTAACCATGCATTTGGGAACGAAAAAAAAAAAAAGCAGTAGGTATTGCTCCATGACTGAGTACAGAAGTAGACAAAGGATTTTTCTTTGTAAGGCCTCGTTCTGGTGCATTTGTTAGGTATTTATGAAATTATAAACCTTAACGCGGATACTTTCAGCCTATTGGACTGATATTATATAGTCCTTTACAACGACGTATCAGTTGGTAGGACAGGTATGGCATACAGTATCCTCCCCCTCCCTTTACATCTACTTTTTTTCTTAGTGTCTAGGTGTAAGTGCTCCTGTTAATCCTTGCCCTCTGCTGGCTGTGAAGTAAACTGTGCCCGTATGGATTGCGAGTATCCCTTCGGAGCCAGGCTTTCCAGGGACGCCAGCCTTAGGTGTGAATTGAGGAGATTTTTCTATTCCATGAGCTAGGAGGCAGGTGTTTTATTGGTTTTTTTTTGTTTGTTTGTTTTTTTGTTTTTTTGTTTTTTTCAGGTGGAAGCACTGCTGTTTTCAAGCTTTTGCAGTTCAGCTGGCAACCGAGTCCACGCATTCAGCTACGCTTAAAGTAACACTTAACACTTTTAATTGCTTTTTATCCAAGGCACCCAAACAACCTTACAACTGCTCTGAGAGATACTGGGCCTAGTCAAAAATTCTTCATCAAATTACAAAATGCCACAAGCTTTGCGGTTGGCAGGACTAACAGTTTAACACCGCACAGTTAGCAACATCACCATAATTTAGGTCAAAATCAAGAAGCGTTCAATGTCCAATCGAGAGTGCAAGAACAATCTTTCACAGGAATCCTATCTGACCTGAAATCCAGCTAGCTTGCCAGGACTAATGCTTTACTCTTGCAAAAGTGCCATCAGATTTTTTTTTTTTTTTAATTGCTAAGAATGTTCAGGAACACAGCTTTAATTCTTATCTCAATGTCATGCCTTTCAGCTATTTATACTTCCAACAAGATCATATCAGAGTATCGGATTTTTTGGTGATAAAGGAGGACGATTTGTTGCCACTAGAGGAGGTGTAAGAATAGTATTGACTGGGAGAATGGGATTTTTTAGTTTCTTTTGTCCGTCCATTTGTCCTATCCTTTTCTAATATGAACAGCTGAAAATGCTTGCAAGATTACTAATGCTCGCCCAGTGTGCGATCATTTGGGCGCTGAGCTGGGCTATAGGAGGACCCACGTTTGTGGGACCAGCTCTGTTGAGAGCTCTTCCTACCAAGTTGCTTGTGTGACTTTTTGCAGTGCTGTGGGCTTTTTGGCTGTTTCTGATCAACAGAAGAACACGTCGAGAATGATTTGAGCATTCTTTTTTCCAAGAGGTTGTTCAAGATGTGTTTGAAGCTGGGCTTTAAAGCCGATAACTCGGTGCAAATTTTTGTATGTACCCACAGTATTTTTTTTAAAATAGCATGTAATACAGATTTAGGTTAAGCTAATAACCGGTCTGCTTAAGAATCTGTCTACGACCAGTTTAAACTGTATATCCACGAAAGACTTCCACCAAGTGGAAAATGGAAAACAGGAGTTGAATTACATTCAATTCTGTGTGTAGATAGACCCTGCTTTTACTACCAGATAAGCACAAACATAGCTAAGCTAACATGAATTGGATGTAAAGACCTATTTCACAGAAAGAAATCTCCTCTTAAATCGGAGAGTAAATACTATGCAGAAAAATGATTTTATCATGATGGGATAGAAGGGTGCGTCTTCACCTGCTGATGTGCCATTGCCTCTTTTTCTTGTTGCCATGGATATATCTGCATGTATGCACACACATATACTTGTATACCATGCCTTTACTTCTCCCCATGCTCCAGGGGTGAGAGTGGTGCTAATAACACGGCACCCTAAACGAAAGTAAGGAGATACAAAGTTATATTTGAGTAAAAGCTCTTTTGGTACACTGGAGATAAATTACTGAGATGCTTTTAGGAATGACCACCCCAGAGATTTCCTGGAGTGCGTTACCTTGCTTGCAGCCAGGAACAGCTGTTTTCGGAGACCTTACTAATTAAGTAGTTAGGCAACCGAGTTATTCTCTTTGCTCTTGCTAATGTAAAGGTGTGCGAATGCAACTGCCCCCTGAGATGGGCATGAGTTTTTTGGTGTCACCCTTAAATTTATCCAAACGTGCAGCTTATTATTTTACATTTAAGAGGGCTGGAATTTGCGCGGTGCAGAACCAAACCACGGCGTGATGAGGGGAGGCAGCAGAGAGGAGGATCCTCCTGCTTTACAGCTGAAACGGCTTGATTTGAATGGTGGCAAAGCTACATCACCTGCAAACCTCACTCTGCTCCTGTTCAGTGGGTTGGGAACTTGATCTGGGGCCTGTAATCTCTGCTTCAAATTTAAATCAGCTGTTCTACCATGACTTGAAATCAGGTGTTCTACGGGGAGAGTCATCGCATACAATCGACGTGTGTGGTGGCCTGTGCTTTGCCGAGGATGGAGCCCCATTAAAGGCCAGAGGGAAGAAATATCTGAAGACAGGTTTTAAAACCGCCATCAGAGCAGCTTCTCAGATGACTCACAAGTAGCTTTAAATACTTTACCTCTCTTTCCCACTTCAGAGGCATGAAAGAGCAGTCGAGCAAGGACACGCCAGAAGCCCGAGTGAACGCTACGGAATTCCATACCACATCTCACAACTTCTTTTTGTTTATTCGTCCCGGGCATGAATTATTACCAAGACTAAATAGTTAATAAGGGTTGACGCTTCCTATTTTTACGCCGACAGCGCCGAGGAGGCGACACAGAGCCGCCCCACCCCACCGCGCACCCACCCGCGGCCGTGGGGAATTCACCGGTGGGGGGGTGAAGACCCGGGTCTTCTCCACCGGCTCCCAGTGTGGGTGTG
>JANXJC010000021.1:25317199-25361428 GCA_027564655.1 Leptodon cayanensis | reverse complement strand
GCCTGGAGCATCTCCTCCCCCTCCTTCTGCACTGACCTGGGGGTCTGCAGGGCTGCTTCTCTTACATGTTCTCACTCTCTCTCCGGCTGCTGTTTCCGTCTGTCCCAACAACTTTTTTTTTTTTTTCTTAAAAATGTTATCACAGAGGCGTTACCACTATCGCTGATTGGCTCGGACTTGGCTGGCAGCGGGTCCGACTTAGAGCCGGCTGGTATTGGCTCTGTCGGACACAGGGTAAGCTTCCAGCAGCTTCTTACAGAAGCCACCCTTGTAACCCTCCCGCTACCAAAACCTTGCCACACAAAGCCAATACAAGCTGAAACTCTGATTTCCTCATGAAGCAGCTTTACAGGCAAAGAAACAAATTCAGCTCTGTTGCAAATTGTGTGACAGCGTGATAGAACCAAAGTGGCAATTGAGAGATGTGGGCTGCCTTTGGGCAAGCAAATCTGTTCCTAATTCAGAAAAGCACAGAAACCTATAATTAAGTGTAGTCATCTGAGTGGTCCTGTTGGGCATGGACTTTGATTATTAGAGTATTTCAGCTGGATTTTTGATTGATCAGTTCCATTATTTGTGTGTTTCAGTTCCGTTCTCTGTGAAACGGGGATGAGGGAATCCAAAAGCAGTGTGAGTGCTGACAGTGTGGATTAGATGAAATGTAGATACGTAACTCGTAATTGCAATTCTGCAAACAGCCTGACTCTTAAGATCCCCAACATTATGGTGTCTTAATTAGTTGTCTTTTATTTATATGAACAAGAGTGTGGAAAAAAGTCTCTGTGTCCAGGTGGGTTGCTCTAGCACGAAGGGACTAAGGAGGGAGTGTGGAGATGCTTGACTAGAGTGCTCTTGGGGAACAGGGCACCCAAGATCCTGGTGTCTGACCCCACATCTCCTCACCTCCAACCAGGAGTCCAAAGAATTGGAGGAAACAGTTCTGCGGGTGGGTGGGAAATCTACCTGAAAGAAATGTATTGAAAATATTAATTGTCCACCTAATGCATTACAATAACATCTTACAAACGTTGAGCGAAAGACATCTGTAAATAGTATCTTACAAACGTGACAGAATGATACTGAAATTCCTCAAACAGGATTGTAGTATAAATTTTAGTACATGAAGAAACGCTGAGCCATGGCTCACTTAGTGGGGCTCAGTCTTCTTCTATGTTTCAGATGGCAGGGAAGCAGGTCTTGTTCTGACCCTGTAGGTGGAAACCTCAGCAGGATCTTGAGTTCAGTGGCAGAGAAAGGCTCTCGTTATAAATAAGGCAACAGGAGGCGCTTAACTGGTCGTCCTGTTTCTAGGTAGACTGAGCCCGATTTTTAGCCTAGCTGTTGCACGACGTGATTACTTTAACCAGTCTGACTTCTGTTCTGTGCTCAGTTCTCGTTGGGGAAGTAAAATTTTATTCCTTTTACAACCTGTCAGCTATGCCCATTTCTTTTTAATTCTTCTTCTCTCATCATCTCTTTTGAGCTAACAGAGGCTTAAAGCCTTTACATATAAAGCAGTTCCCCCAAGAAGTTTATGAAGGCTTTGCTGTTTCCTTTCCTAGCAATCTGGCAGTATTTTTCAACTTAGTCTTTAAATTAGTAATGGTCTTTTACTATGTATAGCACTCAGTAAAATAAACCACCACGTACTGTTAAAAGTCTAGCTGTATGTAGTCCTTTCTTCCTTGACCGTTTCTTTACTTTTATTAAACAACCACTGGATTTATAAGAGAAACACCTGGCCCGCACCTCCTGCGGCACAGAGTTCAGTCGTGCTCCTTCTTCCCACTTTGTAATAGCGACTGCCGAGTTGTCTTCTGTACAGTCGTGGCTCTGACGGGCATGGTGAAAGAATAACAAGTATCTTAAAGCACAGAGAGATGCAATGGTTTTGTGAGAAAAGAGTGAATCTTGTTGAGTTCCTGAAACAAAAGGGCCGTCCTGCTTCAGGTCAAAAGAGAGAGCAAAGCTGCAGTCCCAAGGCGGGTAGAGGTGCCTCCCAGCAGACTCGCTTGAGCTTCCAGATGCCATACAACGCTCCCTGTTGGTGTTTCCTCTCAGTGTGTTACGGGTCCTGATTTTTTTTTTTTCAACACCTTCCTCCTTGACTTGGTAATTCCTAGCTTAGAGAGTAGAGGTGTTTCCAGATCCCACTAGAGGACTCTGAGTCCTAAAAGTCAGCTTTTGTGGTGCCAAAGCTGAAGGGCTTTGATCGCTAGCCAGCTTTGCTACACTTTGAGATTGGTGGATAAGGAAAAGCGCAGAAGTTGATCTTGTGGTCAGGAGTGGGCACATACCCTTTATATCAGGAACTTTAGCTCTGCTGCTGCTAGGAGGGTCTTCAGGATACACTCGTTATGCCCTGGCTATGTGTGTGGGGCAGGAGCTCAGCACTGAGGTGCGCTCAGTAAATTCAAAGGCCAGGTGAGTAGGCTGCCGCCGTCGTTCATCCGCGTGTGAACGTCTCACCCGAGTCTCGGTGACCTCTGTGCTATGACTAAGGTTTTAATCTCATTCAAGTGTTAAAACTCAGTTATGCCAGCGTAACGTGCAAGGTGTGCGAGCTGCAGAGCCCAGAGAAGAGCGGGGACTCAATGAGGGGCAGCAGATAATGGCTCCAAGATGAAACTTGCAATTACTCTTCCTGGGGCGGACAGCAGGGAGGTCTGCAGTAAGCAGGAGAGATAAACTTTAATTTTGGAGTTCAGGGTGTCGGTCCCTCTTTACATGAGATAATGCAACGAGAGTCGTCGCTTTCTGTGCGATCTCTCCTGGTATGTTTATAGCAAATAGTAAGTATAAGCAGTATCGTTTTTACAGAGCGGAAATCTTATGGTAGCAGAAAAATTAGGATGGCACAACATGGGTGGCTTGACATCTTTGTGCTGCCTTCAGCTGTTGTAAAAGACAATAGCTCTAGTACCTTTTCCATGCCCGCTGATATCTGAATATCCTGTCTTGCCGGCGTGCTGGGAGGTTTTGGGGCAGCAGTGATGCAGAGTCTCTGGGTACACCTCCCCGGGCTGCCGGTGTCCCGCTCCTCCGCGCGCTTAGGCGCAGTTGGCAAAGCAGACGATGACCCTTGTGTTGTTGGAAAGGAAAGGAACTTTTTTTTTTTTTTTTTTTTTAACCAGGGATTGCCCGCCTGGGCTCGCAGCCGAGTCCCTGCGCAGCCACTTGTTGCTTCCCTCCAGCCGGATGAGTTTTTTTCCCTTTTAAAGTATGCTTTCCCTGAGGTGCCACCAGCCGGGCTGAGGGGCTGGGCTGTGCCCTGAGGTGAGGCGGTTGGAACCAGCTGGAACCGGCCGTGTCCGGCCCGGGGCAGTCCCCGCCTCTCCTCACAGAGACACCCTGCACCTCACCGCACGCTACAGGTATATCTTAATGAAAATTCTGCAAGCTCCTTGAACTTGTGAATTTTTTTTTTTTAAAAGGGAAGAGTGAGTTTTTTTTTCCCTGGTTACGTGCCCTGTCATGCAGGCCTGTGCTGGTTTCCACAGGGGCAGGGTGAATTTGGGGTTTTACCCCATGTTTGCCTGTGGGGTGCCTGTCCCGGGCTCCTGGGACCTCAGGAGGGAGAGGTAGCTGCTGTCAAATAAAAAGCCTGTGTATGTGTAAACAAAAATAGCACCTACCTCTGAGGTGTGGGTCAGCCTTTCGCCCCGATCATGTGGTGAAGTTTCAGGCGTTGCTGCTTTCTCGGTGCTAAATTTTGACCTGTTTCCCTTCTCTTTCCGCTGAGATCTCCCTTCTGAGATCCTCCTCTCCCCGGAGGACAGCAGGATTCATGGTTTACTCAAAGCTGATCCACTTTTGGGGCTCGGCTGGCTCTGAAGGCGGTGACGGGCACCTCTGCTCGCTCGTAGTGGTGGCTCGTGACCTGCGGCTGCACGGAGATGGTGGGCACCAGGCCAGCGTGTGTCTTCCCCTGCGACGGAGGTTTATGGGGCGGTGAGAAATAGGGCCCAGCCCAGGCCTCGGGAGAGCGGGATCCTCACCCATCCTCCGCACTCATCCCTTGGGATGGTCCCCCTGCTTTGATGAGCTCCAGCTTGGCCCTTAGGAGCTGTGGCGGCTGCCCGCCATCCTAGAGAGTTGCTAAAGAGTTCCCTCGCTGCTTTCAGCCCTTTGTCAAAGCTGCTTTTGAAAGCGCTGCTAAAATAAGTGTTAAAATAAGATATCGGCAGCTGGGCTGGCTGCACCCAAGAGGGTGGAGGGAAGCGTGACTTCTCTGACAGGAACGGTTTCTGTGCTTGTGTCCATCAGCAGGACGGAGAGCAAGGTCTTGATCTCTTTTTGGGATTTCTGGTGTTTCTCCTGCTTTCCTCCTTTCCTTCCCAGACCTCTCTGAAAGCTGGAAAGGAGAGGGAAATAAAGCTGGAAATTTAAGGGCAAGGACTGGGTATGTAAAGTGACAATAATATGGTTGGGGTGAATGGGCCCCCCTAAGAGGATCCAGACTGGTGCTGGGCAGTGGGTGGTGAGCAGCAGTCGGATGAGATGAACTGTGACAGGCAGGGCAAAGAAACTAGGCTTCTGGTGGAGGGGAGAGAAGCGAAACAGCTGGGGCGAGGAGCTGGAGGCCAAGAAGGGAGTGGGTGATGGCCTGGCAGAGAAGCTGGGACGTGGACACTACAAGGACTCAGGGGAAGGGAGCGAGGTGCAGGGCTGAAGAGCACAGTAAGGGGGGCCACCGACAGCGGTTGGGAGAAGCAGCCTGGAGAGAGAGGCAAGGAGCGAGGGCCTCAATGGGAAACGCGAGGGCTGCAGTCTTAGACTGGGTGGGTAGGACTGGGTAAAGGTTTGCTTACGGTACGTTTGCATTAGGGCAGCACAATAGGGAAAAGCCCTGAAAGTTCAGATTTGGTAGTGCTGTAAAGTATCTGTGATGCATGCTAATTTTTAACAAAAGTTTTTGCAGGCTACAACTTGGGTAATGTGGGGGTTTTGTTATTAGGTTTTTTTATTAGAACCTTAATTCTGCTGTGCTTTGGTTGTTCACCTGTAAAGTTGAGGTGCTGATGCCCTTTCCTGTAACAACAGTGGTGTGAAAAGAATTCGTTAATATTTGTAGAGGTCTCAGATACTATGCTGGAATAATTACCTTGGTCATGGTCTGTTCTGTCTTCAGAGAAGGATTTGAATATGGTAGATTTACTGTTCAAGGTGAGCCTTGAACGATAAAAATCAAGCAAAACTTCAGATCCTTGTTTGTTAAATAAATATTTTTTGCTCTTTGTTCTTTACTTTGTGCACTGACTGAGACAGGGGCCCTCTGGAAAGCTGGTGTGTGATCCTGTAATTAAGAACCGGTGTTGGAATGCGCATCCCCGGAGGGTTGAGCAAGGTTTGCCTCTGAGACTTTAACCATAACATCTGTCTAACTTCTCATTTATATATTTTTTTTAAATATAGCTGATGTTATAATGTGTTTCGTATACACAAGGTAATTTTGGGGGTTTTTTTGGCAATGAAATCGTTAGGGTAAGAGTTTTTTTTTTCCTTTGCAAAACCGACCATTTTCAGAAGAGAGAAATGACCTGGAGTTGGAATACAATGAGCTAGGAGGGGATGAGTGAGATGAATCATCTTCAATGGAGGAAATTAACGATCACTTGGGACATAATTATTGAACAATGCTTCGAGGCTTTGAAGATACATAAACTACTGTTAACTTTGTCAGTTTCCAGAATTAGTTTTTAAAATACTTATATATACCTATCCAATGTTGGCTGTTTCCACTCTTGTTTGATGTTTGAATTATGTTAGAAACCTGTCTAGGAGTAAAATTATCCAGCATATTGATATGAAGGTCTAACTTGTAAATTCTCGCAGAGCTTCTTGTTCCATATCCTCTTGTTTCCAACACCCCTGCCCCTCCTCCCCTGAGTAAGTGTAGACTAAAATAGAAACCTAGTCACATTAAATGCCAGTGACCAATTTCTACTTTTCTCTTTTTTTTTTTTCATCCCGAATGTTGTCATGCTGCCTTCTGTTACTTGACTTTTTTGTGTTTCCCATCATGTCTGTAATGATTAGGGAAGAATTCTGAGGACACATTACCTCTGTCCTTGGTAGTTATTTTTGCTTTCCTGGGAGACAATAATTGTGCTACTTGTCTATCTTCATTGCTACGGTGGTAAGTACAGAGGGGAAGCGGGATAAGCACTTCAGTATTTCTGTAGTATACTGAAAGCTTCGAATGCTTCTGGCAACCTGTTGACAAAGTCCTGTAATGAAGATAAGCAGAAAGGAAGCAAAAGGTCTCTACTTTTCAGTGGGCAGAGAGTGGGATGCAGAAATTAGTTTCTGATACCGCTATTAAGTGTTGCATGCTCCCACACCGCGTGAGCATCTAGGCCCTTACACTGAAAGTAAATCCATTTAGATAAAAGTAAGAATCACTGTTTGAGTTTCTTGTATCTTCATCAGAACAGAAATACGACAAAAATTGTCTTTTTCCTGCAAAGGATTTTAGTGAACTGATACCGTGAAGACATATCATACTGCCAGTAACCAGGTTTTAACTTCTCGTTTAGTAAATGAGGATTAAACTGCAGTAAGAATATTGTTCTATAACATCTCGTCCAACAGGCCCATGTGCTAGTCAGAGCCCCGGGAGGTTGAGGTGAAGCAGAGTCGGTACCTGACTTGTGCTGCCTTGAGGCGAGTCCCTGCGCAGCGCTGAGTATCCCTGGGTGGAGAATCCTGCCCAAGGTCAGGGAAGTCCCTGCACCTGATATTGCAAGTCCAGGTCACTGGACAGATGCTGGGGAAAAAGAGAGGAGAATCGGAGCATTACTTGGCACTGCTGAGTTAAAACTGCTTGAAATGCAGAGGGAGGGAAAAGCAATGCTGAAGAACTGGGTTCTCACTGTAGGCAATGAAACAAAGTAGTCCATTAGGGTTGACTTTGACTCCAAGAGGGATCTCTTAATTTTTAAAGCAATTTTAGTAGAAGTGTGTTAATATCCATTTGATAAGAATATTTACACTCCTCCTACTTGATTAAATTACTTCTAAACAGAGCTACATCTTTTGCCTAAAAGGAAGTGGTGTTATTTGAAATGACTACCACATGAATTTAAACACATACCGTGATTTTTTTTTGTTGTTGTTTTTTTTTTTTTTTTAAGATTTTGTACCTTTAAAAAGTACACAAAGGCAGATATAATCAGACCTAATACAAGAGCCAGGCATGGCCCATTTCCTGTGGTGAAAAACCCTGCTGTCTTGAACTACCTATCAAGAATAAAAATTAAATGCTACTCGAGGCCTCAACCTACTTCTTCTATGCCAAATTCTAGATTAATCTTTACACCTGCAGCGTGGATGTATAAATGACACGAGGGGGACATTTTTTCTCATAGTTTTCATTTTTGCCACATAAATGGTGTGAAGTAATCATGTCACACTGTGCTGGTTTATGGCATTATTATCATGTGATTGCCTTGCCTTTGTGGCCTATTCAACGATACAAAATACAGAACACTAGATTTTTTTTTTTTTTCTTTTTAATGGAATGGACAGAAAAATTGTTTCTGGCACCTGATGTCCACTAAAACATTGACTTAAATCCTTCGTTATGTAGGTTGCATGTCTGCTAAAAGAGCAAAGTTGGTTCTGTAATTCTGACAAACGGGATCTGTGACTCACTATTTTGGAGCGGTAAATACTGTAGCTGAGCGCTGATGTTTTGGCTTCCTAAAAATCTCTCATACAGTCTTTCTGTCCCCACATCCTCCCTCCTTGCGTGATAACATTTCTTGCATAGTTACGGCTGAGGTTCCCATTGGTCCTCTGTGCTATAAATAGGAAAAAATAATATAGGATCACTGCAGCTGCATGGATTGTTTTACTGAGTCTGTCCTCCCCTTGCACATATGGGTGACTCCTCCCTCTGAAGCTGAGAGTTTTCCATTTGGCATCAGTAGGAACAGACACCTCCTACAGGGGACAAGTTTGTGTTGTAAAGCTTAGTTCTGTGTCGTGTCCTCCCTTCTTTTCTTTTTTCTTTTTTTTTTTTTTTCTTCTCATTTTTTTCTCTTTTGTAAACTGGAAGCTAGCAAAGATGCTCCGAGAGCACAGCATGTATAAAACTGGATCTTGGAGGTTAAATACTCACTGCTTCTATGATGGAAGACTATCTACGGATGGCATTCAGACCTGCCTCTGCTTCTCTCTCTCCACTTTGGCTCATTGTCATAACAATGTTGAAATTTTAAAGCCTGTTCGTGGGGACTGGGGAAAATAACAAAGCCAAGATGTGTGGGAGGAGAGCGGGGTTTGTGTGTGTGTGTGTCGTGATTTTTCTTGGTCTGTGGAGGTCTCCGCGGATGTTCATCATGCTGTTTGGAAAGTGAAGCAGCACGGCCTTAAAACATGATATTTGTAGAGTAATTCGGTAAATGCCAATGATTTGGAAACCACACGTACCACATTTTAGCACAAGTCTTCCTTTAAAGGGAATCTACTGACAAGTTGTGGTAGGAGGACTCTGTGCCATACTAGTTACAGTAATCTTATTAGGGAAATGGTGGAAGTTGTTTAGGTTTACTTCATCGTAATTAATTATGAAGCCAGAAGAAAATTAGGTTTCTTTTTTATAATAGTATTGCCCACACATTTGAAAGTCACGATCCTCTGTGTTAGCCTTTTGTTCTCTGATGCTGGCAGTGCTTTTAATGTTTTTTGATGTCTTGCGAGTACCAGCTTTCAGATGGGATATTCTGTCTTTCTAGCTTTATGCCATCCTAATTGTTTCAAAACGTAGTCATTAAAAAAAAAAAAGTAAACATTATTGCTGGCGTTTCTGCTAACGGCAAGAAATGCGAATAAGAGGGACACATGTGGCATTCTATTTAAATAAAAGCTTATTTTCAGAAACAAAGGCTTATGGAGCAAAAGGGAGCTCTTAGTACCCCAAGCACGTTTGCTGTTACGGATGAACCCACAGCAATGGATGCTATCAAAGTTGTCATATTTTATTCATGAGTTGTGGTATGCTTGGGTGAAATAAGAAAAGCAATGCTCCAAATCATAATTATGGTGTAAAAAGATAAAACAGTTATTATTGTGACATTTTTTGAAAATTCTAAAATCCCTCAAATAATTTGTCTAAAACTTGAGGAGAATTACTAAGTATGTTAGCTGTATTTATGATTCTTTGTTGGGGGTGTGTGGAACACGTCACAAATAGAATTTATACATATTTGGGGAGAATATATAAATGCGTGCTTATGTGTGTTCCAAGAAACAAAGACAACTAGAATATTGAACATAAACGTAAAGAGGCTGACAGCAGAAATTATACTTCAGTAGAGAAGGGCTTTGACAAATGTATTATGCCTCATGCTATTATCATGCAGTTAATAAATAAAACAGACACCCAGGATTTAATTTGCTTTAGCAATAACATGGAAGTGATATTTCTGAGGGAAAGAAAACAGAAGGAAGAATTAGTTTATGAAACGCATTTGTTTAATGCTTGTACAAATTGTATATAGAGAATAAAGAAAAAAAAAAGATTTTAGTAATAAATGAGCTAAATGCTTTAGAAGTAATTAAAAAAAACTATTTAGAGTGTCAAGATATGGGGAGTTTTTGAACCAAGAGAGCACTTCAGCATATGCTTACTTTGAACTTTACAGATAATTTCATTGCCTTCAGTTGGATTATTCATGTGATAAAAGGCTTTACTGGACTGGAAATTAAAACCGTTGTGTAGGTGTAGGCAGGTCTGTTAGCTGCCATAAGTAGCATTAGACATTGTAACCTCTCTCTGCAAGTGAAGAAGCTGAGTCAGAGGTTTGTGTTTTGCTGAAAGTTCCCCGTTAATGAACTATTTAAAACTAGTGTTTTGATTTACACGTTTAAGAATTCAGGTTTTCACCAGGGAGGCAAATTCTGATTTCTGCGTGACCTTGCTGAAGTTAGACTGGGATTTCCAACAGAGTCAAAGTAATTTAGGCATTCAGCTTCTGTTCTCCTTCAGTAGGATCTAGTACTTAAAATTTCTTTGAAAATCGAGGTTATGGGTTACTTTTTGACTCCATCTGTCATTTTCATGTTAAACTTAGGAATCCTAAAGCACTTGAGAAGTGCTTGGTATTACTGTTTATTTTTAATACTCTCGCCATAAAGTGCAAGCATTTATTATTACCTGTAAGAAGGAAGAGTGCTAAATGCAAAATCAGAATTACGACACAGTGCTTAAGAAATACAAATGGATCGATCTCTCTGCATGCTCTATTGAAGAAACTTAAATTTTGTTTCTAGATTACTAACACACTAAGGGTTATAGTGGGAGGAAATGAGTCCAAACTACAATTAGCAGTTATTTGCAGAACTTGGCTTCTGTATCTGATTTTTGGTTCTGGATGTTCCTCGCCTTCTGGTACCATCTTAAGTTTCTTTTAAACAAATGCAGCTCAAGAGCATGTTTTGTCAAGTTCAATATATGTTATTATTTTTTAAAAGTCATTTCAAATTCTTTGGATCTGTGACTTTGAGCATACCTGAAAATGTTTTGTAGAAGGGGAGGAAAAAATTGCTTAGCTTGCTTTTGCATGAAGCCAGAACACAGACAGTATTTTTGGGTGGCTCGTTATTTTGTGTGACATTAACATTTCATATACTCTTAAAATAGATTCCCGAAGTGGACAGTACTCCTGCAAAACGGACAGCATATTGGTAATGATTCTTAGCAATTACTGCTTTTCCCCAATGTTGCATACGTTGCCGCTGGCTCTGTTCAAACATGACAGTGTTACTACCGTAGTCCCTGCTCTTTCTGTTAAAATGTTGTTGTTATTTTCCAAATTTGCAAATAGCAATCTTTATAGTCACAGTGATGTGATAGCTTATCTAATAAAGATAAACAGTGGAAAAGGTGTTATAATTAGTGACTCCTGAACTAATTAACTAACAACACATGTAATTTGATTAACTCACATGATTTAAGAGTAGATTATGTGCTTTTAGTGGTAGCGTAACTTCTGGAGCATTTCTACCAAGCATTTAATCTAAGGGATCAAGCGTTTGTCAACAGTCTTGATTTCGGCATGAGTCCCTTGAGGAAACAACAGAGCCTGCTTGAGAAGGCAAAGCTGAGCTCAGTAGCCGCTTAAAATATTTGGAACAAGTTCAAATGGCTGCCTTGAGTAACAGGGCGAGCAACAGCCTCAGCAAGGTGATCACCGTTGTTCTCAGCAGGAAGCTTGTTGCAAAGCCGTTTGGCTTACTCCGGTTTTCTGATTTTGCTCCGTAACGGCGGAATGGTTTGAAGATGGCATCAGTTGCTGCGCTATGCGTGTGCCCAGGCCTGCCACTCATCTTTCTGCTGCTGGAGAGATGACTCCAGTGCTTTCCTTGGGCATTCTGTCCATTTGGGTGGAAAAGACAAGGAAGGGCCCTGGAGATACGAAACCCCTCTGCAGCGAAAGAGGGGCAGTTTCTCAATGTAGGCTTTGCTGCAGCTTTACGCGGCTGTGCTTTCTCTGTCACCGAGGGCACCTTTTGCTCGCTGGGGCTTGAGAAGTGTAGGTGGCCGCCTTCTGTCTTGGCACGTATTCGTTTCCAAGTCTTGTGCGATATCTGCTGCTCTGTTTGTTCCAGAGTACTCGATTTCCGTTCCGTTCGGTTTGAAATGCTGATAAAGCAAACAAAGGACTTAGACTCCCAACAACAACTTAATTAACATGAGTGTGGTCATTCTAGCTAGTGCTCAAGTCAGGCCAATTTTCAAGAAGTGAAGAGTCTGACATTAAGCCACTAAATCAACTAAATTATTGGTTGGGGAGAAACTGTGATTTGATAAGTAGTCTCTGTTTGATTTCTTTAGTGGCTCAAAATTCTGCTGTCCCTGGCATTTGGAGTTTTAGGATTGGCTTTGCAATAGCTTCTTGAAAGGAATGAAATATATATATAATTTTAAATGCTAGATTAATTTTGTTAGGAGAGACCTAGTTGTAAACTAGTTTACAAACATGTACATCAAAGTGACAGCAATATATGAACACGTATTGCCAAGGTAGTTTTGCATCATACAAAAGGAGAGTTTACATTGAATTACACTATTTTTCCACCTTCTCTAGCAGGACTGCTTTTGCTGTATAGTCATGGGAACTTACCTTTGTAACATTAGCTATTCACCCTGGTAATTGCTCTATCCTCTAATTTAATGAAAACCCATTAAACCGAAACAATAATTAAAATGAGACATCATCTCTGTAGGAGGTTTGCATATTAAAATCACCGAGCATTTCACTGCAGACGGATCTTATTCTTGAGAAACAGTGTTTGAAGCAACATGTAAAAAGTGATTTATAATGAATAATCGTCATTTAGAAAGCTGTGCTGTTGAACATGATTTCCTACTGTTTATGACTGAGTCCGAGTGGAGCTAGCAAGGCGAGAGCATTTACAATGCCTTTTCGTACCGGTGAGAATACCTAGAAGCAGAGATGTGCTTGGGAGAAAACATCGTGCCCTCGTTGGTCCTCCCCGGTAGCGTAGTTTTTAAGAGAAGGGCGAGGCGTTTCCCCCCCCCCCCTCTCTAGGTTTCTGGCAGGTACGACAGGCGGTGCTGGTCCCTGCTGTTCCAGCGCAGCGGGCCACAGAGAGCAGAATGAGGCCGGCTCAGCACCTTAATGTAAGCTTGCGCTTATTTTCCCTTGGCGGTACCCCCACGGCTTGCTAAACCCCATGCTTTAGCCTGCCTTGGAAGCAGTGTAGGCGAGTGCCACGCACGGCGAATGAATTTGGGTCTGTGCTTAGGGGATGTCTAGGTATGCTGCGACTTGGCTGGTGCGTCTCTGCAGCGCGGTGTGGGCTGTCTCGAGCCTTGGTGCCGATAGTCAAATCGAGCACCCAAAGTGCTCTGAGGGATATATGTGGCTCTGTGCCTATTCCTGTGACAGGAGCGTGTTGTTTGCTTATAAGGAGAAATTTGTGTGAATTTTCTCCCCGCAGCTTGAAATAAAAAATCAGTGCTATCTGCAGATAACTGCATTTTGCCCTTGCTAGGCAGGGAGGGACAGCTACCTGAAGTGTTTCCCTGCTTGGCAGTGAAATGACTTCTTTTTGGAGACTATTCCCACAGTTGGTGTTAGCATCCTTCTGTGGACTTTTGTTGCTATTTGTGACTTGTGTGGACTGAGGAGTGGTTTTAGAAGAGCAGGAAGGAGTGGGCATCTATCACCAGTAGTGTTTTGGGTTGTTGTTTGGTTTCGGTTGTTTTTTTTTTGTTTGTTTGGTTTTTTTTTGCTTTGTTTGTTTGTTTGTCTTTTGACCAGTTCTTCAAAGGAGGATTTGTGGGACCAATGTGCAGAAAGGAGTCTGTGCACTGGATCCCATTTGGACTCGGAGGCTTTGATGAAGCACCTGCCTTCAGTGCGCAAGAAGGGTTTTGTGGTGCTGGTGTGTGTTTTCATCCTGAGCAACTTTTAGAAACTGCCTACCCTGAGAGTTGCTAGTTTCGGATCCTTCTTCTACTCTTGGTTCCATTTCTGGAAAGCCGACGACTTAAAAAAACGGGGCACTGTTTTTTGGTGGTGGTTGGTTGGTTTGTTTGTTTTTTAATAGAGATTTCAGTTTTATCGGATTTTGCCTACAGCAAGGTAAAAGCCAATATGCTGCAATATTCGATTCTTTAATTGTTGTAGCTGAAATCCAGATTCTCTGTTGTCGCAGGGTTAATTTCTACTTGCTTGTCCAGAGTGGCGGTGCAAAGGCTGTCCTGAAAGCATGTTGAAACAAATAGCTTTAAAATGATTGAAGGTACCAATGAAGCAATGTGTTCTGCAGTACGTTCTCTGCCAAAGTAAGAAAATAAAAGGAAAAGGTATTCAAGCAGGCTAGTGAATGATGAAACATACCTGTTGCTTTAGAAAACATGGGTTGATTTGGAACTGAATTTTAGTATTTTTCCTCTAGTGGAAGCATCTATTAAAGAAAAATGATTGCCCAGATGGATTGGGATTCAGCTTGTAAGAACCCGTGCACATTTTTCATTGCTTAAAATTCCAGCCCAAATGGTCGCGTACTTCCCTTTGTACCTTGGATTGTTGACACTGTCATCCAAGTAAGTTTGGCAAGAAATTTGCCTGCTTCCCTAGCAGTATTCTTTTCTTTCTCTAACTCATTTTGTCTGCTTCTGTGTGGTGATAATTTTCTCACACTGTCTCTAATGCAGCTGAAGCCAGCTTCTCCCTTTCTCTTATTTGGTGCCTCTAATGTCTTCTGGGCTACGAGTGGCAAAAGCCTGAGGTTTTAATTTTTAGTTGCCAGAGCTGCTGATGCACAGAGAAGTGGATCCACACAGGAAGATGTGACTTGAGGGCCTAAATCAAATTTGTAAGGATTGATACTAATCCTGAGTTATTGTACCCTCTTAATTCCATTTGTCATGTAGGGTTGCTGCGTACCGAAATACCTGTACATTTCATACGTACGAGGTAAAGCATGCCCTGGCGTCACTGGCCCCAGAGCAGCGTTACCATTCATCTGGACTGGTGTTACGATGAAGTGAAAACAAACCCGTGCTAAAATAAAAATTTGAGACTTATTTTAAAGGTGCCGAAAGTGAGTATTGTGAGTAGTCGCAGTTGCGGGTAAGATTTATCAAGGTGGCCGAGCGTGTAAAAGCTTGCTGCAGCTAAGCAGGGTGCTGTGTGCTTCCTCTGTAGATCCTGGCCAGACACGCTCCGGCTGCTGAGCCCCCGCGTGAGTGTAGCCCTGGGTGCTGGTTCCTCTTGTAGCTCGGCTTGGTAGGGCTGTGCTGGTCGGGGGCTGAATGGGCTCGTGCGGGACAAGGCAGCCAGGAGAAGGCAAGGTGGCATCCCTGGCAATGGGGGAGATGGCGTGGGGCAGGGAAAGGTGGGATGGCAGCGGCTAAATGGGTTTGGCTGTCCTGGGAAACAGCAGCATTGCTTTGAGTTTGGTCCTTCTTTCTTGGACCTGCAGCTTAAAAAAAAGAATTAAAATCAAGCAACAAATATGCTCTCACTCGGACATAGGTGTGTCTTCTGCTTCTCTGTTTTGCTGAAAGTGGAAAGTTGCCTTGGCTTGATGCTCTGAGATGATTTCTATCTGTTGTACTTTCAAACAGCTGTGTATGCTTGCTTTTTTTTGCTTGTTTAATTTTAGAAACACTTTGGTATGTTTAAAAACCCCCTCCAGACAGTCAGTATTTCAAATTAAGAAAATATAATCACATAGAAGGGCATATGAAAGTCGTATCTATGTTTATTTATTTATTTATTTTGCTGAGATTGCATTATCATTCAAGTGTGAAGCGATGTTTCACTGAAGATTACTGTATAAACCTATATTGTTCTATATTATGTAGGAAATACGACATTTCATTACAAGCAGACAGTTATTTTTATAGAGAGCATAAAAAGTATTTTCCCTTTCAGGCACCTGCGGTGAGGGGGTGTATGTATTCTCAATTTTTCTTTTTTTGAAGTGTGAAACCTTCAACCTGAAAATAGAAAGCTCTTACTCTAAATGGATCGTACTCCCAGTTCATTTTTATGGTATTTTGTGCAGAAATCGAGCAAAACACAAACAGATGACATACCCAGGGATCGCGCAGTATGAGGAGGGCCACTGCCAGAGAGGTGCAGGAGGGCTCTCTGTCCATGGGGCCCAGGAGCTGGGTTGACTCAGGGCTGGCTGGGCCATGCCCTCAATGAGGCCTCGTGCGGCTCCTTCCCGGCGTTCGGGCCCCAGGTTGCGAGCCCAGGGCTGTGCTCAGCACCCCGACAGGCTTATCATCTCCGAAACGCCGGGTCCTGTGCCCCGTGGGTCCTCGCGAGCCTTGGTGGGCTCTTCAGCTTACAAGTCCAGCCGCCAGCTATTGGGTAACATTTGCCATCTTGCCACTGAATTGCTGGCAAGCTCCCCTTGTTGTAGTTACTGAGGTTGAGTTATGAAGAACAGCATTTCCTGAGACATTTCAGCCTCTGCAAGTACGTTTTCAGTTGTCTAGTGGTAGGGGGTGTTCCTAGGCACTGGTACCTCCTCAGACTGGTAATGAGTAGATCTACTCCAAAGAAATAGCACCATACTCTAGATGTGTATTCATTTTGAAAAGCCTAGTTGTGTAACTTTGTATGAATGGTACGTGTGTTGCAAAGCGGTATGTAAATACTGCTTGTTATCTAGTAGTTTGAACCCAAGATTCTGGAATTTTACAGAATCATAGAATGGTTTGGAAGGGACCTCAAAGACCATCTAGTTCCAACCCCCCTGCCATGGGCAGGGACACCTTCCACCAGAACGGGTTGCTCCAAGCCCCATCCAACCTGGCCTTGAATACTGCCAGGGATGGGGCAGCCACAGCTTCTCCGGGCAACCTGTTCCAGGGCCTCACCACCCTCACGGTGAAGAACTTCTTCCTTACATCTAATCTAAATCTACCCTCTTTCAGTTTAAAGCCGTTACCCCTTGTCCTATCGCTACAGGCCCTTGGAAGAAGTCTTCTCCAGCTTTCTTGTAGGCCCCTTTGGGTACTGGAAGGCTGCTATAAGGTCTCCCTGGAGCCTTCTCTTCTCCAGGCTGAACAACCCCAACTCCCTCAGCCTGTCTTCATAGGAGAGGTGCTCCAGCCCTCTGCTCATCTTCGTGGCCTCCTCTGGACTCGCTGCAACGGGCCCGTGTCCTTCTTAGGTTGGGGGTCCCAGAGCTGGACGCAGTACTGCAGGTGGGGTCTCACATGGCATAGTGAGAGTAGAGCGGAGTAGAGGGGGAGAATCACCTCCCTCGACCTGCTGGTCACGCTTCTTCTGATGCGGCCGAGGATACGGTTGGCTTTCTGGGCTGCAAACACACATTGCCGGCTCATGTTGAGCTTCTCGCCAGCCAACACCCCCGAGTCCTTCTCCTCAGGGCTGCTCTCAATCCACTCATCGCCCAGCCTGTATTGGTGCTTGGGATTGCCCCGACCCACATGCAGGACCTTGCACCTGGCCTTTTTGAACTTCGTGAGGTTCACATGGGCCCACCTTTCAAGCCTGTCAGGTCACTCTGGATGGCATCCCTTCGCTCTAGCGTGTCGACCGCACCACGCAGCTTGGTGTCATTGGCAGACTTGCTGAAGTTGCACTCAATCCCACTGTCCATGTTGCCAACAAAGGTGTTAAGCAGCGCTGGTCCCAATACCGACCCCTGAGGAACGCCGCTCGTCACTGGTCTCCACTTGGACATCGAGCCGTTGACCACAACTCTTTGAGTGCGACCGTCCAGCCAACTCCTTATCCACCCAGTGGTCCATCCGTCAAATCCACGTGTCGCCGATTTAGAGACAAGGATGTCGCCCGGGACAGTGTCAAACGCTTTGCACAAGTCCAGGTAGATGATGTCCGTTGTTCTTCTCTTATCCAACAATGCTGTAACCCTGTCATAGAAGGCCACCGACTTTGTCAGGCACGATTTGCCCTTGGTGAAGCCGTGTTGGCTGTCACCAATCACCTCCTTATTTTCCATGTGCCTTAGCATAGTTTCCAGGAGGATCTGCTCCATGCTCTTGCTGGGCACAGAGGTGAGACTGACTGGCCTGTAGTTCCCCAGGTCTTCCTTTTTTCTCTTTTTAAAAATGGGGGTTATGTTTCCCCCATAATTTCATTATCTATGGCATACAATGATTTTAATCAACAGACAATGAATATAAGGTATGGCATGTGGTTTTCCTGTATTCATGACTATGGAGAGGTGGTGGAGTATAACACAGTATTTCAAATTATGTTTCTAACTGGAGTAGTCAGTGCATTGATTATTCATTCGTGATTCCAACTAGAGAATCCTATATTTTTGTTTAAATTTTGGTGGATAGATGGCAGGATGCGGCTTTATATCTGGGTCCCCCCATAATGAGAAAATGCTGGACTTCGCAAGGCTTGACTAAAGTTTTAACATGTATGTTTCCACTCACAGCACTGCCTATGCTTTCATGTGAAAGAATTTTTGAAAGCTTTGATAAGTCGTATTTTATTTCTGGCAATATAAAATTTTGTAGGTTACTAAGGTTCTCAACCTTCAAACCAAGGATAACTATCTTCAACTGTCAGCTCTCGAACATTTTCTCTCTTGAGTCTTACTTGTGCCTTGGAACTTAGTACCAGTGGATTGTCTGTCCGTGTAGATAGCAAACTGGATATTGGAGAACTTACTGGTATATGGGACAAATAGTTTTGTGTCTCCTGCATCAGCTTTTTTTTAAAGAAACTAGATCGTATTTATGACCAGTAATAACACCTGCTAGATGAAGATAATGTTACAGATAATGAAATCTTGCAGATAAAGACAAAATCTGCTCTTCCCTGCTGCATTGTTGATTCCTCCATTCCCCTTTCTGATGGCAGTGGAAGCGATTTCTGTTGTTTGTAGCTTTATCCTCTGTTATGATTAAAGTGGCGTTGGACAGACAAATAGCTTGATACTGTCAAGTGGGCATTGTATTTATTTATGGGGTGAATTTGAGCCACTGGCAAAGTTTTTTTAAATGATGACTAGTGATTTTTTGATGTCTAATTTGCAGTACCTTTCAGAGGTGAGGTTTTTGGAGTGCAAGTGTGTTAGGCATTCAGAGTGTGTAGGCTCATTTGGAGGGCTTTAAGCTGCACAGGAAAAATTGAGACACCCAATTACAAAACATGCTTGAATACTTTTTCCTTGGAGTTTAGTTTCAGTCCATGGCATTCCCTCAGTAGTTGCATTTCTGAGTTTCAGGTTGTTTTTCAAGCCAGTCTCTCCTCTTTCTGTCTGCAAAGCCTCATTTAATGACACAATGTTGTGGGTGTTTTTTTTTTTTTCTTCTGCAGTGAAATTCTGAATTGTAAATCTCATCACTCCTTTGTGTGTTATAGCATTCATGCTGGGTGAGATTATCAGGACTCAGTAGAGTTACATGGTTTTCCACCAGCTGAGAAATTGTGCTGGCATTTCTGGCTTCAAAGTAAACCTTTCGAAAGGAAGCACACCGGGCTTCTAATTGGTTGTGACATCCAGGAACCGCAAGTGGCACAGGTCTTGCAAATGTGTGACAAAGGCCCAGCGTGAGAGACATGGCAAGGGGTGGGAAGGTGAAATGCCGTGATTTCTTCCTTTTGTCATTAATCATCTTTTGGAGTGATGATATATTGTGAATAAAAGGATGAGATAAAAATGAATGTGGTGGGAGACGGCGCATTTGAATCTTAGAAGATGAAGTATGAAAAGGCATGCTGCCGCTTGGACATCAGCAGGATTAGCGAGACTGAAATATTTCTGCATCTGCCTGGTCAGACTGTAGTTTAATAAATATTGTATGAGCTGTCACGCTTTGCTTGTTTAAACTGAGAAATCCCTGAAACGATAGTGGATTGCGAGTGTGTATTGTATTTATTTCTCAGGCAGAAGCACAGCCGTATAGCATTATTAGCAATAATACATCTCTGGCTTACACAGTGCAAGGACAGGTTTCCTCTGATGTACGATGGAGAGGTGGTAACGGAGTCAGTGGTAAAAACTGAAATTGGAGCTTGGTGAATTATGTTGGGAGAGGCAGTACCTGAGATTTCTCAGAATTTAGGAGCCTATTTATCTGACTGCAGCACACCTTATTTACAGCAACTTAATCTGCTCACAGCAGACACAAATGGCTCAGCATCCTGGTAAAAATTCTGTCAGAAAATCGGTAGCTGACCAGTTGTGAACTTGTCAAAGTGACAAGTAGGCATGCTGACAGAGATGGCACTTGGGTTTTTTCATTGAACAAATGCAGTGGTGGAGCATGGTAGATGACTCTCAAAAATGAAAAATATTGATGGGAAAATGAAAAACGTAATCTGAATCTTTCTGACTTAGCATTTTTACTGGAGTGTTGTTTCTCTCTTTTCTTCTTTTTTTTTTTTTTTTTTTAAAATACAATTCGTAGATGTAGAAAGAGAAATCCACGCAGCTCCCCATGTGAGTGAGAAGTTAATTCAGCTCTTCCGGAATAAAAGTGAGTTCACGTTTCTGGCCACACTGCAACAGAAGGCATCGACTTCTGGAGTTATACTGTCCATCCGAGAATTAGAGCACAGGTAAGACGAAATAGTTTCTGTCTTGTAGCAGTAGCAACTTAAAAGATACTGAGGGCTCAGTGGTCCATTCTGAGAATGTGTTGAAATAGTAGGTGTAATATCTGACATGCAAGTTAAAGCCTTTCTTCATAGTTTGCAATTTGCTACTTTTTGCTACTTGATTTGTTGTTATAGAAGGAATGCATTATTTATGTATCCTGATTCATCAAATAACTTAAATGGAAAGAACAAAACCAATGTAGTATAGACACAATGCACTTTGGAAGTTACAGACCTTGTAATGCGATTTCCCCTACTAGTTTATCATATGCATTTTGGAGTTTGCTTTTTCATAAAAGTTATACTTACAGGTTTCCTGCTTCACTATGTTTTATAATGTTTTTATATATTTTTCTCTTTTGAGATTCAGTAATTAAGCTATTAAGCAATTAAGCTACTTGTGCTTCTGTATGGTGATGTGTATGTTTTCTTCCTGGCATAAATACAGTATACTCTTATTTTGTGTGTGTGTCTTCCTCCCCACCCCCCGCCCTTTTTTTTTTGTTTTCAGTGTAGGAGAAAAAAAAAGGTCTCTTTCATTAGCTATTATAGTGGCAGACATCAGTTTATTAAAAAAGCATACCTTGTATTATGGCCCATAATACAATTCCAGTGATGTTTTGATGTTTCAAAGTGTGTGTTGTGTCAAAGTCTCCTACTTTTAACTTTGTGAATGCTTTTTTCATAATTTCTTAGGGCTCAAAGGACCTTTGTAGCTAGTCTGACTTTCTATTGTAATACAAGTATAGGACGTTCTTTGGTTGCTCCTATTTCAAATCTAATACCGGTCATTCTGCAGCATTCCTTTTAGGGGGAAAAAATTAATTTTGTTAGTCACGTACATGATACGCAACTGTTAGCCCAATTTCTTACCCCTTGTTGAGAAAGGAGAAGGCAGTGGCTTTATTAGGACCAAATCATCAATGATGGCTTTTGCCAGTGCAACAGCAGAGATGTCTGGACAAGCATAGTTAAGGGGAGGATATTGCTACTTGCTTATTCTATCACCATACTTTTCTGTCACTTCTGCTTTCTTATTGGTCTCTTTCTTTTACTTTATTCCTTCCTTCATTTTCCAGGCCATTGCCTCAATACGTAAGAATATTGTTTTACGTTACACAGGGATACGTCCCTCCAACTTTTCCTGTTTTCCTCTGTTTTCCACTCTATTGTTCCTTTTGCCATTTGCTTTTTAATTCCTCCAAGCTTTTCCAGGCCATTGTAGCTGTCTGAAGCCATGGCTAACAGGATCAGTTTGCCATGTTAAGGGATATTTTTGGTTTTGTTGTTTTTTGTCTTTTTTGAGAAAGAGGACATTGAGGATAGCCTTTGACAGAGGAACACTGTCACATGTAGGGACACATGCATGCACTCGGCAAAATCCAAGGTCAAACTAGACAGGCAGTGGTGATTATACAATGCAAGGCACGTGGATTTTTAGATAGGGCCTCTTCTGAATTTAGCTACTTAAGTCCTCTATCTTGACGGGCAGGGACAGAGGCTCATAGAGAGATGTGCTGTGCAGGGGTAATCTTGATTGAACAAAATAGGCTGCTGATGTCCTTCTTGGCACTGAGGTTACCTCTAGTATTGCAGATTAATAGACATCTGTTTAAAAATATGTAGTTGAAGGATTGGGTGCTAGTCTCACTTAAACCTTTGTAGTTCTGTGTAGTAACCGAGATCGTTTCAGTCTGTGTAGTTCTATGTAAGAGTGGAAACAGGCCTATGCAGTGTTGCTAATGACTGCTGTTACATTCTGAGTGTCAGATGGATTACTGCAATTAGCCTTCTTTTCCGGACTCACTGTGTATCACTTAAAGCAGAGTCACTGTTTGTTTCTCTAGTTTCTTAAGTTGCTGCTTGGACCTTGATAAGGGTAATGCTTTCAAACCCTTTGGTCTGTGATGACAGAAATTAATAAAGTGGATGACAGTGGAGAAAATGCTCTTTAACATTGATGAGGAGTAGACAGCAAAGATTTGGGGCACTACTGAAGAGGACCTTGCTTACATTATGATCAACGTAATAGCAGAAATTTTGGCTTGATATTTTTTTCATGTTGCTCTAACTGCTCAGGTCACTCTAGTCTTTTTAACTTTGCATGTGAACTGA
Organism: Leptodon cayanensis; assembly: GCA_027564655.1. Classification (NCBI taxonomy): domain Eukaryota; kingdom Metazoa; phylum Chordata; class Aves; order Accipitriformes; family Accipitridae; genus Leptodon; species Leptodon cayanensis. The sequence continues at coordinate 25,339,205 of JANXJC010000021.1, read as the reverse complement.
AGTGGGTGCAGGCCCTTGACACAGGGGAAGCCTTTTCTAAATTGTTGCTCCTACTAAGCTTTTGATAATTATCACGGTTCTGTTCTGGTGACATTTAGTTTTGTTGTCAAGCTTTCTTCAACGTTCCATGTGTCTATGAAAACAGACAATGCAAAGAGAATAGTAAGAAACGTCATTATGTTTCAGCATGATTAAGACCTATGGGAACAAGTATAATGGTAAGTTTATTACGTAACCGTTATAGGTTTTGACTAGGGAAAAGCCAATAATGTGTTTTAACTTACCAGCATACCAAAAGTGGCGAAGTTAAAAGTTCGAGACTTCAGAACATGCAGGAGGCCAATAACACCTGAATAAAAGAAGCTGTGTCAACTGTTGCTATAAGAGTTCATATCTTTATGGGAGGTGTCTTTTTTGTTGCACACAGATTTAATAGTGGACAAACAGGTTTTATTCCAAGCAACAAAAAGGTGTGTGTATATGTACATTTACACACGCAGATATTTATGTGTATATATATATATATTCTAAGTTACATAGGCCAGCATAACAGCGTAACTAGTTCAAAAGGCAGTTTTGCACGATGTGTGTAGTGGAGATGATTGCCATAAAGTAGTAATACATAGAATGCTTGGTTTATATTTCATTTCTCTAGTAAGTTTTAGCAGGATTTTATTGTCCGTTAATGGCATGGAACTCTGAAACGAAAGGTATTAAAATAAGATGGACACAACTTTTATTGAAGTCAGTAATTCAGATATGATGTTTTGTTATACTAAATGGATATTTTGCAACAATTAGAGATTTGCTGTTAATTTATATCATCAGTTGATGCATGGGATTTCTACTACAATGATGATAAATGCATCTTTGTTAATATTTTATCGTGTTGAATCAGCTTAATGATGATAAAGCCTTTGTTTTCATGATCCAAATGTGTTAAAATACAGCTTGGAAAATGGAAGGCTTAATTAACACAGATTAAGTCTAATTGAACAGACTGATAGTATGTGCAGACTGTGTACATAGTTATCTGGTATACAGTGGTAAATCTGAAGATTATAGTTTTTTTTCCTAAATTATAGATAACAAAATGTGATACAAGATGGACAAATATGTTACTTGAGGATGCAGGAGGTGGCAACTATTTTCTTTGTTGCAGGCTTATGCTAGCCAGTTCTTCCTAGGTCTTTGTGAGCTATTTTGCTCACAACCTTTGACTCTTCAGACCACGAAGACGCTTGGAAAAGGCCATCAAGATATTTAAAATACCATGCATAATGAGTCCTTATTTCAACAGTGATTGAATACGGTTTCATCTGAAGTTGTCTGCCTGCTTCTTACCTGCTTTGGCTTTGCATGGTCCAAAGCCCAAGAACGTAAATTAGATGGAGTCGGCATTGCCTTTGTGCTCTTGGGTTGGAGGTATATTGATGGTTCCTTCCCACTGCTGGCCAAGATCAGTATCTGGAGAAATCTGTCAAGGATGTTGAATTACCCATGTTAACGTTCTTTGAAATACTAGCTTTCGCTGAAGGAGCTGACTATCATTTCCTGACTAGTTTGGGGCACAATTTAAAAGCAACTGACTGCTGTAATATTTTCTTTTTCTTGGTGATGTGAAAATTGTGCCCCCCTCCAAAGGAAAAAAAAAATAGGCATAAACTCTTCCTGTACTTTGCCTATGAAAATAAAGAATTACAGTGAGTGGGAAAGGAAAGCATTTGTGTACTTCGAATGCATTCTAAGGGATTTGGTGCTTGGAAATGATGGGTGTAAGGCAGCTGGAAAAGGATGGCGAGCATTCTTTTGGTGAGTGATTACCCCACTGGTGAGCTTACAACGTTTTCAAATCATTTAGTGCCTAAACTTTCAATAATGACCTTTTAATTGCTGGGGATTTTTCTGGAGGTAGCCACCACTGAACCACTACTCGTTCGGGTCTAAGCATGGTAGGCTTAAGGTATCAAGAAGTATTGAGTGTGGAATGATTTTTCTGCTAACGTACAAATCTGAACCTCCTCAAATCACATGAGTAGCACAAGTATGCATCATGTGGGACTCTGGTACTTGCCTGAAAGGAACTAAGAGGAAATACAATCTTTACAGTATGTTACACATAACCGGTAGCTGGCTGCCGAGCTGTCATTGGGTCACGATGTGGGAGGTGGTAACTCTGGATCAGGTTTTCTAATCTTTCATCAGGCAAAATTCCCTTTGACCTTTTGAAAGTAACCTGTTGGGTATTTGCTTGCTCTGCAACAAGCTGCCGTACAAAAAAAGATTTTCTTCTTAACCATTGGTTTATTTTTGTGGAAAGCACAGAAATTGGGCGTTGTGATGCAGAATATGCAAAACTAAACTAGTAAGCGGAGGAGCCATTATCCATTAATTACCCATAAGAAATAGGCTAATACCCTTATTGACTTTTTCCTCAAGGCCTCCTTATGTGCATTTTTCAAGGTCCCTGACTCTTGTCCCTCCTCCCTCCCCGCCCTTCCCAAAGAAGTAATTGTTGCTTTTGTTACTCTTGCTAGTTACTAAAGAGGCAGAATGAAAAACTGTTTTGTAAAATGCCAAGTTGCTTATTCCTCCCTACTATTTTGTGTGTGCCCCGTGTCTGTCTTCTCTGTTTGCTTCATGTTTATTAGTGCTAACTTTCTATCCATGTGTTGGCATTCTTTCTGAAGAGTGTTTCAAAATGGGAGATCCCACCGCGATAGAACTAGGGAGCAAGTAGTAAGATTAATGTTTCTAAGATTTTCTCACGGGGAGTACTAACATCTTTATTTTTTCTAAATTTTCTGAGTTTTTTTTCCCCTTTTTTCTTTGTTTTTATGCTTATAACCTATGTCTAGGACCTGAACTTCAGAAAATTTATGTCCCACCACGTATTTGGAAAGTTGTAAGCTAGTTGTACTGATGTGGTGAAATGGTTTTGCCGAGTGGAGAATTTGGCTCTTCACTATGTACCAGCAAGCTGTGCTGATATAAATATTCAGGGGGATTTTGATAAATGTCTTGGGCTCATAGGGAAAGATTTTTATTCCTAGCAAGTCAGTTTTGGGTGGGGAGGGGAAACGGGCATGGGACTCTAGTACCTTGTTGAATACTTCCCCTCAGTGACACCGTGAACAGCTTCTGAGACTGTTGAGGGGCAGATTGAAAGCCGTGTGTTCACAAGTAACAGTTGGAAGGCTACCAGGCCATAATATGTTTGATTAAAACACAAAAGGGTAACAAGCTAGTTAAATTAAACACTGAAACCTAATTAATGAAAAGAAACCTATGCAAGTGCCTTCTGACCCTAGTTGTAAACCTGGATGATCGGATTTACTCCATGCTACATTTTAGATTATTCTCCACAAGATGTGTATATGCATATTGGATGCTGAGATGCGCCGTATTCAAAAAGGGAAGGAAGAACTCTGCAAATATATCCATTAACCTTTTTCTTTTAGGGTAAAGGTCACATCTTCATTAATATTTATACATAGAATTGCTTAAGTGGAAAGCTGTACAGAGAATATAAAGATCCAGCCTTCTGTCCCTGAATGAGGTGATGTGAAATATGTGAGGCATCTACACACCTCCCCCCCCCCNNNNCCCCCCCATAGTGGAACAAGCAGGTGAGCTTTGTTTCTTCCAGAATTTTTTTCTTTTTTTTAAATTTTTCTTCCCCAAAGGTTTTTTGAGATGCAAATGCAAATAGAATAGGGCCCACCTGTTTCTGTGTTTGGGGTTAAAGTATGCAAAAGAGGAAAGTGAAGAACTGTTATATTCTGTACATCTTCCACGGATTTAAGTGCTGTGAAAGAGGGGTTAGTGCTTGAGGAGCTACCTTCCACCTTGTGGCTCCCTGCTGAGAGCAGGTGTTTTATGTACACTGGGCTGACAATTGTTGTCTCTCTGAAGCATTAACGTGCTGCTGATAACCAGCTGTTGAAACACATTGATTGGACCTTGTTGGTAATTGGAGCAGAATGGCTGACAGTTTGAAACTCTTTAAAACTGAATTTGGACAGTGCAGAAACGTTGTGGTCAGCCAGGAGCAGGATGTGCGAGTCCCCCAGGAGTCTTCTCCAACATGCTGAGTTAATTCTGTTTGCTCGTTTTATGACCCTCTGGCATAGGCAGAGCACCGAATGTCTCAAACTTACACTGAAGGCAACTTTCTGAAAACTGTCTCTGCTGAATTTGGGCTGCTCGTTAAGAACCTAACTCTCCCAGTTAATAAGATGGTTTGATGTTCGCAACGTGTTACTCCTAAATGGTCATTTGCTTGCTTGGACATTAGGCTGTGTGATGTGTCTGGTTTTTGGTTTTCGTTTGCAGTTCAGTAATGATGCCGGTGTTGTTTACTTGCCCTAGGTACTGCCTTCTGAAAGGGAGGAGGGTGGCAGTGCCTGCCCTAATGCCTGCGAAAAGCTGCCAGCGCTCAGGTGGCGGCGGGGAGGCAAGGAGGGGAAGGAGGAGGCCTGCAGGGCAGGTGGAGGCTGAGGGTGTCCAGAGAGAAGCAGGGAGCAGACATGTGGCTGGGCCTTGAGAGAGTGGAAAGAGAAAGATTTTTTTGCTGGGTATCTAGCAGGGATGTGTGGAATTTGTCACAAGAAATCACTGAAATGCTGCTGAATTTGAGAGCGAGAGCAGAGGGAAGAACCTTTCTTGTCAGGACACCGCAATTAGGGTAATTTGTTTTCAAATGTTGTAGTTTGACTCAGGCGGCAGACCTCGTTAGTTTAAAAGGCCACATTATCCTCTTTTGTTTTATTAGAATCTGGTATTTAGAGATTGTGGATTTGTGGATCCCCTGAGCTGAGTTCTTGCTGCAGTGATGAGCATGACGGGGGAACGGACTGGACTGGGGCTATGCTCTGCTTTGGTTACAGCTCTGCTGGGGGCTCTCTGGTCACGCTGGCAGCTCCAGGCTTCTGCGTACCCACAGTGATCCCTGAGCTAATGCCAGCTGGGACTCCTAGGTTAGCCCTAAAAAAATCAACAGCCCCCATTCAGAAAGTCCTCAGATACAAACGCTTTGTGGACCGCGAATGGTCCACTGGTGCACTGGGGAAACTAACCTTTAGCCAAGGGTTGTGGGTGATGAGCCCTTCAAGGACTATTTCAGAGTCTAACCGTGGATTGCATTCCTTGCTAGAGTTACAGTCATAGCGTGAGTAAGCGTGACTTGGTTTTGGAGCGGTGATAGGTAAAGAAATGATTCTTTTCTTTTGTCAGGTGACTTTTCTGTCGGACTAGTTCGTTGGGTTGACAAGCCTTATTGCAACTGAATGGCTAAATCTGGTGCAAAGGATGAGGCAGGAATAGGCAGACAGGAGAGTGAGGCCATCTCTTTCAGGAGTGGTTCCAGTAGACTGCATCCCTAACTGTGAGATGAGCCTCTGCTTTTTGTCAGGGAATAAAATCAAATTTCTCTCATGACTTGGCAGCTTCTCGCAGATACCTACCTTTAGTAGAGATGTCTTGGTTCTTGTAGGTGTTAGTGTCTGTATGTGTGTGAGGACAGTGGCTTTTTTTTGTTTTGGTTTGGTTTGGTTTTGTTTTAGATGCTCAGGAGTCGTGACTTCACCTTACTTCAGACGATAGACTCTCTTCTGTCCTGCCGACGGTGCCAGCTCTGAAGCCTGCTAAGATGCTGTACTATTTTAGGTGCAATGTGGTACTACCTACTTGGTTTACTACGAATAGGAGAGAAACCAGGCCTTTTTCAGATAGTAGACAGGTAGCAGCCACAGTGAAGACAGATTTTTAGACATATGAAATGGAAACGAAAATGCTTAAGGTCAATCCTTACAACACATGCCATGAAAATGAGTAGCTGCTTTGTACCAGCTCTGACTCTAGCTGTCTTTTAGCTGGCAGGCAGATGTTGGGGTTGCTTTTTTCCCTTTATATGATCAAAGAAGAAAGTAAATTTGTATTTGGATGACCTTTGCCTAGTCGCAGGTACACAAATGCATATTTTGAACATCATAAATGCTCGATGCCTCGCAGCCTGCGTGCCCAGCTGCCATGTAGAAGATTTGTAGAACAAAAGACAAAATGTTTGTTCTAGAAAATGTCAGTGTGGGTGTTTTTGTTGCTAAATGGTTCAAGCTAGGCTGATACAACATGATTCCTGTTGTCCTCAGAGTGGTCTGAATGGAAAAATGAAGTTGTTTAATTGACTGGATTTAGTTCCTTTTGTTTGAAATGAAAGGACACAAATGTTTGAAAGTATCCAACAGCACAGTGAAGTCGAACTTTCAGGCTTTTACCTGAGAGGTTTGAAAGAATTTAGTATTAAGTTTTGGCTTATTTTGGATTTGCTTGCATAGGAGGAGTACTTTTGGAATACAGTAGGTGATGATAGAGTCTTTGTCTGTGCAACATATGGGGTTCAGCTGTTGCATTTTCTTTTGTAGAAAGTTAATCTGATTTTTCAGCAAGATACCTTCATTGTCACAGATGATCCTTCTATTCACAACACCTTTTGTGCTACCCGGCGTCAGTCCGATTTTGCTCATGAGCTTTGACGATATCAGTACGTAATCTCCGCCACAGTAGTAAGTCGTTAATCACACGTACATGAAGATTTGCCACGTGTGGTTTTGCTGCACAGGCTCTCAATCTGTCCGTATTTAAACTAGCTGTAAAAAAGTAGCTTTGTATGGTTTGTGAGTATGCATATGTAGCAGAGGACTAGATCTGTACACTTGAGCGTGTAAGAGCATTTCTTCAAAATCCATTGTTTGACAATGCGTAATGCTTCAGAGCTTGGGATCTTACCCTGTCGCTTTATAGTAACTGCGACACAAGAACAGTGCCTGTGGAAGCGACTGAAATATTTGCCTTGACAGCTTTAACTTGTTCTAGTTTTGCCTCCATACAGAACTGTGGTGACAACTGCAAGGTGAGTGTTTACTTCTGTTTGAAGAGATGCATCTCTTGTTTCAGAGGCACTGCTTTTGCTCTATATGGCTTCATCGATGGTGGTGATGGTCTTGGGCATATGCCTGCCAGCTTATCTGCAGCAGAGTGTACCCAGTGCCTGCTCTGGGCCTGACTTGCTTTTCACCGGGGAGCGTTAGAACAAGATCTCAGTTACTTTTGTGTTGCTGTCCAGGCTGAGCCACTTGGCAGCACGACCGAAATAACAATGTGCTGTGTGTACCACTGTGCACACAGACTCAATTAGTGGTAAGGAACAGTGAAAGGCCAAAAGTGGAATGATCTGTGATTCATCACAGAATCTCTGTAGATTGAAAATCCTGAAATCTCTGTGATAATGGATGCAGATTTGTTGGCTGTTTGTCTCCGAATACATCAAGAAGTGTTTCTGCGAAGATGCTAAAGCACAGTCTTGCCTGAAGCCATTTTTTATCATTAAACTTAGTTAAATGTTCTGATATTCTGCTTGGCACGATGCTACTGGAAATGAAAAAGCTATGTGCACAAACATGGCCAAATAGGCAAATTTGTGCAGAAGCTTCTCGAACTTCTAGCTGATGACATCAAATAGGCTGGTCTGTGAACTTTCCTTGAATTTGTTTTGCTATAAAAAAAAATATAAGAAAATGTGTCTTGACCGTACTGACAGAACTTTCCAGAAACTTCTATTCAGTAACAGCCTGATTCTTATTATGGCAGTGATTTTCTTCCAGCAGTTGAGAGACCTGACACCGTAGTGTTGCTGCAGCATGTGCAAGGTGAGCGGCGCTTCCATCCTTGAACTCCTGTGGTTTTGTGACCTTCTCCCACACAATGTGAAGCAGATGCACAAGTGTTTTGACTAGATGGCAACCCCAAGTTTGTACATATTCGCAGGGATGCCATCTGTGCCTGCTGCCTTGCCCTGGGACATCTGTTCAGTAGCTCTAAGAGCATCTGCTATAAGTGCTGGTGCTGCTCCTTGAAAGAGGCTGTGGGGCTTCATTTGGCACTTGATCAGGGATGACGGAAGTTGTAAAATTGGAATGCTAGCTCGGCTTTATTTATGTTTGAACGTGATAAAGGGGAAGATTTCCTGAACTGAATGCAAAAAGTAGTTTTGCTTTAGTTCTTAGAGCTCTTATTGGAGCATTTAGTCAGCATTGTGCTTACCAGATGGCGCCCTGTCTTCATTGTGGTATATTTTAGTGTCTCGTAATAGGTGTTAGCATCGTAAAGATCAGAACAAGAAGTGATGTATACATTAAAGATATTCAGAAGGACATGTATCCCAGAGCTCTTCTTGGGGTCGTGTCTTATCTGGGGTCTGTGAGCCCTCCCTCCTTTGGCCACTTCCACAACCTGACAGCGGTAAAATCTTTGAATGGAACGTGGTGGTGTTTGTCACAGGTTAAGGTCACTGCTGTGGTAGATATGATGAATAGGTGAATGTGTTTCTTTAATGCAGATGGTGGATTAAGCCAACTCACCTTATAGAAATACTTTGGGTTTTTTTTTTCTGCTTCAGGTGTCTTAAATGATCTCATTTATTGTTGATAATGACTTTTCCAATTTTTTTTGTCATTACATCCTCAGCAGCTCTTTCCAACTTACAGTATACTTTTAGACACCTTCTTCTCCTGATCTGGAAGTGAAATGAGCTGTTGAATGCACAGTTAAAAATTTGCTATGGTTGTGACTAAAAGGAAAAAAAGAGCAAGCATTAAACGTCACTGAGTCAGGCTTTATCCTCTCGTAACAGTATTTGTGTGTGAGGTACATAGGGGTCACAAAAGTTGTCAGAAAGAATTGTAAAGCATCTTAAGTGGGTTGTGGAATAATATTGTCCTTCTGTAAAGCACATTGCATGATCTTAAAATATCCCAATTTTTTTGATGACCATAAAATTGATCTGAATTTAGCTACATATTTTTCTTTCTTTTTTCTCATATACATTGGGATTTGAATGAGACGCTGCGGACAGACCTATAAAAAGCATTTGAATTCTATAATTGTATAAAAGATGCCAGCAGTAGCTTGCATGCTTAGCAAATATGGAAATTCTAGTAGTGGGAAAATTTCAGCCAAGGTCGTATTGTATTGCTGTTCCATAAACAGAGGGCTTTCTTAATACATCTGTTCTGAGAATTTCATCTGTCAAAATGCATGTTACTTTTGACCATGTCTGTTAAAAAAAAAAAAATCCTCATTGAGACATAACAAATAGAACAAGAAACCATCACTTGATGCTAACAAGTTGACAAGTAGATTACTGTCTCGCATCTCTTTTACTTGGAAAAGGTCTTGAGGAGGGTAGCAAGGGGCTAACTATAGCGGCAGGTTGACGCACAGAGATATCTTAGACCCATTCCAGTCAGGCTTCATGCAGATGTGATGCGGCAGCAGAACGAGTTGTAAAACTTGGGGATCTCCCTTGGGCTTTTGATATAGATCTCATGGCAACATTGAAAATTCACACTTGTCTACTGATGATACATTTATTGAGACAGTCACAGATGGTGTGATCTTGCAGGAACCCTGACTTGTTCTGTTCCTCTGTTTCCTTCTTCCTTGCAAAATACTCGGAAGTACCTACAGAAAGACACACCTCTTAGAGATTAGTTCATTTTCTTGCCTCTTTTATGGTAACTTCTGTGAATTTCCCCCAGTTGTTTACCTGTTGGTTTGTAGTAGATAAAAACTTGTGCAATGCCACTTCAAGTCCGAGATGAGACAGATATTAGAAATAACCCCAACAAAACCATGTATTTTCTCTGGGTTTACTAATTATTTTCTCACAGGTTGATGATTTCTTGCCTAAGCTTATGTTTTTCCACTCATTTGTGTTCCATTCCACAAGTTGCAGATTAGAACTTGAATGTAGAGCAGCTGCATTTATTTCCAGGAGTGAATGGCCTTTATGTCATTGCTTTTGAAGAGGCTTTCCTCCAGTGCCTGGTGGGAGAAGGAAAGAAAAGATGACGTTTGCTATTGAGAAAGCTATCGGCATGTGAATTATATTCTGGTAGAGAAAAGACAACTATGTCTTCTGAATGGTGAACGCGGTCAAGTGTGTGTGTAATCAAGATTGCGGTGTAAATTTGTGCATCTTCCAAAAAAACCCCACCAAACCCCAATGGAAGAGTGTTGGTTTTACATTGCCTTGCATTTTTAAGTACTTGAGATAAATATAAGTTGGGCTAATCCAGCCAGCTTCCGCTGTTGGGTTTTTGTTGCCTGTTGTTTACTGATGTTTGTCTGAGCATTACTGCTTCTGATTTGCACTTGTTGAAAAAATGTTGAAAAACAGGTGCAGAATTTGTCTGCTGTCAGCCTCCTTTCCTGTCACTGAAGAGGTAAAACGTGTTTTATAGAGTCCTGTGGCACTTAGCAGTCCATTAGATGTACATGTATAAAAAGGTTAGCACTGGCCATTACAGTAAATTTTAACTCATCACTTTTGTGTTACATAAATTAGTCAGGAGATTGACAACAAATTCGGTGCCTAAGCAGCAAGCTGGTTTTAGTCCTGAAGTAACTATTGACACTAAAGCTTGTCAGATGAGAAACTACGTTGCTTTGCAATTCCCTGTGCTGTTCAGATAATAGAGCATACATGTGATTAAGTACACTGACCTTTCCAGGGCCGGAAATGTTGCCTTTTTATTAACAAACAAAACATTGTGTGGTAAGCGATTACCTCCGTGGCTATCGGCAGTTATGAAAAATGACTGCATGAAGTGATGTGCTTCCTGCAACAGGAGCTTGTCTTGCTCCCGGGCTCTTAAGCTTCTATGATCAACCTTGTACGTATATATATTTATACAAATACTTTGTGTGCGAGACAGATACTGGAGTGTTATGTAGCTCTCCTTCATTTTTTTTAAATTTTCTGCCTCACTGCTGTTTATTTGAACAAGAGAGAAAGAACATCTCTTTAGTGACTTGCTTTTGTGCTTGGGTAACAGATGACAATTACGAAACGTTTAACTTTGTATGTATGACACCACTGACAGTACTTGTCCTAGTGCTCTCCTGGCTTGGAAACACCAGCAGCAGTATCTTCTGTATATTGACTGTGGTGTTAACTGAGCAGCAAGATAAAAGAATAAAAAAATCTTCTCCAGATTTCTTATGAGTGTAATTTAGGTATTTTAATGGGGGAGGGTGGGGTGGTGGTAGCAGTTAATCAGCTTTCTGTTCTACCGTTTAGAAAAATCCTGTTTCTCTGCCCTCCGTGTGCCTTTATGTGTATGAAACAGGCCAGCTCCTTCACAACACTAGCCTTTCTTACTTTTTCCAGCCTGTGCTGCATGTATTTTATTTGTACCTGTGCCTGCTGTGTTTTTATTCAGTTTTGGTTTTGCCTTTATCTGCTTGTGTTTTTTAATTTGTCACTTGAGTCTTTGATTTGGGTGACGTGATAATGCTCATAAGTTACATGAAAAGTGTAATGGCAAGGCATTGGCAGGATGGAGGAGGGCCTCGAGTTTCTCTTTTGGTCGAGGTTTATTGTCTTGGTGTTCCCCTTCCCAGTTTGTTGTGATCTTTTGCGCGTGTTTCCAGCAAGAGTTTTATCTCATAAGTAAGTCCTTCCCGAAGAACTCCGTTTTTCAGTTATGTTCTAAAAAGCCTCCACTTCACTGGTAAGAGCTATTCTTCACGAAGTGCACGCACCTCATGTAACACTTGTGCACACTGGCTGTTAAGGTCTGAGTACAGCGAAGCAGCGTAAAAGGCTTCTGTGAAAATGAAAATCAGCACCCGAGTGTTTTATTATTTTGTGTTGCATTTATTTTTTTGGAAGTGGCTTTCATTACTGGGTGTGGTGTTTTGTGGTTTGTTTTGGTTTTTTTTGTTTTGTTTTGTTTTTTTTTAAACCCCAAACTAGCACCAGTCTTTCAACTGCCATGTTAAATTGGTGTTGTCCACTAGGGAAAAAACATGACGCTGTGGAGATAGATGGAGGTAGGGACTAGCTGGACAATCTAACATCTGCACTTAGTTGTAGAGTTATTTCTACTATAAAAGGAGGTCTGCATTCTTCTTCTTTCTGTATGCAGGGCTTCATTTTAGCAGGAAAAAAGAGAGCCTTGATTTGATATGCTATAAATACTCTGATCTGAGGTCTAAGAGAAGGCTTCGCTATTTATGCTGTCAATGTGCTACCATCTGGAAGGGCTAAATTCACCCTAGAAAAAGAATTGGCTCCCTCCGCCGGCACAAAGCCAGTTAATAGCCGTACTTTGTTAGTGCTCCGATGACTGGGACAACCGTCTGAAGGTTTTGACTGTTTGATTGTTTATGCCAGGTGTTGAGACACCTAATCCAGCCAGGAGGTTTTGTTCCCTAGTAAAGCTGAACAATTAGAGCTGTAACAATAAAAGTCAGAAAATGAGTCAAGTGCAATTGCATGTAGGGGAGTCGTAAAAGTAAACAGTTTCTAAAAAAAGTGGATATGCAAATAGTAAAAACAAATTTAATGCTTACCAAGTGGTTTCTTACCTTAGTGGCTTTTTTTTTGTTTGTTGGTAATGATATGTACAGTTCTTTATTTTTGCATTTCCTACAAATCTTGTGTTCATGCAAAACCTTGTGGTGAAAAGAATAAGGATTGTTTTCTTGTAGTTGAACCTGTTCTGTGGGTAAAAAGAGGAATTCAATTTCGATGACTGTCAAATGGTGTTTTGAACATGAGCTGTTTTTGTGTAATTGATATTGCTATTTTGGTGATGCACTGAATGTGTAGTCTTGTCTCTCCACCACCTTTAAAAAATGAACTAGTAGATAATCCATGCTGAGTAACCTCTTTAGATTGTGACCTTCCACGTGGTGTTTGCTTAAAGAAGTTCATGAATTAAGAAGAAAGTGACAGAAGCAATGAAAAAAACAAAAAATGGAACTTATTCTTCTTCCTGTTTTAAATACAGCTATTTTGAACTGGAGAGCAGTGGCCTACGGGATGAGATTAGATATCACTACAGGTTTAATGGGAAGTCAAGAACAGAGGTGTTCCCCTACCGTCTGGCAGATGGACAGTGGCATAAGATTGCCGTGTCACTTAGTGCATCCCACCTTCTGCTCCACGTGGACTGCAACAGGTAAGAAAATAAGTGCAGTAATTTATATTTCTTTAAAAAATGCTCTCTACTTACACACAGGAATAAGATTGGAAAAGGAGAAATTTTTTTTACATATCTAATTTAAAAAGCATGGTAAACTGCCATGGGATAAGAAAAAGAAAACAAAGCATTAAAATGAAACAATTCATTGTGATTATGAACAAATGTGGGAAAGGTTGATTGCTGACTGGGGACTATTAAATGCGTCTCTGCAGTTTTGGCACTAGTTGATGTTACGTTTGACTGTGATTGCATTTAAGTGTGATAGATTGGTGTGCAGTCTGTTCTCTTGTGACCTGCTTCACTCAGCATACCTGAATCTTGAAGAATAGATGGATGTGTCAGAGGCATTTTAATTTTATTTTACATAATCAAGCAATGCACTTTTTACTGATTCCCCCCCCGCTGCCCCACTTGGAAAATTCTGAGAAACCTCGAAGCTTCTTTTTGCATGTCTAGAACTGGTGCTTTTTGTTTTCTGAAGGGTATTCTGTCTGTCATTGCACTTTTTTCCCCTCTAAAAGTTGTGAAGACTGCAAGATGGCAGATTGTCAGGATTTCAAGGAATAAAAAGCAGCAAACCTAGACTCTTTCTTCCCTTGGAACTTGATCTCCCAATGTATTGAAGACTTTGGCTTTTGCTAACTTAGTGGTTGATGAGGAAACTCAGAAAACTTGAAATTTGGACCTTCAAAATAGTCTTTAGGAATGAGGAAAACGAATCATTACATTCGTGTCTTCTTGCAACGAAACTAATATAAAAATATCCTTTGCCTTCCGTGAGAGGATCGGCATGTGCATTTTGCAATTGTGGCACTTAAATGGATAAGGTGATGGCAGCAGATATTTTTTTTTGACGTCTTCATTTTGTTCAGGCTGGCAGAATAAAGTTATATGGGTATTATAGGAGTATGCAGTTATTGGAACATTTGAAAAAGTTTAAATTTTAACCAAAGGAATTATAAGATACTGTTTTGAGAAGATTACAGTCATTTTCTGCAACTGCATTAACTACTGGCAGTAAAAATCTCATCTGAAGTAAGGTTGCTTATTGAATCCTTCTATCTGGACCCTAGAAGCAATTAAATGTTTACAGCAATTTTAATTTAATTAAGGCATGAAATCTACAATTTGTAAAGATTGTCTTCATTTCAGTCGTCTGATTTATTTATCTTACCATTCGTTTATCTGTTATATTATTTGTTTACAATAGTATACTTTTTTGTTTATTGACATACTGGCTTTTGGGACAGGTTCTTTATTATCTGTTATGGTTTTTTTTTTTTTTTTCCTTTCCTTTTATGAACAGCAAATGTGTTTTAGGAAGACCCTTTTTTAGCAGATTGTTTTGCTGGCTGCCTTCTTGCACAGAATGTGAAAGAAAGACAACACAAAATGCCTGCCTGGCGCAGAAGTCTATCCAGGGACAAGAGAGCTGCACAGAGTCGTGGTTGTGACCTGATTTTCTTTATAGCAACAGGCAGCAATAGATAAATACAATTACAGAATAAGCTGTGCTGTCATATGAGGTGATAAATGTGTATAGCTGTCTCTGTCAGGTAGCCCTAAACAGGGCTGATGTGTCTAAGACTGTCCCTTAAGGTGGTACATCTCGGCTGCTCCCAGCATAAATCCATATCTAAATGCCTCTATTTGGTTGTGTATTTGTGCTATCTTATAACAACTCCTGTGGAAAGTAATGGGAATAGTTCTGAAAGCACGACTTGAGGGTAGATCACAGTACAAGTTTAAATTAGGGGGGAAAAAAAAAAGAGAAAAAAAAGGAAGTCTTTAAGTTCCTGACTCAGCTGTAGCATCTCTGTTCAGTTAATTAGAGAATTTTGTGAATGTTGGTGTTATAGTTTCCTTTATTACGTCTTAACCCCTTACATCTTTGCACTCAGAAGAGTCGTTAACATCTTGTTCATCTTTGCACTAGCATTTCCTGATGACACTGCAGTAAATGTCAAAAGGAAGAGCAAGCCAGTGAGGGGTACTTCTGAGCACTACTGAAAATCCAAAGCCTTCCTCATGTTAGTGTTAGGAAAGCTGCAGCTGAAAGTATGCACGGAAGCCAGTGTTAAGAGCTGTAGACTTTACATGTAAATGTCACCATTTTAGGCTAGTGTGGTGTCTGGCCCTCAGCAGAGTTCAGGGTGCCTAATGAGAAGTGATGCTTCTGCAGACTTAATTGAACAAGTGAGTCACAGGGAAAGAGAATACGACTGCAGTCAATAGATTGACGTGTCCCATCTCCTGCAGAGATTTGGTGTCATCAGAACAAGAGTTTAGCTTGAAGTGTACCTATCTAGTTAAAGAAGTTCTGTGCTTTTTGCTTACTGTTCTTTCCCCTCTAAAAAGAAAAAAAAAAAAAGGGCAAAAAGGGAAAAAAAAAATGACCAGCAAAATTAATCCCTTTAATTCCTACTGGATTTCTTTAAGGGGGTTGCAACATGGCTTCCTTACAGTTATGCATGAATTTCTATAAATGCATTACTCCTTGTTTACGGCTATGGTAATATGTTCTACGTTTGGAAGGCTATTCTGAGTGAGTGATTTGTGAATGCAGCGTTATTAAAGTTAACCTGTATCTGAGAGCGCATTGAAAGTGTTCGCATTGGGAAAAATAACCAGCAACAACCTAATTTTGCTACAGGATTTGTATTGATACTCAAAGCCAGTCTCTGGCCTCCAAAACCTGCAGTAGATCAGAAAGCATTGGGGATGAAACTCGTAATTTGTAAACAGGTAGTCGAATCTACTTCTATTCTTCCCAGCCTTATCACCCACATTACTCTGATTCGTAAAATTGCTTTGACGTTTGGTACGTGATTGTCTTTTGGGTTCAATTCAGAGTTGACTTTGTTTTTCAGACCTGGATAGGTTAGGGAAGAGTACTTGAGAACTGGTTAAAGCCTTTAGTGCTTTTAAGAGTCATCTTTGAAACGGTGTAATTGCCTCTGTTCTAATGAGATGTAATATGGTGGGGGAGGCATACATGTCAAAGGAGGTATATTTGCCCAAGTACATGGCCTTTTGAAATCAGCTCCTGCTGCATCTTGTTGCTTTTGCTGCTCCTTCAAGAACAAGGAGGGAGAATTGTAGCCACGTTTGGTGCTAGAGCTTGGAGCTGCTGACACAGAAAGATACACGAGAGTCCAGACTAAAAACCTGTTGAATGTCACCGGACTCTTCTCACTGGCTTGGAGAGCTTTGTGCTGGGCCGAGGCAGTAACCTCCAGCCAGGGATACGTCTCGGACAACAGGCATAACAAGCAGCGGGTGCACTTGCTAACATGCTTTTAACATTCTAGTAAGGTTCTGAAAGCTTGGAAAAATGGAAAGACTACATAAATTATGAATGTACAACTGATGCATGAGTAAAACCTGTGCTGAAAGTAACAGGGAAATTAAGTGCGCTGCTCTTAATTTTGTTCTATCTGCGGTGCTGAGTCCACTAGTGGCGAACAAATCTTGTTTCAAAGTATTGGTTATGTGTAGGATCTGTGCTCCCCTACTCTAGGGAAAAGGGGGCTGTCAGGGGCTTTCTGGCGAGTGTTTAGGTTGAGCTAGAGCAACTGTGTCGTTGTCAGAGGGTCCTCGAATAACCTATGGCACCAAAGGGTTAATATATAATAACATAAACTCTGCCCATGCACCTTCCCAGGTTTGACCTCTTAGGGGAGCAGAGGTAAAGGATCCCGCTGTTCATACCTGCGTTGTCAGGAGATTTGCAACCCCGGGAAACTGTCGTAGTCCTACAAGAGCTGGCGTTTGTCTTCTCTTCGCTGGTTATTAGTTTCAATGGGACAGTCTGTGATGATGTTGCCCGTGGTACCTGACTGTCCGCTGCAACGCTCGCCTCCTACAAGAGTAACAACACAGAAAAACGTTACATTTAATAGTGTTAAGAGTGAGGGAATAGCGTGGAGCCTACAATTTAAGAGGTGATGGGTACTGTATCAAAATGTATTTATAGATGATTTATTTAAGAAATATAAATTCCAAATTGTTCTCAGCGTGTCTAATTAATCTGAGGAGGTAAGCTTGAAAGGTGCTTGCTTTGTATTTCTATTGTTTTATTTCTCATCAGCCGTATTGCTACAAAGGTACCCACCTGTTCAGACAGTATCAGTATTCCTTTACTTGAACTCTGTCTGCAGGCGTAAAAGGGAGAAAGGCACTTAGCTGCAAAAATTAATGCTTTCCAGTGAAAATATGTGCTGGAGTGCCTTTTACTGTGAATACAGCCTGTGATTTCGATGGATACTCTTAGCTGTTTGATGGAGGGGGTTGGTAAGAGCGTAGGAGGATAGATTATAAAACTGGAGCAGGCTAGGAAGTAGTCTCCAACTGAAAAAACGTGTTGTCTGTTTCTTTTATGTTTCTGCTGATAGAACAGCACATTAGGGAATAAAAAATGCATGAGCAGTGAGAACTTTTTAATTGGAAAAATAAATAAATTAAAGCAACATAATCCAAATATGGGAATCTAAGACCTCTGAGTTCTTACAAATAAGATATTCTGGCTGCCAACATGAGGTTTTCAACTTATCTAAACAAGTCCTATGACTTCAATTAGAATGTAATAAATTTAAAGAAGGTTAAGGGATGTGTTTTAAAGAGGGATTTGCTGCTTTACTTACTGTAAACCACTTTCTCTTCAGAGAGAAGATGGCATGGTGGCAGCGTTATGCAGCTAGGTAATTTACTCCCAACGTTTGAATATGCTTTTGTGACCCAGATTGCTTCTCTGCTCTTTAAGCTGTAAGCAGAAGCTGTCAGAGAAACGGTTACTTAGGTAGAGTGCTTTAATTGTGCATTGCAGGCGCACCCCGCTTCAGATCTGTGGTACTGTGGATTGGAAGTTAATTTTCACTTACCGATTGTCCCTTTTGTTTGACAGAAAGGCTATAAACTTTTTAGCATGAGAGATCTCCAGCTGGCATATGATGTCAGCTGCTCTCAGGCCTGTATCGATACAGTTATTGCAGTTAAGCTGCAAGGACATGTTCAGGATACGTTCAGCATTACTTGAGGAAAGATTTTTTTTTTTTAAGACTTTTTTTTAATAGCCAGGGTTTTTCATTTAAAGGCTAACGCATCAGCAGAATGGTAGTATGGGTGTGACTGAAGACTCATGACATGTCTTAACCCAGCTCCTAATTATGATGAAAACTTTTTTTCATCCTAGTAACATCAGTTGAACTTTTTTTTCTGTATACTGCATTGATAGAATTGGGAGAAGGCAGTTGAACTTTTTTTTTTGTATACTGCATTGATAGAATTGGGAGAAGGCCGTAAGCATTTATAAAAAGTGCTGGAAGAGTACTAGAGAAAACAAATTATAACAATCCGTACCTGTGCCTGCCTGTCTTACTTAGATCCTTTGACCACCCCTAGAAGGCAGCAACCACTTACACAGGTAGCGGTACCTGGGGAGCTGTGCTGCAGCAGAGAGGCCTCACATAGCTCCTGCTTGGAGTGGAGCCTGCATCTGCTTAGGTTTCTTTCCGGATTTAATCCAGCTCCTGCCGATGTCAGCTACTGAAGAGTAAAAGGCAGCCTCTGGAGGTTCGGTTAAGGGCCTTGAATAGGAGCTTGTGGCAGCGCCCGGAGTTTTAGGGACCTGTGGAGCCAGAGTTTTGTAGCTGCAAAGCCCAACTACTGCTGAATATAGACTTAACGGTGTTTTTTCTCTTTTTCTGATTTAGAACTGGGGACTTGCAGTGCTTTCTGGTGAATTGAAAATGTTGATAGACAGGTTGATGACTTCAACAGGGCAGGAATAATGGGTTACGCTTTAACGCTGGCATCTTGCATTCATTGTATTTGTATGCTAGGGGTGTGTCAGAGAGAGAGGATGGATAATGGTAGAGGAAATAATCTTAAATCAAGGTCGGCAAGCCTCAAATGATTTAGTAATTTCCTAAAGTGTGTGAATAGGTGTATTATTCCATTCTCAAATACTTTTTATGGTATACATTTAGGCTTTTTTTTTTCAATGTCAAAGCAATAAACCCTTAAACTGGCGTGATTACTTACAAGAGCAGTCTCTGAAAATTTAGCCTGCATAGTTTGAAATGTATCTGTATATTGTTTCTGTGGAATTTTTTCAGGGGAAATCTCCTGTTACTTGGTTCTATTTTCTTTTCATTTGTCGGAGTGCTGATGGGGGTCATATGGACAGAGAGGTGATTGTGGTAATTTGGGAATCAACCAGGTAGAGCAAATGTTTTGAGTTTTTTCCTTTCAGATTATAAAAACATATGTTTTTATAACATAAAACAAAAATAAAAAAATTATCTTGCTCCAGCCAGGCAGATTAACTGCCATCCAAAACTTAAATGAACTTTTCCGTTTGAAGTGGTTAGCTAAACTCTGGACTTTAGAACTGGTAGTCACATAGGGTAATACTGGAGCTGAATTGAAAAAGGGTAGTATAATTTTAGTTAAATACTTTTTTAAAAGCACTGGACCTTTGCCAGAGAGCAGCTGAGAACCCCTCCGAACTACCCAGAAGCTGAATTGAGATCTGAGCCTCCATATAGCAAATAGTTCAGCGTCTTTCCAAATGATCTGAAACCTCCCGAGTCCTGCGGGGTGTGAGAGGGCGACTGGGCAAACAGGACTGAGACTGCTGCAGTCTGTGAAACAAGCCCAGAGTTTTATGAAGTGGTTTAGTACTTGGGGAGTCTTTCTTTGGCAGTTTAGAACAGCAATAATTCCTCAAAGGTAATTACTTTCTAGAAATCCAATCTTGTCAAAATCCTCAAGTTGACTGCAGGGAGGTGGAGACCGCTTGACCACATTTATTAGTACCCAAAACCTGACAGTCCGCATCGTTGCACCGCTTGGTGACAGAGGAAACCGACACCACTTTTAACGGCAGACGGTGGTGCAGGAGCAGTCACGTTTGTTCCTTGGGTGTGGGGAGACGGGGGCATGTGGGGTGTTCAGAGGTGGAAGGTGGCAAGGCTTGGGAACGCTGTGAGCGTGGCTGTCACGGCTCTGGGGTGTTCAGCGGTGGCACGGATCTTGCTGCAGCAGAGGCGTAGCATCCTGTCTCACTTTCAATGTCACGCAGAGCCGCTTGGCATATCTGGAGACGTACTTGTGTGTGGAAGAGCTCTGTCTGGGCCTCCACTACGTTTGGATGGTCCTGCAGCGTGTAAGGGGGTCAAGTGGGCTCAGTATTCAACGTGGGGACAACTGAGTTTCTGGTTCCGTGCCGTGAGGTGAGAGCTGCTTTGCAAATGTGCTGGGTGAGAGAATTGCAAAGGCAGTCCAGTCTCACTTCAGAAAGTGAGATATTTCTGGGACTTAAGGAAGTACTCTGTTTCTACACAGATAAGCGTTTAGTGAGCTGGTTGGTGTGTTTTTTGGTTTTGGTGTTTTTTTTTCTTTTTCTTTTTTTTTAAATTTTTTTTAAAAAACATCAGATATTGACCACTGCTTCTAGTTTAAATATTTCGATGATATGAAGAACCATTGTTGTGATCTGTATTACCAATGTCATGATACATTGAAGGAGCGGTAGGGTGAAAGACGGTAGTTTGATCCTCAGCATAGGAGTAAGGCAACATGCAATTTCCAGTCCTGTAAGTTGTTTTCACATCTGAGACCAGCCGGTAATGAAAGAATCAGTGGAAGCTGCATTACTTAATTGAGCTGCAATTTTAGTGGCATTCCCTTCAGCATGTCAAAAATGAAAGCAAATAACTAGCACTGTGTCGACTAATGCAACTAGAAGGACTTCCTCAGCCCTAGCTGAATCTTTCTGTGTCACGCCAGACACTTACCTTAACCTCGATGGGCTGTGCGGTATCCCTGGGGTGAAATCCTAGCCCCAGTGAAGTCTGCAGTGAAAACTCTCATTGACTTCAGCTGAGCCATGCTTTCACCTCCTGAGCGTGTCAGATATTGTGAGAAATGAGCTCCAAACCTGAGTGCTGTCCCTGGAGAGTGCTTGTCTGTCTGTCTGCCTGGCAGTTTCCATCAAAACTTAATTTTAGAACCAATATAATGGCTTGTTCTATGTTTACTGTGTGTTTCGTACACCTCCTCAGTCATGGCCAATTAGTTATTGTGGAGAGAGTGCAATGCTATCTTTCAAACCACCAAGGCTAAAGCGGGCAGTTGAAAAATACCGTGGGAAAATGGAGATGTGGGTTGTCGGATGAACCTGCTGGAAGAACTGAGGAGCACGGAATGAGTCAGCCCTCCGTGGGGTTACAGAGATGGCGGCTAATGGGGAGGAGTGGCAGCTCTGGGGAGGGCCGAGTGCTGTTGCCCAGTGCTGAGACAACGCTAATGGGAGGGCTCTGGCCGGAGTGTGACAGCTAAGGCAGGGTGTTGACAAGCAAAGCCTGTGGTCCTCAGCCTGCAGTTACCTTCAGTTGTGGAAGGAAGTTGGCTGGAATATGGATGAAATTATTTTATGATTATACACAAATCATTTAGTGATGACACGAACCCCTTGATGAGATGATCCTGTGACAAGATACACTGTAAGGCAATTAACTCCTCAGCGGATGATTTTTTGAAGGGAGGGAAAGAAGCTGTTTAGTAGAAAAGTTGCTTGTGGCTGGCTTCCTTTGAAATTTATTTTTTTATAGCAGTGCAGAAAGGAGTTGGAATCAAAAGCCTGATTCTTCTTGCAGTTGCACCTGTCTTACTGTACTGGGTAAAGTGACTTTGGGATTGAGAGTAGCATGAGACAGAAAAGAGGAAGACTGCAAATATTTTGTGAAAAAGGGCTGTTTCTAAGCTGTAAGCTGACTGTGCTTCAGGTTGTGCTGTAATTGCCAGTTGTGAAGACCTGTGCGCTACAGTTCTCGGGCCAGGGGTTAGCATGTGCTTGTGTAAATGCAGGTAGATGTAATAGAAGCAAAATTTCAGCACTGCCAGTTCTCACTCAACAAAAGTCTTGTGACAAACACCAAGAGTAATCTTAG